>JAFBJR010000150.1:10232979-10832979 GCA_016785285.1 Brachirus orientalis
GGAAGAAAATTGAAATCCCCACACAGCACCAGATTGTTACTTTCCTGCAAATACATGGTGACATGGTGCAGTGGGCTGAGTTTTTTTCTCACCCCACATATTCCATCCAAACTGGTGGTTTTCTCTGGTGGAGGTGTCATGTCTTGTTCAAGAGTTTTTGTTTTTGGACTTTCCAACATTGGACTTTCCTACACTCAACTTTCCAATATTGGAGTATCAGTGAATGTTTTAATATGAATCAAGGCCTTTTGTTTTGGGCCACTTTGTGTGTGTATGTATATACTGTTGTCTGTGTAAATATTTTATTTTACTTATCAATGTTTTTATTATGTAATATGTATTTTGTTACAATTCACAATTGTAAAGAATTTTATCCCCAGTGGAGTTGACTATGTTATGAATAAATATATCTAGGCCTATTCTGGCCACAAGATGGGAGTGTTGGTTGTTGGTTGCAGCTGTGGTTTAGAGCACACCATTTTACACAGGAGAAGTTGGTGTTTAAGCTTTTATTCTTGAGGAGGATTAGAACAATCTCATGAATTGCAAATTATGCCTCAGCACAAAAATCAGTGCCCTTGCATTGTCCATATCCCTGGATAGAAAATATACATACATATTTACATCACAGTGTGTTTATAAATCAACAGTGCCTGCAATTTAAACAGGATATTTAAAAATAAATACTTTTTTTTCTAAAAAAACATGTTGATGTAGGTGTTTCACTGATGTTAGGTAGATTTTGTTTGGTTTGGTTGTATTGAAAAAAGCGATATTAAAATTAACGTTGATTTAGTAAAATTGTATATTTAAATTAATATAAAAATTCATGTTAGTTTTATACATTTGACACGAAAGAAAATCACAAAAGTATCATTAAGTCATCTATTATTTACACGTAACTAACTAGGATGCCTAACTTTATTTGCAGAGTGCAGACTGCAGAGTTATGTTCAACAGCGTTAGTGGTTTCCATGGAAACGGGACTCGTGCTCAAAGTGGCCGTCCCGTGTACAGACAACAGAAGCGTCATTAGCAGGAGGGACTTCACTGAGAGTTTACTTGCGGTTTTTTTTTGCTTTTTATTATTATCACTGTCATCTATTAATGTTTTTTGTCTTTCCACCTATAATAAGACAACGGTATTTGTTGAATGACTCACAGCGTTGCCATGGCAACTCAGAGGCGACAGCTATTGGATTACAAAATGGGGCCCAGGCAGTTTTTCTGTTCTTGGGAGAGTCCGAAAATGAGCTGAGCTTTCGCAGCTTTCAGCTTGTGTTTGTTCCAGTTGTTGACTGCTGTTGGCAACACAGGCCAACGGAGGAGGAGGAGGAGGAGGATCGTGAGCAGGAGGTAAGGTGTGTCTGAGAGAGGCAGAATGAAACAAACACAAAATCATATTGCAATATTTTCCAAACAAGTCATCGATTACTTACAATGTCACAGTATTGTGCCCTTTTTATATTCAGAGTGAATAAAAAAATCTTACATTTTGAACAAAATTCTGAAGATCCTTACTTTAGGTTGCTTCCTAATACATTTTACAGCATTTTATATTAAGGCCTAATGTAGAAACACAATTTTAGTCCCTAACAGTAAAGTCAGTAAAGTTGTCTTCACTGTGAACAGGTGAGGAGAGCAGTCTAAGGGAGCCCGCTGCCTGGTCATGGCAGCTCTTGTTCAACTCGGGTTGAATGTTTCAGAGCTTTGTGAGGATGCAGAAAAGTATCTTGAATCTGGAGAGCTGGGGAGAGCCACATCTCTCTACATGTCTGCCTTCAGGACTCATGCTGCCGCTACCATGTCCCACATGCGAAAATTGGAGAAGCTCTACCTGGATGGGGTGATTTCTACCCTTGAAAGTTGGCTTGACAGTCATGGTGGGAACCAGCCTGCTGAGAGTGTTTCTGTCCACACTCTGCCCCAACAATCTGTCAGCCACCATTTTCAAAATGGAGTCTCTTCTTCAGAGTGGCAGGCATGGCTGCGAGGAGATTTTTGCTCGCTGCACTGCCCTGCTTGAAGGAAAGAGAAACCCTCATCCAGAGGGGATGAATCGCATGGTCTTGGATATAACTCGTGCTCTGGCCTGCTTGCTGGCAGAGCCTCATAGTATTAAGGGTTTGCAGCTTTACCTTGAAGCTTACCAGAGCAACAAATCTGAACTTGCCATGCTAGTGAAAAACAGACAGGCTCAGCATATATCAAAAATAGTAAAGGCCTTTAATATTCAAATACAACACCTTTATCCCGCTCTGATGTTTGACAGCACATCTGCAGTAATAAAAAATGAGAATGATAAGCTCAGCAAAGGTACTTCCTCTGCAATTTTGGAGTTTTTGTTGGCTATTTCCCCTGATAACATAGAAGTGCAGGAACTTCACGCAGCACATTTGTTTTTGACTGCCAAGTTTGAGGAGAGTGCAGAAGTCTACTCTGCTCTCCTGCATCAATGTCACTGTCAGAATATGTCAGAGAGTAGATTACACAAGCCTTTCAAAGACAGTCTTGAGAGGAGAGCACGGCTCTTAACCAGTCGAGCGGCTGCCTGGTTCTCAGCAGGTGGGCGTACTGCAGAGGCATGTAGTGATCTGGGGGAGGCATTCGAGATCCACGCCGCCACGGCCCGGGTTTATTTTCAAAAGTTCTTCACAGATCATGGGACAGGGTTGGCTGCCCGAAACCACCTTCGTCAGCAGGCAGAGAAAGGTCTGTGTGGTTACAAAGAGAAGGTCCTCATGCGTCCAGACTTTCGGTCCACTGAAGGAGTGGAACTCCTAGACACTGTGATCACTCAGTTACGGACTTTGTGCCATTTAGAGCCTGATGGAGGAGGCAGAGAGCTAAGGATACGACTGGCTGACTGTCTTCTCCTCAGAGGGGAAAACAAGGAGTCCCTCTCCATCTGTAGCCAACTTGCTGCTGCCCAAGGTCAGCAGAGCTATCAAAACACAGTGCAGGTTCTTCGCGGATATGCGAGACTGCTTTCTGATGACCACAAGGGGGCATTAGAAGACTTTCAGGCTGTTATTGAACACAACACCCCTCACCCATCTAGTTGTGTGCGAGCACTCTGTGGCAGGGGCCTCCTACGCATGATGAGTGGCTTAAACTACCTCACAGCTCTAGATTATTTGACAGCAAGCCGGCTTCAGCCTCAGGAAACAGCAGTGACTGTTCGCTGTTTGGTGCCATGGAACTGTCGGGGGCTGCTCTTTACTGTTTTATTGGAGCAGGGACGAGTCATGCTGGAGGGAGCTGGAGAGAAAGAGGCCAAGTCCACATCTACTAAAGACTCCCAGCAGCTTCAGCAGGACAATCAGCAGCATGTTCCTTCAAAGAGAGACAACCATAGATCAGGGTATGTTGTTTATCTTTTTAACAGGAGGTATTTTGGTCACAGCTTTGTATATTCCCAAGACACTTTCTGTACAAAGTCAGAATGTCTGACATTAAAAAAGGATGATGGTACAACATCTGAACTGTATTATACAACTTTCTCCATAAGTTTGGTTGTCTGCCGATATCCTAGAAAACAACAAAATTCAGTTTATAAAATTCCTCAAATACATACCTTTACTTTATGCTGCACCTTTTCCTACTCTCACTGTGCATTAGGAATCCTGCTGGGGTTCACTCCTTGGCAGTGCTGCTGATGGAGCTCCAGCCAAAGGCTGATGGGCCTCAGATCCTGGCAGCAGATGCCTTGTACCAGCTTGGCAGAGTGGAGGAAGCTTACCGACTACTTCTCTCTATTGCACCCACCGGTACCCGTGCACCCATTCTGGCTCGCCTGGCCCTGCTGCAGCTGCACAGAGGCTTTCTGTACGACACCAATCAGGTATATATTGTAGGATTAGGTCAGAATTCTTAAATGAGGTCTAGAGGAACCATTGATTCTTCAAAGCAGATCCCAGGCATCTTCCTACCACATTGGTAGACGTCACAATCTCAAATGTTTAGCGGAGCAGAATGACATCTTTCACAGTGCATATTATTTTAATTACTTGTGTCAGTTGTTTAATGCCTTCATTTTGCCACTTTCCCCGCAGCTCCTGAAAAAGCTCATTCATTGCAGTGATACAAGCTGCTTGCGTTCCTTATTGGCAGTGGCACAACACAAGGACCGAACATTGCTGCATAGACACTGTCACTCTGCTGCAAAACGTATCCTGGAAGACTCAACAGAGGAGAGTGCTATCAGGGAGGCTGTGGCTTATCTCTCCATTGCCATCATGGCATCTGGTAATTGATGAGATATTGTTTTGTGACTTGATTTGGATTGTTAGCCTGATCATCACCAGTTAATAGATTAAACCTTTCTAAACACCAACCATGAGGCAGGCAGAATGGCTATGTACTAATCAGTTAAATGTGCTTTTTAAGGTGGCGAGGCAGCAGAGTCCTTGTTGGAAAGAGCGAGGTGCTATGTGCTGCTGGGCCAGCGAAAGACGGCCATCTTTGATTTCACTGCCATTCTAAGGGATCACCCAAAACATGTCCAGGCCCTCTGTGGAAGAGGCTTCACCTACTTGATGTTGAATCAGGAAAAGGTGTTTTTGAGTTGAAATATTATCAAATGTACTTAATTTTACCCACTTTCTCCCTCCCTCTCTCTCTCTAATATTCCAAAACATTTGAATATAGAATAAATAATAAATAATAATAAGGATCAGGATTCCAGGGTATGAAAAGTTAAGTTATGAAAAGTTAAATATTGGCTGAGAGAAAGTTTTAGAAATTTTTATCTGGTGCTGTTGGATGTATATGTTCAGTATAACTCAAAGGCCTTTATCTGCACCACAGGAATGCACTCATGATATCCTGACAGCACTACAGATAAACACCAACATTGTCATCAAAGACATCCTGTCACTCAAGGAGAAGGCACGGAAACTGGTCTGCGATTGGCTGCATCAGTTCTGTCGGACCAATTTGTTGGACATCCTGGACACTAACACTATCCCTTGCCACGAAGAGCAGCTCAGAGAGGCTTTTATAATTGGTGGAGCTCTGATGAGGACTGGCCACAAAGACCCCAGATGGCATCTCCTCCATGTGGACATACTTTTAGCCAAGGGTGAGATGGTATCAGTGGAAATGGCTGTGTGATGTTTTCATTCAAATAAAAGCAGCTTCTGAAGCTTGTATTTCTTGTTTACAATAGCCTTACTCCTGCTGTTGTGGTCCATCTGCTTCAGGTGAAGTAAAAGCTGCAGGCACTCATCTGTGCCAGGTGTTTGGCCAGGAGCCAAGAGATGCGGTGGCTCAGGCCAGGTTGGGTGTGGTGGAGGCCTGGCAGCAGAACTACCAAAGCGCAGCTCGCAGGCTCAGTAAACTGACAGAGAGAGATCCATCCTGTCTGGACTTTTTACTGGTCCTGATCCCAACCAATCAACGCAAACATATAGCACAGGTAAATCTCAATGACTGAGTCCGTTAATTCGCTTTCAGAGGCATAGGCGACACACTTTCTTGTAGTAAAAGCAACATTATTTTATTCTACTTTCATCAGAAAGCTAGCTTTATTTTAGCTGCATTTACGGCAGACATTTAAATTTTCTAATGGGATTTTATGGAATGGACAAAAACAATAACACAATTAAAAAATACACACACATAGAGCAACATATTGATGTACAGCCAAACTTGACTTAAAATGATTCTGATCTAATTTCAAAAAATTAGAATAGTGCAATCGAGAATTCTACTTTTGTACTGTTTAAATGGTTGTGTTGTTCATATCACACTGACAGAGATGGTCTGTGATTTTGTTAAACCCCCTTTTCCTCTTTCCTTTTTTCTAATTTTATTTGCATGAGTTGTTTTTATCTGTGAAAGCTTTAAATATATCCTTATTTACTTCACATTTGAACACAACTTAAATGCATTGAAGCCTTGCAAAGGTTCTTTTTTAATGTACCACAATTTCATTTACTTGATGTTACGACCAGGCCTAGGGGTAAACCTGATCACAACTAGAGTGTGGAGACTCCCTCTTCCCAACTCCCAACAAAACCAGCAGTAACACACTAAACAAACCATTTTAAAGGGTTAAGAACAAGTACACAAATGTCTGCTGGCAGTCTGGCTGAGAGTGGTTAAAAGGACATCCGCTGCAGCTGGGATGATCAGGCCTCTTATATTGGATCCTCCTGTGCAGGACCAATCAGCTCTCAGGATCCACCTAGACACTCACACACGTCATTTAATCAAACATGCACACCTGCAACCCATCACACACTCACATGCAGACTCATACAAGGAAAAAGGAACACACGAGCCTGGGGTTGTAACACTTGACAAAGCCATTAAGGACAGAGACAATTAAAAACCATGTTGCATTTATTGTTGCAAGTATTGTCGTAGTATTTGTGTATTTATTAATGCCAGATTCATTGATCAACGTTGATACTGTAACAGGCAGCAGCCCTGGAGGCCAGCAAAGTGTCATCAGATGGTCATTGGGATCAGGCACTCGCACTCCTCACTTTAGCAGTGAAAGCAGCGGGTAACCACGGGCTCCACTATCTTCGCCAAAGGGCTGCCTGCTTGGCTCAGCTGGGCTTGCATGAGCAGGCTGTCACTGACCTGGACACTATTATCCAGAAATACAATGGATCCAACTCCAGCTGCTCATATGAACACAAAATCTGGGCGGAGGACCTGTGCCGGCGAGGTCACAGCCTGGTGCTCTGTTCCAGAGAATCAGCAGCTCTTGAGGATTTCACACAGGCCCTGCAGCTCCACAGGGAGCAGGCCATCCACTTTGTGGAGAGTGGATTGGGGAGGCAGCGTCTGGGTGAATGCTTCCTGAGGGGGGCGCTGCAGCACCATGGGGAGCAGCAGCTCAGTCGAGCCTGGACATTTATTGAATGTGGCCTCATTGTAGATGGTGAGAACGCAGAGCTCCGTAGACTGAGGGCAAGACTCAAAAGGGAAGTGGCCAGCCCTTGCACTGTCAACTAATGTTGATAGTCAGACAGGCAAACATGGCATGGGAGCTCCACCTGAGCTTACAGAATATAGCCATTTTAGTGCCTATACATTAGGATTTGGTATTGTGGAGAAACTAGCTTAACAACTTATGAGGAATCTTCTATATAATTTTATGTTCTTTAAGCCCACGGTGTTATAGTGTTCAATATAATCGAACGAAAGAATAACAGTATGAGAAGAGACTGTGACTCATAGTTATTAGCAACACAATTTTATTCAATTATCCCTTATTTCAGTAAACTTTAGTATTTCATATGTTTGATGGTTGAAATATAAGTGATTTAATAATTTTGGAAATAGAGACAAAATATAATGTCATAATGATTACACTGTACCTACAGTACATCACCTTTTTCTCTGAAATCAAAATAGGAGGTCAAGCTCACACACTCACTCACTGCCCTGTACGAGATCAGTCTCACCTGAGGAAGATCTACACTGGAGCGAAACTTTGTGTTCTCTATAAAGTTTTTTGTGGCAGTGGAGTAAGTATGTGGGCTCTCCCTCCTTTTAGAAAAGGGAACTCATGCAACAAAAAAATTAAGAAACAAGTCTTAAGTCGATAAGATATTTAAGAAAGTGCCAGATGTGCAGGTTTTATTTCAAACTAGAAGAGGCACAATTTTCTCAAATAGTCTCAAGCACAATTTTAAATGCATAAATACTGGAAAACAATACATTCTGGAATTAAGTCTGTAGCATGGACATTCAAATTTAAAATGATGTCAAATTAATTGTGATAGAAATTAATTTGTACTTTGTTACGCAGACACAGTAATGTATTGTGGCTCCATGTTACCGAAGTATGACTTTTCCCATTCACTCATGAGGTCAAAATGCAGCGGACGTTCACAGAAGGTGCAGGAAGCCGTGGCTGGCATGTTGAGCATGAGTCCTGCCTCCTGCCACACCTCGACCAGTGCATCTGTGAATGAAACAAACCTTAACATGAAGGATCCAATAAATGCCAATGTGTACACAAATCTTGCTGCTCTGGTGATTTTATCAATCACATATCATAGTATGTGTCAATAACCGATTGTCAATTTTAGTGTGTTGGGTTATTTGGTAAGGCACCTGTGCTTACAATGCCAAGAGACACCTCGCCTAATCCCTCTTTAAAGGTTCAGTGTGTGTAAGAAAGTGGTGAGACATTAAATTGTAACAAATGGAGGACTTCTCTACTCACTCCTCCCTTTTCCAAGTACGTCAGGGAAAAACGGTGACTTTAGCACAACAGAAAAGATGCTATTCTTTTTTATTTACGAAGTAAACTTAGGTTTGAAAAGTGAAACACACACGCATAAGTAGTAAACGGAATTTCTGCCAATAAATTAACCTAAATGTTACACACTGAATCTCTGTCTTACTTCTGTCTGCCTGTTGTTACAACAGCAGCTGACAGAAGTAAGGATCTTTTCACTTACCCACAAAGTATTCCATCATGGCAGGGTTGTGATGAGGCGATGGAGCCAGACGCAGCAGTTCCTCACCTCGAGGCACTGTGGGGTAGTTGATGGCCTGCACATAGATGTTGTGTTTCTCCAGCATGGTGTCACACACCTTGGTGTTCAGCTCAGCATTGCCCACCTGGAAAATGGACCAAAGAAATGTGATTATTATGTAATAATTTTTACTGTACAGTCTTGCCATTAGAAGTGTTTTGTACACATACAGAATATTATTAGAACTGCCAGAGTTGATTTATTTAACCTTTATTTGAAATTGATCTGAAATTGATCCAGCTTTGTTTACTCCATTCTTCACTAATAAGATAACAACCATTAGAGAAAAAGTTAATCTCGTCCTGCCAACTAATAATACAGATCCTTGCAACCGCCTGTCGCATCTCATTTAGATAACTTCTTACCTATAGATCTCTCTGAGTTAAACGCAATAATAGCAGGATCTAAACCCTCAACTTGTCTACTCGACCCCATCCCCACAACAATATTCAAGGAAGTTTTACCATTAATTAATAATTCCATATTGTATCAAATAAATCTCTCTCTACTTACAGGCTATGTCCTGCGCTCTTTTAAAGTTGCTGTAATTAAACCCCTACTTAAAAAACATACTCTACCCGGATGTTCTCGCTAATTATCGTCCAATATCTAACCTTCCGTTTATCTCTAAAATCCTCGAAAAAGCTGTAGCAAGCCAATTGTGTGATTATCTGCTCAGCAACAACTTGTTTGAGAACTTTCAGTCAGGGTTTAGAAAACACCACAGCACGGAAACAGCACTACTAAAAGTCACAAACAACCTTTTGATAGCCTCAGATCATGGCCTTGTATCTATGCTAGTACTGTTAGACCTGAGTGCTGCATTTGACACTGGTGACCATAACATTTTATTACAGAGGTTGGAGCATGTTATTGGTATCAAAGGAACCGCATTAAACTGGTTTAAATCCTACTTACCAGAGAGATCTCAGTTTGTTCATGTTAATAATGAGTTTTGATTGATTGATTGATTGATTGATTGATACTTTATTAATCCCAAGCTGGGAAATTGAAATATCACATCCATATACCACATAACATAACATCAATTTTTCTTGTTTTCTCTCCCTACTGGAGTTAATCATGGAGTTCCACAGGGTTCAGTTCTAGGACCACTTCTTTTTACTTTATACATAATAATGCTACCCCCTAGGTAGCATTATTACAAAACACAAGCTAAATTTCCACTTTTATGCAGATGACACACAGTTATACATATCCATGAAGTCATATGTCAGTAATCAAGTTATAAAGCTCCAGGAATGTCTCCCAGACTTTAAGACCTGGATGACACATAACTTCTTACTTCTTAACACTAATAAAATGGAAATTATGTTGCTCGGCCCCAAACACCTTAGGGAAACTATACCTGAGCATTTAGTCACCCTGCATGGCATTACCATGGCCTCCAGCTCTACTGTAAAGAACCTTTGACCCAGATTTATCATTCGACTCGCACATACAACAAGTTTGTAAGTCATCCTACTTCCACCTGTGCAACATAACTAAAATCAGAAACATCCTGTCATTAAAGGATGCTGAAAAGCTTGTTCATGCTTTTGTTACATCTAGACTAGATTACTGTAATTCACTATTATCTGGATGCTCAAATAAGTCTCTAAAGAGTCTTCAGTTGGTCTAGAATGCAGCAGCACAGGTATTAATGGCTCTTTACATTGGCTCCCTATTAAATTTAGAATAGAATTTAAAATCCTCCTCCTCCTCACATATAAAGCACTCAGAGGTCAGGCCCCGTCTTACCTAAAAGATATGATTATTTCTTACCACCCAAATAGACCACTGCGCTCAGAAAATAGAGGCCTGCTTGTAGTTCCCAGAGTCTCTAAGAGTTTTCAGCCACCAAGCTCCTCTCCTGTGGAACCAGCTCCCACTGTGGGTCCAGGAGGCAGATACTGTCCCTACATTTAAAGTTAGACTTAAGACTTTCCTTTTTAATAAAGCTTATAGTTAGAGCTGGTTCAAGTCAACACTGAGCCATTGCTTAATTATGCTACCATAGGCCTAGACTGCTGGGGGAACAGCCATTATGCAGCGAGCACTCTCATTCTCTTTATGTCTCTCTCTTTCTTTGCTGTCTCCTTCTCCCTCCTCTCCTCCCCAAATGCTCATACTTTTATCATGTCAATAACAATGTTTTCTCTCCCGTCCCCTAGTTTGTGCTCTTCCTCCTTCCCTCTCTCTCTGTCTTATTTCACAGGTTTCCCTGATTCCAGAGCTTCAACACCACAGCTCAAATATTATAACTATAACCATTACCATATATCATATAGCTACTTGTTACTGCTAAGGTTAATTATTCTCATCCACCCTGCTGTAACCAACCCCAGATGGTGGCAGCGTATGTCACACCCTGAATGAGATGATGATGATAATTGTTCTTAATGTTACTGATTCTTGAATCATCCTGTTCTCTGTCTTTCTTGTCTTTTCTCTCTGTGAATTTTTGATACTTTGATCTTTGTTTGTAACTTGTAACTGCTGAACTTGTCTCTGTACATGTGACACCTACTGCACGTCTGCCCGTCCTGGAAGAGGGATCCCTCCTCTGTGGCTCTTACTGAGGTTTCTCCCATTTTTTCCCTTTTAAAGGGGTTTTTGTGGAGTTTTTCCTCACTTCATGTGAGGGTCTAAGGATAGAGGGTGTCACATACTGTACAGACTGTAAAACCCTTCGAGGCAAATTGTGTTTGTGATGCTGGGCGATATAAATAAAATTGACTTGACTTGACTCCAAGTTTTAACATAATTCTCTGTAATATTTCTGACAACAGTTATAAAATTTTGCTCCTACTAGAGACAAAATAAATAGCTCATAGCTAGTGATGCATAACTTTTGGTGTGTTCTTCATGAGCAGAAACAGCATAACTTTTTCTGTATGCTGCTTTCTTCATCTGAAAACAGGTTCTGTCAAGGAAAACTGAGGGAACATTTGTGTGTATGCACCAGCAGCACAGGGGCAGGTAGGGGCAACAAGCATTTATCCCATCAAACTGCTGAATAACCAGTTTTTCAGTGCACTAAAATTCACTTCTGAAATTATTGCCCGTGCTTCTTTGTGTTTTACGTGAAACTTCAAACTTCTTGCAGTAGTCTCTCTTTCCTAGCATGATGTTTGATGCATTTGTCTGTCTTGACATATAATGAATGTGTGCAACATGGGAATGTTGCCAAGCAACACAAAATCTACTGTTTATATACTGAATCAGCATTGTTTGAACTCACTTGACAACGGTTTGAATGCCGGACACTAGTTTATATTCAAATGCTTTAAAAACACTGCGATGTCAAAGAGAGATGATATGTTAGTGAATGCAGCAGCAGTGCTCCATCTTCATACCCGTATGGGGATGATGTGGCTGGGGCAGCTGACCACAGGCAGGCCGTTATCCATGAGAAGCTGCCTCATGTGTTTGACGTTCCTCTGGTGAGCTCTGCGGAGCGCCTGCCCCTCTGGGCTCTTTAGGACCCGCACAGACTCCAGGGCTCCAGCCAAGACCATGGGTGGAAGGGCAGTGGTGAAGATGAAGCCTGCTGCGAACGAGCGCACTGTGTCCACCAGGGCAGCGCTGCTGGCAATGTAACCTCCCACACAGCCAAATGCTTTACCTGAGGGAGAACAGTTGAGGTAAGTAGTTGCATTTAATAACAGTGCTATTACTAGGCATGCCGCACACCATTGTTTTTCACTTATTTCACAGTTCTACATTACAGAAGGGACACATTTTTTATTATTTAATATGTTACATATAAAATATTCTCCGATGTTGTGGATTAATCTACAATTATATATGTTGCACATATTTAAATACAATAATGATATTTGTTGAATTATTTATTAGATGTTAATATCAAAGTATCTGCAGGACATTTACATTTACATCAATTTTACAAATGTTTCTACAATACTGAATCTGTATGAAATGTCTGGTGAAATAAGAATGTTTTCTAATTGCAGGGATGTATATGTATTATGTCAAACTGTGTCTTACAATGGTCTGATTCAGTACATGCTGTACTGAATGAATATGGTATAGTAATGTAGTAATGTTTAATTGAAAGCTTAATTGAACAACCTGTCAATTTGTGTGTTAAAATAATGTAATTTCCAATTGAGTCTGTTGTTTTATTTTTGATACCATGCCTTGCGACGTCGAGTGGTGCCATGGTGTTATTGAGGATTCCCACAAACTTGTTGAAACTAATCTATAGTGTGTATGTGTGTTTGACAGGGAGTAACCTTACAGTTGTTGCGAAGAGACACACATCATGTTCTCCTTGATGATGGCTTTATCAGTATGAACAGAGAGGGAGTAAAGCTGGCACCCAGTATATAAAAACCTCTGGTCCATTTGATGAGAGCTCACTCTTATCCTGTCCTCTGTCAAAGAAGTATGAGAGCAGCATTATGCTTGTTGAGGGCTATTACTACTGTGCTGACCGTGTGTGTGTATGGGAGTTTGGCCAAGGGGAGAGGCAATTAATGTAACCGTTGAAGCTGTTTGCCTTGACCGTCTTCGTGTTGTCCAGAGTGGACATGGTGACGGAGGACTGTGTGAGCGTTTTCCATGAGGGAGTGTGCTTTTCACTGATCCAAAAAAAAAAAAAACAGTGACCTTCCTTAAGTATCTGAGTGCACATTACTCACCCAAGGTCCCAGAAACAATGTCAAGCTTGTGCATTACATTGTCCCTCTCTCCCACTCCAGCTCCATGGTGTCCATACAGGCCCACGGCATGAACTTCATCAACAAATGTCAGCGCTCCATAACGGTGAGCTACGTCACACAGCTCATCTAGAGGACATATGGCACCTGAAATCCCCAGAGAATGATATGGTATAATTAGAAATGTGCAGTATAGGTGAACAGCAGTGCTGCAAATGTCACCATGTGGTAAAATGGAGAACACACAGGGTGAGGGGAAATGTACTTATAGAATTTCTCTCATGACGAGAATGAACTCTATTTATTTTAAGGTTTGCTTTTTGAGGTTTAATTTTTCCTGGATGCATTCATCCAGTCACTCCATCACTCAGTTTGTGTTTTATGAAGCTGTCACTAGTGTGATGAAAAAGGCAGTGTGTGTGTGTGTGTGGGGGGGTTGCTATTTGACAGTGATGCATTACAGATTTTGTACTGTAAATACCTGACCAGCCACAAGAATAAAACATCCCAGTTTTTATAAAAAATGAAAAAAATCTTCCTTACAGGTCAAAGTAAAATAAAATCCCACAAATGTCATGAAAAAAACAACATATTTTTAGTTAAGAACCTGGTTTGTCTGCCAGCACAAAACTGTACTTACTGTGTGCTGTCAGAATGGTGGGGCGGAAAGAGAGGCAACAAAGGAAAACACCAAGATAACAGAAGAAAAGACCTGGACAATGGCTTTAAGTAATGATCAGCACAGTCTCCAGACTTAAACCTTATGGAGGCTTTTGGTGATGAAACAAACTAAAGGTAAAAGCAGACTGCAACTTATTAATGGGAGCTTTTGCCAAATTGATTGTGTTCAGCTGCCAAATTAATTCAATATATAGATTACATTTAGGATTGAAGAAAAAATATTAATATTATTAAAGTTTATAATTGGTCAAATGCAGCATTAGCATACTAACATAATCACTGTTTGAGCATATTTCTTATAATGTAATGTACATATGGATGAATTGGCATTAGTCTAGTGTAGTGTATTAGTTAAGTGAGGAAGTATGGTGCATTTCTTCAGGAGAAATGCACACAATCGAGATTCATGAGTTTTACTGTATATGGGTTGTGTGCATTTCATCATATTTTGTTCTCATTAACATTGCATAATAATTACAATTTCCCCTTTTGCTTTCCTCTCCTAAATCAAGGAACAGTTCTATATTTATAAATGACCATATTTCAAAAAAACCTGCATCTTGTCTTCCATGCTATGTTTCTACAGTTAACATCAGTATTTATCACCTTGCCCAAATCAATGACCATATCACTCTTCATAAACATAAAAACAAGATGTCAAACAACATTCATTGTCTTACCGTCCATTGAGTGCACAGTCTCAAATGCAACAATTTTGGGAGTCTTGGGGTCTGAGCGCTGCAGCAGTTCCTCCAGGTGCCGGCTGTCATTGTGGCGGAAGATGAAGCGCTTTGCTCCGCTGTTCCTGATGCCCTGAATCATCGATGCATGGTTCCCTGCATCTGAATAGATCTCACACCCTGTACAGCACAATGAACACAGCATCAGCCCAGTGGAGATGACTTTCCTCAAGACAATATATGAATGAGATGCAGGAATTACAGAGCATCTAGAAATGTGACAGCAGCATCCCTGCTGGACTTTTCCCTGAGTATCAATATTTACCAGGCAGCATTTTAGCCAAAGTGAAGAGAGTGGAGTCATTTGCCACAAAGCAGGAGGAGAAAACCAGAGCTGCGTCTTTCTGGTGCAGCTGGGCGAGCTCCTTCTCCAGAGATACGTGATAGTTACTGGTGCCTGAGATGTTCCTGGTTCCACCTGCACCTGCACCATGTCTTTCCAGAGCATCTCTGAGGAGTTCCAGAAAGAAATGTAAAAAAATCAACATCATGAAAGGTACATAGCAAATCGAACCATCTCCAAAGTCACTGTTAATACAGGTTTGAAGTACAACCTGTATAGTCAGACATCTCAATGATTTGGATTTTTTTTTACTTTGCTTTACTTCACATTTGACTAACACTTTTAAAAACTAATAATTCAATAGTTAATAATAATTCAATTTTATAATTAATTTTGAATAATAATTCAAAATAATAATAAATAATTCAACTCAAATAAATATTGGCTGACTTGATACAGACTTTCCCCAGAACACTGTGATCTTTACCTGATTGCTCCGAGGACCCTTGGGTGACGACTCATGCCCAGGTAGTCGTTGCTGCACCAGACTGACACCTTGGATCCCTCCCGCCCTGAGATGGAGTAATCGTCTGCAAAGGGGAAGACCTCAGCGCTCCTGTTCACCGTCTTGAAAACTCTGTATGTGTGGTCTTGCTTTTTCTCGGCTATCTTCTCGACGAAGAAGCGGTCGTAGTCGTAGCTTGGGCCAACTACAGGAGTGACAGGTTTGACTTTTTAAATGACTTAACAACATCTGCTGGGTAAATAAAATCATGACATTGAATGTTCTCAGTCTGCCAGTCATTGTACCACCAAGAGGGTACATATAGGCAACTGGACTTGCTTGCTGGACTCATGCAAGCTCAATTGCCTCTACTCTCCTTTTTAACTGTAAAAAACATACCCATGTTGTCTTTGAGGAGGTGGGTGACAGTGTTGGCTTGACCTGAATTCGGAAGGGTTGAAACTTTTAAACCCCTCAACAGAGAAGCCATCAGACCTGTAAAAGGGGAGAGTAAGTCTGTCATTCTTACAGTTTTATCCTGGATTTTTTAGCATTGCTCTGGCATCTGGCAGATTTCCTTCTGTTAAAGGTCATGCATGTTAAGTTGAGCATCACTCCGGTGGTTTGTCTCTGCCTACCTTCTTTGACATCCTCTTGAACTTCAGGACTGGCTTTGACCAAACCAATCTGAGAGGTGACGAAGGGGCACCCCTGGGATGCAGATACCGCCACCTGAGTGGCCGTTTGAGAAGACATCTTCCTCTGTTCCACTGTTAGTAGCTGATCAGTCTTCAGTTTGGTGGGCGACACACTCAGATTGGTATTCAGAGAGGCTGGGCCACTCACTGTGATCTGGCGGGCAATGATGGGGCACTGATCAGCCATAGACAGCAAGGCGGCTCCCGTCCTCCTCAAAGCTGGCTTAGGGACGGACTTCAGAAAGGGGCAGTGGTGAATGAAGGCAGCCATGGTTCTGCAGCTGTTCTTACACTGAGTTAAAACAAAATGGATGAAAATCACATTATTCTGACTGAGCACCTGCAGTGTATTTAGTAGTGGAATAAATACATATAAAGTATTTGGGATGTTTTATATAGCCTTAATTAAGTTTTTTTTGCCTCTATGTAAATAAATAAATAATATACTGAACTTTAAAAATAGCACAAAGGTATAAGGTTTTGTTCCCAAGATAATTGGACACTGCTCTTCATCAATTTGCGAATCCTGCCCAGCACCCAGTGTTTAGTTTACATGGTTAAAATGTTCAAAGAAGACTGAAATATTTCTGGTGGTCCAGTTTAACTCCAGAGAGCAGCAGATGCCTCCTGCAGGGTGTGGCAGGTTGCTGCTGCTTATCTTCCCTCAGCAGGCGCTCACGAGCTGCTGTGACCGACGTCATCAGATGTGGCTGATTATAGGCTATCAAATAATAATCCTCTAAAAACACAGCCAAGAGATTAAGCTGCTGTAACTTTTTTCTTAAAATCAATTAATAACTTAATAATTATAACTATTTTGCCTTGCTGTGAGATGTTCTCCTGGTTTGGAGGAAGAAGGAACTTTGGCTAAAATAATGATCCACCAAATTATGTCAGAACTATGTTGTTTCTTTGTTAATTCACAATGAGCACTTCTTTGTGCACTTCTGTTTACAAAGACAAGCTGTATCATTTTCCTAACAATATCCTGCAGTCAGCAGATAAAGGCAATTCTCAGAATCTGTGTATTTCTCTTGTGGTCAGATGTCATCTTCACCACAAGTAGGTCAAAACTTAATTTCATCTATGGGTCTTAGAACTTTTTAGATCACTTAGAAAAAGGCACCTTGTCCTTAAGTTGACTATGGGTTCATTTATATAGATATATGGAGTCTAACCTTTAGATTCAGGCTTTTTCAACAAAATCCTATACTGTGTTCCCTGAATGATTAAATAAAACAAAGCACAAATATCGGAGTGCCCATACACATAACAATTTCTGCTTCAGTCCTACAATGACACAATTTTATTCCGCCTATTCAAGCTTTTTTTTTTTAATGTTTGCTTCCATTGTGTCCTCTTACAAAGTATCTTTATTTATTGTTGTATATTCCTAATTTGAGAGTACACATTTATTCAATTATTCAGTTATTATTAGTTGTATTTTACTACTTTTCCTTATAGTTTATTTTAACACGGTAATTTGTATATTTAAAAACTGCCTTAATAATAATCGTAATAATAATAATAATAATAATAATAAACTGTCAGGAAGCTCACCTGTTGACCTGCACTGAGGACGAACTTCAAAACAGCAAATAGACAGATGGTCAGGAAGTGTTGACAGTTAATGGTCAGCTAGTTGAGAAGCATTATGTAATCAGCTTTAATCCCACCCCCTTGGAGGTGTCACGGCTTCAGAGAAGGGGGCATCCAGGGAGTTGTGAGTGCATATGTGTATCTATGGGAGGTGCAAAGATGCTGATAAGGTTCCATCAAGGTTGCGCTTCTCTAAAAAGCTATGGCACACAGAAATGGGGAGTTAAGGCAAAAATACTTGTTTGGTTATTCTAATTTCAGTACCAATTCTTTTATACAAAACACACACACACACACGTACACATATGTATATAGAAGTATTAAGTCGATACATAAATTATAATGTGACTAAAATATAAACAATATATTATATTAAAAAATTGAACAATAATACCTCAGATCTTAAATACAATTAATACTTAATATACTATAATTGATATTGAAGATTATACAACTATTAACACTTAACATGTGTTACCCATCATAAGCCTTTTTGAAAACACACTGTATCATTTGCAAAGATTATATAGGTCAATTTAAAAATGATTTGGCAAAAAAATTAAGCTGAGAATTGAACTGGCAGAAAATACACAACCAGTCCTATAATATACTGTATATCAAAAGGTTTGTTTAGACTCCTCTGTTTTTATTTTATTATTCAGGTATAATCCACACTCACTGAAAAGCCAGCTTGTAATTTACCTGACGGTGTGTGTGTGTGCGTGTTTGTGTGTTTATATGTGTGAGAGAGTCTTCACCAGCAGATGGTGCATTCCTCAGGCTTTTCATGAATCGCTGCTGATGCTGCTGCTGATGCTGCTGGTCATATAGAGGCGGAGTTTTCCTCCCCCTTCTCTTCTTCTTGTCGTGCAGGCAGCAGGCTGAGTGTGTCTCATCCTCACTCAATCATAGCACCAACATCGTCGTCCTCCTCCTCCTCATTCTCCTCCATCCATCCAAGCTGACAAGGACAGCATCTAAGGAAAAACACAGGACAATTTGAAAGAAAAAGGACAGAAATCTCATTGGCAAAATGCTGGCGTGTACAGAGATGATCACCATGTGTCTTCAGTCTGCCAAGCACGAACACTTGAGAAAGCAGCAGGAGATGGACCACAACCAAAATCAAGGCATCTCTCTTTTTCACGATGTAAGTATACACTGTAGGCTACATTATGTGGGGTTTAAGACTCTGCTCACTTCCTTTTTAAAGCACTGTGCGATTTAAAAATTCCCCTGGTATTGATTGCATTCTTTGGTGATCACCTTACATAGCTGCAGGGACAACTGTTTATTCTGCACTCAGTGGATGCTTCATATTGACCGGAATGCACGTACAGCATAATGTACAGTAACACTATCATGTGAGAATGGTGAGTGCCTGTTGGTGCATGAATAACAAAAAGTCATTCTGGCCATCTGACCCACCATCGTTTAGAATCATGATTTCAAAAATGACTTCCTCCCATATTCCAGGAAAATGCAGCTTGGCGATTAGGTTGAGTGGACACTCTAAACTGACCATAGATGTGAGTGTGAGAGGGGATGGTTGTTCATCTCTATATGTTTGCCACACAATGGACTGGTGACCGGTCCATGGTGTACCCTATGTCAGCTGGGATTGGCTCCATCCCCCTTGTGGAGGATAAAGCGGTAGACAATGGATGGATGGATGATAATGAGGGTCATGATATTGGTTGCACCCTAGCTGAAACATATACAGTAATTTTGTCTCCATGAAAATTGTTACGGAATACAGTGTATCCTTAATGAGCACCTTGTCCTCAGTCAGATATACAATAAAAAAAAGAAACGTATTAAATGTTGAATTATTTATTCAGCCTATTGCTCACACAGATGACAGAGGGTTGCATGACAGACTCACAAGTTGCCTTTATATAGAAGACAAAAATGCTAGTGTGTGCATGCAGAGTTGTAACAAATTATATCTTGTTAGGGACCTTTATAGCTATGTTGCCTCTGGTTGACTCAGTATTCTCCAAAAATTAAATTAGATTCTCAGTTTCCTTCAGGCAGATTATTGGCCAGTGAAGGGAACATTAGACTGCAACAAGAGCACATTAGCTTTAAATGCAGTTAGAATGCATTATATCTCCAGACCATATGCTGCAATTTGTTCCTTTACTGTGGTTAATATGAGGTAATTTACTTATTGATTAGACACTCTGATCACACTTGTCCAAGCTGTCATGACCCCTTTATTGTCCTGTATTCCTATACAAATAGGGATGTTTGTGTGCTCCAGTTATAAATATTTTCAACATTGCTCTGAAAACTGTGAGTTGTTTCCCCTCATGTGCTGTTTTTATTATTATTATTATTATTATTATTATTTTTTATGTTTTCTAATAAAATTAGTCAACAGCAGAGACTTTTGTCTTGAGGGTTGTGCAGTGTCTTTTAGCGTTTACATCCCTGCTGCTGTTTTTGAAAGAGGCTGATGGGAAGCTGTAGATGTCCTCTCTGTGTGGTGGTTTTTTTTGTCTTCAGGATGAACTCAGTGTGGTATACTAACAGGCCCCAGGGAGTAGCAGAGATGGAAGTTACTATATAACCGAGTAGCAGCCATTTAAGACATATTGCTTTTAGAGGATATTTCATCAGCTGTGTGGGATGACAGCACCTCTATAAACTCTTCCAACCTCTCATTTAGCAGCACAAAGGAGGAATAAAGACAAGTTAATCTCCTAGGATTCTCCAGAGCAGATGTTTACTGAGCTCAGCTAGCTCTTCCTCTGATATTTGTTTTACATGGTTTTGGGAGAATTTACCATATTTTTTTTCAGCCTCCATGTTTAATCCCCCTCACCTGCATTCGAAAGTCCTAATCCCAACAGAGTACGTAAATGAGCGAGGTCTTGTGAAACTGATGTTGCAAATCATAGACTAAATCTGTAAAATGTCTTAAACTGTGTATTCATTATTCAGTATATACATGCATATTTGACCTACATACTATAGATCTTTATGTTTATACCTTTAGAATTACTGTGACTCTTAGTGGACGTGTCTTGAATGGAGGAAAGAGGCTAATAAATAATGTGATGTGAGCAGTGGGATAGAAAGGTGACAGCTGGATATGAGTGAGTGAGTGCACTGCTCCCTTCTGAGGATGATGATGATGATGATGATGATGTTAGAGTTAATAAGGCAGGTGCTGGACTCTATTGGTCCACGATAAGCAGAGGTAAAACAATGAAGTTAAAGAGGTGCCACCATGATCATCACACAACATCTCGCAATCCATAAACAGATGCCTCCTCTCACCAGACTGGCAATGAACTCTAAGAAATGACTTAGAGTTCACAGCTGAATTGAAAATTAAAAAAAAGGAAAATTCCACAAAGATATAAGAAGAAGAAAAAATATCTCAAAGCACTTTTATCGTTCTTATCGCCCAGAGAGAAGGAAAAAGCTGTCTTCCTAAATCTTCTTACTGGTGCACATACAGTAGATGTCAGCGTTTCATTTCCTGAGATGTGTCATGTCAAACCTTTTTTGTCACTGAAAAAGGAAAATTGCAGCTCTTGATGTTGATGTTTTGAGCATAAATAAAGAGAAGAACACGAAGAGTCGCTGGTTGACTTGCACTACTGCTTATAGGCATCAATGCAAGCAAACCATCTTGTAGGCAAAAATGCAAACCAAACATTTACTGTATCTAAATATGTTATATTTCTTAGTCGCTCAAAAATGTAAATACAGTTCATGTTTTTTTTTTCCTGTATCTTGTGTCACTTGTGCAAATACTCCAGACTTAAAATCCTAAACCAGATCTTCTTTTGTTGCAGATACTACGACGAGCAGACAAAAATGGTGAGTAAACGAAATACACAGCTAATTTGATATTATATTGTTGATTAAACATGGGCATGCATTAATGTAAGGATGTATTTGATGGCTCTGTTGATGGTATGTTTGGGCTGTCATGTGACCCTGCTGGACCTTCTGTTCTATTTGTGTTTTGCTCCTTCTGATCCAAATAGAAATGAAACACACAACCAAGGCCAGGTGTTGATGCATATCCTGATTTTAACTTTCCTGGACATGCAATACTCATCTCTGGCTAATACATACTAAATATTGTAAATAATGCAACATATAATGTGTAGAATATTTATAAACATATTAATAGTAGAAATAAACTGCATTAGTGTGACCTTATGTGCCACTTGCCTTTTGTTGTTTTGCTCTGTGGAAAACACAAACAGTATTTGTCTCCAAATTTACTGGGGGGCTCTAAATGTGAATTCACTGCTTTTCCCTTGCAAACATACATTTCATTAATATGATACAGTGTTGTGTTTAAATTCCCTCTGCACTTCAAAGGACCTCCTCCCCTCCAAAGATCTCCTGGGAAAATGTGGAGCTTATAGCTCTGTCTGGTGAAAAGTAGCACCGACAAACAAGGACATGTTTTTGTTCCTAATTTTTTATTCATGCGCTGCATATCCATTTAATGGGTTGCAAAATGCGAAAGGAGGAAGTCCTCAATACATATAGAATAAATGTACGCTGATTAGATTTCTCAGAAGGACTTTGTTACGTAAAAGCTGACTTAATGATGCAGCATGTGCTATCATGAGCAGGGGTCATATGGGGGCCCTCACAGCTTAAAGGAGTGAAAACAGTAAAAAGCGCATTTGTGAGTAATGGAAGAGACTTCATGAAACGAGACAACGGGTGTGTGCATTTGTCTTTTTTATATGTTGTGTCTCATTTCAAGTGAATACTTTGCAGTTAGTTGTAAAAATAATGACTGACACTGCAATAGAGGTGTGACCAGCTCATATAAAATACACATTACATTAAATTTATTTTCTTGTGGAGGCTTGGGTGTGCTTTCCATGCTCCTTAACCCAGCGAAAGCTCATAAAGGGAGAGAGGAGAGCGCCCTCACGTGTGTGGTAGTTATCTTAAATTTAAAGCCCGGTTTTCATCTTCACAAACTCATTGCACTGTGCACTGTGCACTCGTGAGGAAAGTGCCTGCTTCTAATCAGCACTGAGTGGGCTGCCATGATATGCCTGGAGCACTGCAGATTTACCACATTATGAAGGCTGGATACCCACACAAAACAATCTATTCCTCCATATTGCAGTGAGGATTTACATTTTTTAGAGCAAATAAAAAAAACTGTTCAAGTACAAGAATAGGATGGAGAGACCAAAGGCTTTTTCTCAGCAGCCTTGATTATTGTTTAATACATGTACAGTATGTTGCTGCACACTAAGCTCAGAGATGCATCTGTTAAATTAGACGTTCAGCTTTCCTAACACAAATCACTGACTGCTTTATTTGCACAAACATGGACTTTTACATCCATCCTTACTTTTTAATCCACTGTTTAATATTCTGTTTAAAACTAACCCTTATTCTGGAATGTTATTCTGGATGGTACAAATGCATAAGATGGCTTTAATTTTTCCTGCAGATGAAAACACAGAAATTAATTTTCTCCCTCACTTGCACCTTGTCTTATTATTGCTGTGTTCTTTACCATAGCAGAGAGGACTGTAGACTGCAGCAGGATTGTCATAGGATGCCTTAATATGCACTGCAGCTCGCTCTGATGGAAGCAAATAACATTAGCAGTCATTTATGGAAATGAAAATATTCAGATCCCATTTATGAATTCAATGCATTTGCAGCAAAATATTTCTGTTACTTAGTCCAAGCAAGAGCTGCAAACAATGACTCTTTTACTCTCAAATACTTGGCTAATTATTTTCTCAGTGAATCGATTAATTGTTAGTGTATAATACCTAAAACAATAGTCTAAAGCTTGAATTTACTCTGCCATAGGACTCCAAAGTGTAGTAAAAAAAAAAAAAGGCAACTGGACTTAGTTGAATTTCTTGAAGACGTTTCGCCTCTCATCCAAGAGGCTTCTTCAGAACTGAAGAAGAAAAAAAAGGCAACTGGACTTAGTTGAATTTCTTGAAGACGTTTCGCCTCTCATCCAAGAGGCTTCTTCAGAACTGAAGAAGCCTCTTGGATGAGAGGCGAAACGTCTTCAAGAAATTCAACTAAGTCCAGTTGCCTTTTTTTTTTTTACTACACTTTGGATACCATGACCTGGATGAATGAGAATCTTCACAGACACTGCCATAGGACACAGGAATACAGACACACTGAAACCCTCCAAATTATCAAAATTATTATTTTTGTACTTCAAATATACTTTTACCTATTTGTGGCAGAGACCTCTGTCATTAATATTCTGATAAAAGCTCATTGTTATGCCCTGGTCCTAGGGAAAACCTTGACGAAACATAAATGTTGCTCCCCACCTTTCCCACCCACAAGTAATGCCAGCAGACAGTTTTACGGAAAATGAACAGAAGCAGTTTATTGGCATGAAAGTGAGAGTCTCCTGAAATAACAAACATAAATACCACTATCAAAACTAGGCTTCCCTGTTAACCAAAACAAAGAACCAAAAGACAACCACTCACTCCTAACACAAAACGAAACCGATCATCAAACGAAAAGAAAGGAGTCTCACTCCCAATACTGCTTTTAAAGTTATGTAGGATTGTCAGTTTAACATTAGAACAATAATGCTGGCAGTGTTGTGGCTGGACCAGGTGCACGCAGGTGCAAGAGGCAGAGGAAGAGAGAGGCCATCTTCATGGGCAGCTTGGCTTTTAAAAGCTGGGTCTACCTGGATCCAATCAAGCAATCATGCTTGGATCCAATCAGCACGGAACTGCCGACTGAGGTTCCACCTGCAGCCACACCTCATTCACACACACACACACACACAGAGAGGGGGGGGGAGGGAACAGAATACCAAAAACACTATACTCGTAACACTCATGTTTCATGTCAATAGTTACTCCAGTCTGTTTTCATCTCTCACATTGTCTTGAGTTGCAGTATTTGACTTCATGATTTATTCTTGGTGTTTTGGTTTTAACACTGTCAGCTTTAGGATTCCCTTAAGAAAAATGTTCCTGGGAACCTCACAGAGACTTTCGTTAAATCCACAGAGTTTGAGCTGCAGTTGTGTTTGGCATGGACTGAAACACTTAGCTGTCATATTTCTGAGATACTAATTTATCATCAGTCTCAACAAACACAGATGTTCCTTCAGAGGTATTGTGTGACGGTTGCTAAATTGCTGTAAATGTTGTGCAGTGTCAGAGCTGACTGTTGATGAAAGTGACCTGTTATTTTTATCATGTAATACAAAGACTTTTTTTTTTCTAACAGCCTCAATAAAGAGACAAATTGATGAGTCATATTGTATCATCATATTGTGACATATTGTTAATGGATATGAATCTACTTTACACTGCACTGTAACTAATCATTCTGAGGATAGTGTCAGCATTCATCATCATTTGCAATGTTCCCCCAATAAAACACAGTTTAACCAAAGAGTATAGTTTTAACACGCAGAGCCCAAGTTGTAAGTAAACTATACTGTAAGCGCCTGCTTAGGACACCATTTTTAGTAACTTTTTTAGTAGTCTGACCCCATATTTAGTATTGTGCCATTTTGAATACTTTGTGAAAATCAACACAAGACCATTCTTCTGAGATTGTTAGCATTTAAGATTAAAGCCACTGTAAGTGCAGCATTCCCCGAGAAGCATCATGTAATTTACTGCTTTATTATTGGTGTTAAATCAAATTTTGCTTAGGGCCCCATGAAGGCTTGAGCCGGCCCTGCTTACATGTGAAGTCTGCTATGAGTGCATACATACAAGTTTATTAAGTCTGTGACCAACAGATTCTTACAGTAACATGAACCTGACAATGAATCATTTCAGAAACCAGAAATTGTTGTTTGATGAATCACAAAAATAATAAATCACTTATCATAATTATTGTCAATCCAGTACACCTTCCAACATAAACCCATATATGCATTTTTTTACCTTTTGGCTTCTCCCTCTCAAAAGGTTGCTACAGTAAATGATCTACCATATGTCCTGCAACCTTTCCATTTATCCGGGCTGGGAATTGGCACGAGAAGTATGCTGTATGTGCCCTCCCTGTCCAATTAACAGTGAACAATGGGGATTGGGTACCACAGAACTTTACCTAGCATGAACTCGAACTGGCGACCCTGTGGTTGCCAGTTCCCCATCTACTTGAACATTAGCTGCATCCTTAAATATTACACTCACTTTTATTATAAACACAACAGTTTCCCTTGCCAAAATTAAATCTACAACAAACAAATGATGTATTCACCTACTTTATACTAGTCTTTTAATTTTACTTTTCTAATGAGCATCTGTATTTTACATCAAGTTATTACAAAGGTTCCACTTTTGTTTTTGTTAGTATATATATATATATATATATATATATATATATATATATATATATTATTCTTTTTTAGGCAATGTATGGCAATGTACACTTTTAATAAAAACAACTTACTGTATATTTTGCATTGTTTGGCTATACTTTATAATCGACAACTGCCATTATTGTACTGGCAAGTTTTTTTTCCTCCACTATAGTTAATAAATGAGTAATAATAGTTCCTACATTGATTGTGAACCTTTGTCTCCACTGCTTATTTTATGACACATAAAAATGCCAAACAGCTTTTGAGGTAACCATTCTGCCTCTGCAGATCTTCTCCTTGTGAAGCCGAACGCTTGCATAACGTGCCATCTGAGCACCATGTCTTGTTTTCTGAGGTGTCTAATGTGGTGTGAATCTACTACAGAGCAGCCCCGATGGAGAAGGTTGGAGAATGACTCAGAGGGGCAACAGGCTGTCTTTACTCCTACACCATGTGGAGAGAAGATTTTTTACAGTGAAGTTTGAGAGAGGAATAATGATGATGATGATGATGCCTCCTCTAATCACTTCATTTTACAGATAAGACTTTATCGTAGCAAGACCGGGTGTTCAACATGCACACGTTTTCCTCTTAAGGCTATCTTTATGTTTCAATTATTGATGCACAGTCAAAGCTGAGCCATTTAAAATGATTTCACTTTATATGTTACAAAGTTGACAGAAAGTTGGGAATTTCTTATTGTGCTAAACAAGCCTTTGCTGCTAAATGCATCATGTCCACAGGCATCCACACAGACAGCTGGCAACAACTCCTTGCTCCTACAAACCAAGTGATGATTTGATTTTCTGCTGGCTCATCAGTCAGACTACTGCTGCTTGGCAGGGATCTGAGAGCAGAGTCTCTGAAGGTTTCAGTGCTTACAGAGCAAAGCTGACAATATCTCTTTATCATCTGGAGTTAGTCTGTTAGTGAGCTTGTCAACAGCCCTAGATGTTGCTTCTTAAAGACACACTATACTCATTTTCTGTGTGATAATTAGTTGTGGAGGAACAGAGGGTTGTGTTTGTCACGACGGCGAGAACACGTTATTGTGAGCATCAATATGGCCTCCTTTAAAAAAAATCTTTTTCAGTTTAACCGGTGACAACGAATCATTTGTTGCAATAAAGCAGTTGAATGAAGGAAATCACAGTTTAATTCATTTCTAAGAGAAAGGCTTCTTTAGAGCAATTTGTTTTCACACTGTTCATAGAAACGTTAAAGCCAAATAAAGACAGAATACTTTTCGTTCGCAGCAGCACCTTGGCCTCATCACCGGAGTTCATTTGCTGTCACTGTGTAGAGAGAAGCTCTTCATTAAGGTTATAAAATGTCTCCTGCCGTGTTTTTTTTTTTTTTTCCCCTTTTTTCCCCCTCTACTTCCAGATGACGGGAAGCTGTCCTTGGAGGAGTTCCAGTCGTACTTTGCTGATGGTATCCTCACTGATGAGCAGATGCAGGAGCTGTACTTCTCCATCGACAGGCAGCAGACACAGTAAGCTCATCCTTCTCCTGGACATCTTTCTGCTGCCTGGCAGTGAGATGTCATCACTTCACATTAATATTCCACAATTAATGCAAAAACGTTTAAACATGTTTACCCATGTTTAAACGTTTAAACATGTTTAAAAACGTTTAAACATGTTTACCCATGTGCCACATGGGTAAACATGTGGCACATGGGCTATTTCATTGTTCCCAGAGAAAATTCTTCATTAACCAACTCTCTCTTTTCTTTCCCTCTATTGCTTCCTTCTTCACAGGGACCTGGACATTGACAAACTCTCAGGTATGTCTCCATCATTGCTGCATCATTTTCTTTTTTTGAGCACTGAATAAATGTTTCTCTTCAGAGTGCTTGTCAAGCAAAAGCAGATTCTCTCCTCTTCACCCACTATACGGTATATGTTAGAAAATAATGGCGGAGAATGTGTGCAGTCATAAATTATGGAATAAAGACTAAAAACATCTCAACTGGGAAGCAAACCAAAGCCAGTTGAGATTTTTTTGTCCCGAAAATGTGCCTTATCTTGATGCAAAGCCCTGCAGAAATGCTCCGCCACTTTCTTGACAGTTGAAAGATGAGGAAATTAAATAGAGAAGAAGAAAATTTTATGTTTGAGTGAAGAGCAGAGTGGTGCTGTAAGGCTGCAGCTTCTCTACATGTTTGTATCATTTTAAACTTAAAAATGTCATATTGCAAAGGCTCAAACTTTTATGATTGCAAGAAAGACCAAAGATGTGATTACGTAACTGGCCAATCTAGTTTAACTATAATTATTGCTATTAGAATCAACATTGTTTTCCTTTTGTTGATGATGATGCTTAAAACTATTCTCTTTCAGATTACTTCACTCCACTTCTGGGAGAATATGTCAATGTCCTGTCTGCTCTGGAAAAGCTGAATGTGTCCATTTTGAAGGCCATGGACAAAACTAAAGAGGTGAATGATGATGGCGTCCCTTCTGCACTGTGTTGAATATAACAAATCTGTTGGCTAATAGATGGACTGCTCAGTTGATATCAGTTGGTGTGTTGTGTAACATGCAGGATCACTTAATTGCTGCTACATTCAATCATAAGTCACCTTATCTGTGGGAGCCAAATTCCAAAATTGCGACACGTTGCATCATGAATGTGAGCTCCTGAAAATCACAACACAGTAGGCCATAGCTTCACCGGAGTATACAGTACCAGTGCACTTGGTTTTATATTCTACTCTAAATGTAGATTTAAGTAGAACGGCAATTTCAGAATGTGAAAAATTGCACCAGTGTCTCATCAAATTATCAGCTTTTCATTGTTAAAAAAGCCTATCAGAGCATGAAATGTTTGAGCAGATCTGTTAAATCCATGAGCCGTAGCAGGGATTAAAGGCATGTGGAGAGCAGTTTAACACACAGTTTGAACTATCAGACAAATACCAATAGTTCAGCTCGGTTTACATCGATCTTCGCCTTAAATCAAGGTAAACACCTCTGTATTCCCAGAGAAGAGAGTGTGAACAGACAGGCTTCATGTCAGAATGTGGAAGCAGTAGGTCGTTTCACTGCAGTGACTTATGTCCACTGCAGTGCAGACAGTGGGTGTTACAGGAGAGTTCAGCTGATCGGATGTCAATTGTCCTTCACCTTACTGCTCCACAACACACGTTTCCCCATGTTTTGGCTGCACTATATCCATCCTCATTCAAAGATCCTCCCTTCTTAATCAGCCCATTAATCAGTCGAGCAGATACTTTTCTTTATCTCTGTTTTATTGTATTTGTCTGTACAGCCATCTTCGGCAACACTCACTCCCATGTGGCTCCCTTTTTTCTTCATCATGTACTGTACTTCCCTGTTCTCTGTATTGTATGATGAGCTTGATGACGGTCAAAACATAATATTTCATAGTCACATAGACAAAGTAGGGACACTATGACATTTTAAAAAAAAGGGAAGGGAAGGGTGTCATTTTCTCTTTCTGCTTTGTTCTTCGGTGTCTTTGTTCAACATTTATACATTTATTTACTGTATATAATCTCAAAGGAAGAGGAGACCGGCATGAGAGAATATTTTAACATGATGTAATTGCCTCTGTGCTTTCATACATTCAGTACGTATCATAAAATTATGTCTTATTGAAACAATGAGAGCATCCTTGAAACACGATTTGCAGGTTATCACATCTCCTTTGTCTCAAAAAGCAACAATGAGAAAAGGGTTCAGGTTCATTAATCACACAGAGAAGTATCTCTGCTGCTAAGACAACAGAACACATGTAACCAAGCATCCTCTTAAGCTCAGTGGTCATCTTTTCACACCTCTCCTCCTCATTTTCTTCTGAGCTCTATTTCTTTAAACCACAGGATGTTGGTGCAGGTGACTGGAATCATTATCCACATAAATTGACCTGGCAAAGATAGTTAAGGCAGAAAAACTGCTTGAAAACGGACACAGTTGAAGGGAAGCCTACAGTGCAATGAAAGGTCTCTGAAAACTGGCACCAGATATCAAAACATTACAATATTAGCAGTCATATTAGCACATTTCCACTCATGGAATGCATCTCCATTACCTTGTGTTTTCTCCATCCATTGGTTCACAGCATCAACACAGTGTAATGCACTTAACAAGCATGTTCAGCATCTGCAGCCTTTGTGACTATGCAGAGGGCCATGTGTAGCTAAAATGTGCATGCAGATGAAGGGATGTGTCAAATCAAAGAATGTTAACAACTCTTTGCAGACGCAAAACACAAAATGTATGAAGAAGACTTGCAGTAAAGGTCCAGTGTGTAAGAATTAGTGAAATGGAGGATCACTATTTTAGTCCTTCCCATCAAATTACTCCCACCGAAAGGACCATGGCACATTTCTGGGATTAAATCTGTTATCCTTCCTCCAGGAGTATCAAGGTTCATCCGTGCTTGGTCAGTTTGTGACACGCTTCCTGCTGAGGGAGACCACCACCCAGCTCCAGTCCCTTCAGTCGTCTCTGGACTGTGCTATGGAGGCTGTTCACGACCAAGGCTGCACAGGGACGAGGATACTGACGAAGCCCCAGGAGCTGCCAATCCAGAAGGCGACCAAACGTCCTGGCCGACGTATCCAAAAGAACATGTGTCTCTCTCCTACTGACCCTTACTCTGGCATGCTCACCACAGGTATGCTGCAAGAAAACACTGAAATTAAGATGCTGGAGGTAACTCTGGTCAGTCTAAACATTTTCGGACATATGGTCAGTTTATGATCCGTGATGGGCAGCGTTACTCAGTAGTATATTAGCGTAATGTTTCTGAATTACTAGATTGTGATTTGCTTTTTGTCCTTTTGAGTCTGTCTTATGATAATGTGTACACAGATTACATTGTACAAGATATGCAAATAAATAATAGTAGAGACTGACATTTGTTCTTTGGGGGTCTGCAAAGTTATATTTGTTGTAGAAAAGTGGATTCAGTTTGAAAAGAAATAATATGTAATAATTAACATATTACAATACTAAGTAATGTGCCAGTTACTGCTGAAAAATAAAGAGCACAAAGCAGCTTTAAGGCTCAGAAAGGTGCTCACTAAAGTTTATTCAGAGTAAAACATGCATTGTGCTGATAAGATGTCATTCATCAGACATTCTGTGTGCTCATATTTTCTTTCTGAGGTCAGGGGTGAGTGTGGAGCCTGACAACCACTGGGGCTCCCAGATCAATCAGCTGGAGCATCTCATAGACAAACTGGAGTGTGAGGTTTGTATAAAATATGTGTGTTTGAGTCAAAGTTGCAGCCAGAAGGTGTCAATCATCAGGGAGAAATTCCTGCAATAAATTGCAAATTTGCAATATATATATATATATATATATATACACAAACACACACATACAGTGCATCCGGAAAGTATTCACAGCGCTTCACTTTTTCCACATTGTGTTATGTTACAGCTTTATTTTAAAATGGATTCAATAAATTTTTTCCCTAAAAATTCTACACACAACACCCCATAATGACAACGTGAATTTTTTTTTTTTTTTTGAGATTTTTGCAAATTTATTAAAAATAAAAAAACTAAGAAACCGCATGTACATAAGTATTCACAGCCTTTGCTCAATACTTTGTTGATGCACCTTTGGCAGCAATTTCAGCCTCAAGTCTTTTTGAATATGATGCCACAAGCTTGGCACATCTATCTTTGGGCAGTTTTGCCCATTCCTCCTTGCAGCACCTCTCAAGCTCCAGCAAGTTGAATGGGAAGCGTCAGTGCACAGCCATTTTCAGATCTCTCCGGAGATGTTCAATCAGATTCAAGTCTGGGCTCTGGCTGGGCCACTCAAGGACATTCACAGAGTTGTCCTGAAGCCAGTCCTTTGATATCTTGTCTGTGTGCTTAGGGTCGTTGTCCTGCTGAAAGATGAACCGTCGCCCCAGTCTGAGGTCAACAGCGCTCTGGAGCAGGTTTTCATCCAGGACGTCTCTGTACATTGCTGCATTCATCTTTCCCTCTATCCCGACTAGTCTCCCAGTTACTGCTGCTGAAAAACATCCCTACAGCATGATGCTGCCACCACCATGCTTCACTGTAGGGATGGTATTGGCCTGGTGATGAGCGGTGCCTGGTTTCCTCCAAACATGACGCCTGGCATTCACGCCAAAGAGTTCGATCTTTGTCTCATCAGACCAGAGAATTTTGTTACTCATGGTCTGAGAGTCCTTCAGGTGCCTTTTGGCAACTCCAGACGGGCTGCCATGTGCCTTTTACTAAGGAGTGGCTTCTATATGGCCACTCTACCATACAGGCCTGATTGGTGGATTGCTGCAGAGATGGTTGTCCTTCTGGAAGGTTCTCCTCTCTCCACAGAGGAACGCTGGAGCTCTGACAGAGTGACCATCGGGTTCTTAGTCACCTCCCTGACTAAGGCCCTTCTCCCCCGATTGCTCAGTTTAGATGGCCGGCCAACTCTAGGAAGAGTCCTGGAGGTTCCGAACTTCTTCCATTTACGGATGATGGAGGCCACTGTGCTCATTGGGACCTTCAAAGCAGCAGAAATTTTTCTGTACCCTTCCCCAGATTTGTGCCTCGAGACAATCCTGTGTCGGAGGTCTACAGACAATTCCTTTGACTTCATGCTTGGTTTGTGCTCTGACATGCACTGTCAACTGTGGGACCTTATATAGACAGGTGTGTGCCTTTCCAAATCATGTCCAATCAACTGCATTTACCACAGGTAGACTCCAATTAAGCTGTAGAAACATCTCAAGGATGATCAGTGGAAACAGGATGCACCTGAGCTCAATTTTGAGCTTCATGGCAAAGGCTGTGAATACTTATGTACATGTGGTTTCTTAGTTTTTATTTTTAATAAATTTGCAAAAATCTCAAAAAAAGAATTTTCACGTTGTCATTATGGGGTGTTGTGTGTAGAATTTTTAGGGAAAAAAATGAATTGAATCCATTTTGGAATAACATAACACAATGTGGAAAAAGTGAAGCGCTGTGAATACTTCCAAATGCACTGTATATATACATATAGCAATTTTAATAGTAATTTCTTCAGGGCTGATTGAATAAGCTGGAGGGAAAAGCATTCTTGTGGAAGCCAGTGCTTTCTTCTTGTGCTCACGAGTGACGGAAATATTTATGCCCCCATTTTCAGAGTCCACATCTTGAGCCTCTCAAAGAGGACACATTAGCGGGAACGTATAAATCGGTGAGTCCGACTTATCTTTACTAAACAGTACAGAGTCACCATTTACATTCTGTTGAATTATACATTTGCATCAAATCATGTCGAATATATTTCAAGTATGTGAATGATTTGCGTGTTTGTGTGTCCCTCATTCTGCTCCAGAACATTCTTCTGGTTCAGAGACAAATGTCTGTGAAGGAGAGAGATGTGGAGCAGTTTCAGCAAGCTCTCAAAATCTACACAGATGCCACCAGCAGTCAAGTAAACAACCTGCAGTATGTGTCTTTGTTGGCCTCCAGTGTTCTCTGTGATTTGAAGCAGCCTTTAAAAACACTTTTTTTTTTTTCGGTTTCAAATATGAAAGGTAACTACCCTCTGCTACCCTCTTTTATTTTTAGTGTTTCAGTCCAGAACCTACCAGACAGATCATGCTTCATCATGTATGAGTTTTGGCAGGATCGGCTCTCCTGGATGAGGTAAGATCAGAAGGGTTTTGTAGTGCATTAAACCTTAAAAAAACGTGGCATTGTGGGCCCTGCTAAACCAGAATTCGTTCACCATGTCCAGCTGCTCACATGCTTATGATTGCATTGTTTTTTCATGTCTGTTTCCACTTAGTTACCTGCAGTCGTCCATCAGTAAGACCTTCCAGCGCTGCATCATTGACTCACTTGAAGAGGCGGAGATGGTCTCCACCATGCTGCTGCCAGGTAGAAACCCCACACCTTTAAGCAATAATCTCTAATTTACTAACTTGTTTCATGCTGTTTATTCACAAAGTCTCCCATGAATGCAATTTTATTCAACTGAGAGTTTTACAAATTAATTACAGCTGTTCTCAGTGAAACTGTAGAGGGAAAGCCTGCCATAGCTTTGTGGATGTGTTTTTTTTTCATGCATATAGCTTAACACCCCCATAAATAATATTTATAGAGCGCAATACCCACCTCTCTGCAATACCTATTCTGTGTAATGGCTTCCCCTGTGCAGTATCTGGAATTATTATTCCCTTGGAATACATATTGGTGGATAAGTCTGCAAAATATGTACAGTATGTGTGTGTGTGTGTTCATGTTACTGTGTTTTTTATTAATATTTCAACAGTCCTTTTTATGTTTTTACGATAAGAGCAGGTACAATGTCTCATAAACACATATAAAGTCATAATGCTAATACAATGAATAGCGATTTTCCAATGCTAGATTGAATGTTCTTCTCAGTTAAAGTCTGTCTTGGAGAATAGTTTCTGGTATTCAAAGATACAAGTCAAACATACATGCTGCAATTAATAACATTATATTCATAATCTATATTTTTTTTATAAAAAATTTATGAAATGACTGTACATTTGCATCTGAAAGGAGTCTGCAACATATGTTTTTTTTTTTTTTTAATTTTACAGCTTCATGGTGGATTATGAACAACAACTGACTGAGCAGAGCAGCTGTCATTCGGCACCATAAAAGCAAGTGGCAGTTGTAATACTGTTTTCCTTCTTTTTGTTCCTTGATATTCATTATTTCCTCATGTATTGACCTGGATTGTTTTTGCAAAGCCAGACTCCAACTTTACGTAAAAAAAAAATGACTGACTGCTTGGTAAAACAAATTAGATGCTTGGAATAGAAAGAATTTATGCAATATTTTGTTTTGTGATCATGAGGATCTGCTCTTAATATTTATTTCAAGGCACTGGCACATTTCTTGTTTCTGATTTAATAGACACACTGGAATTAAGAAGATTTGCATGATTTCCTATTCCTCTGTGCTAGTTTATTTCAAGGGACACTCTGTACATCTTATAGGTATGCCAATGAAAAAAGAGAAACAGATGAAAAATAACAAATATCTCCATCTACCACTATCTGTCACTCATTCTCCCAAACAACAACAAGAATAGAAGCAGAAATAGTCATATAGAGTAAATCTGCATTTCCCTGTTCTCTCTGTGGTATTGTGCTTTGTCATCTTCAAAGCTTTGCTACTAAGTCTTCATTGGATAGAGCAAAGTTAAGGACTGATTACAGTCTGCATTGAAACATTTTTATCGTCCGTGTGACACTTTTGCACTTTAGGGAAATAATTAAACATGGACCTTATTGTGGCAAATGGACATTTATTGTAGGTTGCCTGTTGAAAACATAAGATAAAGTGCTGTTTTAATGAGCCAAGAGCTACACTGAAGTGTAGTTAGACATTAGCAGATGATGATTAACTGAATATGTGTGCAGTTTGCCTGTAATCTTACTCTACTAATAAAACTTACAAGCCATTATTTTGCATTAGCAGTGTGAAATCAGAAGAGTTAAACAGCACAGTATACACAATAGTAGAAATGTATATTTTGACTACAGAAATTGAGTAGAAACTGTTCCGTGTAATGATATTAGTGAGTTGAGATCGTGAACAGTAATTAACGAGAGCTGTAAGATGTGAGTTAGTGTTGTAGATCACTGGTAAATGTACAGTGTGATCGTTAATTAAGCTCTGACAAAGAGGAGATTGTGTTCTACTTTGATTTATTTTAATGAAGAATACAATTGTCATGTGAATGTTATGTTGTTTTCTGGCATGAAATAAAGTTCATCACATGTTGATGACATGAAAATATGCATCTTTTGTCTTGTTGCTTAAGTTAAATAAAGCAAGATAATATTCTTTTTTTTTTTTATATTGCGCTAAGGAAATCACACTTAATGGCAAGACTGAAAATGATTTATTTCTCCTTCACTTAATAAGACCCGAAAATACCAAATAGGCTTGTGGTATTAGCTGCTGGAACCTTTGCGAAAAATATCCAAAAAACAGAATCATTTCAAATGTACTTCTTGCTGAATCTGGCGCAATTAGCTGGATTTTCCTCTTCTAAGCCAGTTGGTTCTTCCTTCTCCTGTACAACATGAAACAGCCCTTAAAAATCTGTCAAGTTTTCCCCTGCAACAGTAGCAGCTCACATTCAGTCAATAGTTTAAGCCTTAATATATAATGACATCTTTGTGCATTGGCTGGCAAAAATAAGCAGAATTTGTTTCTGTCCTGTCATGCTTTTCCAAATACATAGATGCAATAAACATATTAATAAACACTTTTAATCCACAAGTCTGTTTTAGATTAGTTAGATTAAATTAGCTTGTATATGGGCGCCATTTGGGATGTTTGGCACCCATGAGCAGAAAGCTGTGCCTGTGTAGGGTTAAGAATAAGTGGTTACTGAGGGGAAAGGCAGAGAAGAGTTGGTGTTTGAAGAGACAGGGACACAGCGGCAGAGGGAAATCAGGGTCAGCTGTCAGAGCGCATTGACACTGAAGGGAAACCAACTCAAGCAGAAAGCAGCCCGAGTTCTGATTGCCTCCAGTGTAATACACACGCACACGCACACGCCCCACACACACACCAGTGGACAGATTTGTGATAAGCTATAGAGCAAAACAAAAGGATGAAGGGGGGAGGAAGAGGAAGAAAAAAAGAGGTGGGAGCTTGGGCTGAAAAAAAAATCAGCAAATGTAGTGAAGGATACAGTTATATGTCTTTTAACATTTTCCAGGCCATCTTAGTGACAATGGATCAAAACAGGCTTACTGACAGCCCAAGGAACAAAATCTATTTTTGGAATAAGACAGTGTTTGCGCCTTTTCTGACTGGCTCTGATGCTTCTCTTTCATCGGCCACACATTGGTATTAGACACAAACAGCAGTGGAGTGCACCGACTCATAAACAACAACGGTGATGCTTGTTGAGACATTTTTTAATTTAATGGTACGGATCTGTATAAAACAGGAAGTAGTGACATTCAACTTCAAAGGATGTGCGTTCTGTGCCTGATAATAAACAATGATGGATTCTGGGGATTCTGTGCAGATGAGACCATATTTACAGCAGTGTAGCACTTAATAAGTGGAACAACAGCAAGCATATTATCTCAATTCAAGTGATGCTTCAAGTCTTATGGAGGGTACGGTGCTACACTATTGAGGTCTAATTGGCTTTAAAAGCAAAGAGACACCAAAAATAGACACAACTGTGGCACTGAACTAAATGCATCCACTGCTTAACTGAACATGCTATAGAACCTTCATTAGCCACAAAGCGAGCAGATCACAGTTTAGTAATTATGTGACAAATCTTCAGTACTCCTACACAAATAAACAAGCAAACACCAATTCATGGAGTAATGGAGGACAGAGGACAGAGAGCTCTTGAAACACCGGATGTAAAATATGTGTTCAAAAGACAGAAGGAGGCATTCAGCTCTCATCCTGCAGCATCATTATCTTGCAGAGTGTTATTATCAGACATATATGCATGATGCTGTGGTGGAGGAGGCCAGATGAAAAGAATGATGAAAAAGAAATATGAAACTGAGTCAGGGAGGGAGGGTAATGACAACAGGTGGTGGGTGTTCTTTGAAGAGCAGTGGAGACCTGGTAAATTGGCACGATATGAAAGAAGAGGATATGAACAAACACGGGGAACAGAAGGGCAGAAATGATCCAGAGGAATGTGATGAGAGGATTGTGTGTGTGAACTGAACAACAAACAAAATATGTTTACAAGGAAACATCTCTGGATAGGAGTTTGTCTAAAATAAAAAAAAATGTGTTAACACATCAATGATGAAGATAACTTGTATGTAAAAGACACAAAACATCAGATTGATCTTGCAGGCCTGGGGTGCCAGACTTTTTACCCTTAGAGAGCTGAAATTGAAACTAAAACTTGTATTTTTTTTTTTAATTTAACTGCCTGCCCTACCAAATGGTTGAGCACATTTCGAGACAATATCTCTTAAAAACCTGATTCAGCTTTCTTTACTACTTGTTATGCAGCAAAACACCACTAGATGTCACTGTTGGCCTTTTCCCTCACCCTCCATGCAGAAAATAAATAGTGAAGTAACGTGGACTTATTTTGGTGAAACTTTCAAGGGTAAGCTGGTGTATCCTGCTGTCAGAGACCTTAATGATACACCTTAAAAATTATTTAAATCAAAATCTGCTCTAACAAACGGTTGATTCGTCACATGATAAAGGTGTTAAAATGAAGCTAGTGCTAATAATTTGACAAATTTCTCTCAAATAAAAGACTTCTAATCAGTCTGTTCTATACTTTTGTTCTATACTTTTGTGTAGAACAGAAAATCTCTGCCCCATTAGTCTTCTGAATGATCTTATAATAGGAATCATTCATATGAAACGTTGACTCATATGTATATACATGATTAGATTCGGTCTACATTTTATTTACCTCATATAATATAGTGCGGGGCTGTACTGTATAACTTCTGCATAAAAAAGGTCATCTTTATTTAGAGCCATTGATTTATTTATTTTTGCTCATAAGCCTTTAACGTTTCCCATGATCCTTTGCTGTCCTCAACGTTTATTTAAGGAGCCAGCGTGTTGAAAACAGCACAGACGTCGTATTGGGGAAACAAAAACGGCCACGTGTACGTAGTTTTGTCACATTGACGTTACGTTAAAAAAATAAAAACTGACACCGTAAGTGCGATTCAATCATCCTCAAAGCTCCTATTTATACGCCGTTTCCTGCGTTGTACATCCGGGCATTCAGAAGGCTTGCTCTCCGGGCTACTCTCTGAGAACCTGGTTTCTCCCCGGTGCCCAGGGGAAAGTCCCCGGACCCGTGGCAGAAAGTGCCGTGGTTGAATCCACCGTCGACCCTGTGAGTCACCCATACACAGCGAAGATGTTCGTGCGAACTGAGCTGGTGACCGCTGGTCGACATTGTCAGCTTCCATAGAAATGCAAGTGAATACTCACTGTGGTTGAAACAGAACGGGGCTCATTCTCGGAATGCACTTTTTTATGTGTTAAACACGTGTCCTCAAAATATGTATTCAAGGAATTTGTGTTGTTGAAAGATGAAATGTAAATGCCACAATTGTACCCACATTCTGCCCCACTGACCCCCCCACTAAAGTAAAACACAGCAAGCATGAGTGAGTAAAGCACTGGTAGAAAGCGCAGAGCTCGATACATACATATGTACAATATGGAATAAATGACTGCAATAAATATCACATTCTACCGCTTTATCCTTCACAATGAACTGGAGCCATTCCCTTTTGACACAGGGCGATCACCAGTCCAAATAACATTCTTCAAGTAATAACATTGTTTTTTTTAATTTTAATATTCATAAACGCTTTTGTGTCGCCATCTAGTGGTTGAAAACGCGTCATGCGCTTAAGCCACCAGCACCAAGTGCAGTTTAAATGAGAGCAAGTCAACCTGACAGTATGAGGTACAATTAAAAAAAAAATTATCCTACATAATGTATCGATGAACAATGTAAAGACGACATGAATAACCAAAAGTGATAAAATAATAATGTAGGTGGGACAAACAAGTGAAGGGTTGGCTTTTATGAGAGTGTAAATGGGTATAGAGAGTGGAGAGTTTGTGTTGAGGAGTCAGTCCAGCATCAGGTGTGATCATTACTCTCCTCTGACACATCTGTATTTACGTTATATTATGCAAATTAATTATATGTGGTTGAGGAAAGCAAACTTTGTAAAAGCAAAATTTGATGACATCACACATGTTTTTCATTATCTTAATTAACTTCAATAAAGCCATTGTGGTCTTGTCCAGTTTTGTTTTAAAATCTTGAGTCCAAGACAAGACCTTCAAAAAAAGAAATCCTTAGACCAAGGCTGATCTCACGTGATTAGGAATAGTTTGAGGGATTTCTGATCATTAAATTGAAAGGATTGTTGAATTACTGATTGTTGAAAAAGTACAGCTCAGGTTAAGATTGGGTTGTTAAGGGATAAAGGTATTTTTTAAGATTATGCGTAATTGTTTGTGTAGAGTCCTTTGTGTATTGTTTTGTTTTGAAAGTCATTATAAGGTCGTATGTCTGTTCACTGAAAAATCTGTTCATAAAAGAGGTGAATTGAGCGACAATTTTTGTGGACATTTTGAAGTTTTAACAAAGTTTCTGTGTTAAAGTATGTAAACCAGTAATGTATGAAATATTCCGAAATTCTGAATGGACTGAATAGTATCCTAATTGAGCAAAATGAAGGCCCTATGTTTATGTAGAACTAGTAAGATTAGATGATTTCAATTCATTTTAATAGGGGAAAAAAATGTGCAAAACCATTGTGAAATATACCAATTAAAAAAACAACAACAACAACAAAAAAAAACAAGCAATAATGTCCTACTTGAACAATTTGTCATTTGAATGAAGTTCCTATGTTCGAGTATGAGGAACTATTTCTTGGCCAAAAATGGAAGTATAGAAGAAGAAGAAGAATGAATCCCTCAATGAAGTCACTTATTTCATACGTTTAAACATCAGTAGAATATATAACTGTATGTGTGACACAATTTTCAGATAGTCAATGAAACTTAAAGTGAAGTTCTCAAACAAAATCATTTCCCAATGAAATTATTATATTGTACACCTCAAATGTAGCAGGCAGCCCCCAGATTGTGGTACTGTGTTGCTGGGTGGATCAGAAATAAAGTGGTGAGAAAGGTGTAAGGCGATGCCCCATTATTATTCTGCACTGAATGGGACCACAGAGACTGCAATTTCTCTGCAGTGTCACCTTTCTGCGTGACAGAGGGAGAACAAAGAGTCTTGTTTTTCCATATTTCCACCACTAGAGGGAGCACCGGCCCTGCAGCATCCTTCCTGCCACACTGACACAAACACTCACACACACAGACTTACTGTATTCCACAGGATTAGGCAGCACACAAAAAAGATTAGAGTGTCACATGGAGGCCTATCCAAATGGTGCCTCCTGGTAACCTACATCCAACCCCCCCCCCCCCCCCCCCTATCCCATCATCCATTTGGTGAGGGTGTGGGCTCTCGCAGCAACAGCAGCAGCATCACAAAGGTTCAGCCCCTCCCTGCTGTATCCTAGAGACACAGAAGGGAGGGCGAGACAGATAGGCAGGGACAGGATCAGGGTCAGAGTGACGGAGACAGTGTGTGTAAATGAGGGGAGAGCGTGTGCATGTGAGTGAGAGAAGGCAAATCTGGTAGGGACAGAGAAAGAGTGTGAGGGGGTGGACTGTGTGTAAGCGTGGGTGAGTGTGTGTGTGTGTGTTTCAGAGAGAGATTGGAGGAAATTCAGACTGCAGGTGGAAGGGGACATAAAGAGAGGAAGGAAAAGGGGGCACGAGGAAAAAGAACAGACACGAGGACCAGGACTGAGAGGGAAGATGGCCGAACCAGAGTTGAAATCACGCAGCAGTCGAGAGAGTGTTGCCAAGGAGGCGAGTCAGGAGAAGATAGGGGGTAGGTACGGCGCACGCTCACTCCTCTATAGATACCATATGGTGCAGGGCTGCATTAATCCGCCATGCATTCTGATACAACATTGTCTGAAGTAAAGTGAGCTTCAATCTTGACTAATGTTGCTATACCAGAAACAGATCATATTCTGGATGAGTGTGTCTTGCTGAAATGACTGAGATTACCAGAAAGGGAATGTGACATATTATGTGTGCTCAACCTTTGTGTGTATTTATGTTCATGAAGGAGTGGTAAGTTAGTGAAGGTGAGGTAAGGTGTCTTTCTTGAGAAACTGGTTTTCTAGTTTTGTGATGAAGCAGTGTGACCCGTTCTTAATTGGTGCATGCCTCAGAGTGTCCAAAATGGTAATTCCAGATAACACATGGAGTGTTTCAACTGAAAATCATTAAAAGAAAACTCCTATTCTCCTCTCTCATCCAGCAGCTGATGCAGACCCAGATCACGATGGTCTTGTGGAGCTGCCACCATCTCCCTCCACTCCCATAATCTCTACTCCCACTGATGGCTTGCCAACCAAAGGGGATAAGGTGGTGCTCAAACGCAGCATCACCCTCTTCAATGGTGTGGGAATGATCATAGGCACCATCATCGGCTCGGGCATTTTTGTCACTCCGACAGGTGTGGTGAAAGAGACTGGCTCAGCTGGGCTCTCCCTCATCATCTGGTCTGCATGTGGAGTGGTCTCAACCATGGGTGCCTTGTGCTACGCCGAGCTGGGCACAACCATCACTAAGTCGGGGGGAGACTATACTTACATTTTAGAAATCTATGGCGAGCTGGCAGCTTTCCTGAAACTGTGGGTGGAGATGCTCATCATTCGGCCTTCGTCACAGTATGTGGTGTCACTGGTGTTTGCCACCTATCTGCTGAAGCCTCTCTACCCACACTGCGCGGTGCCCGACAGTGCTGCCAAGCTCATCGCATGCCTGTGTCTCAGTAAGTCAGGGTTGTTGGCTGGGCATGCTTTACAAAGAGTAAAAGTGAATATTCGCTCACTCAGCAAATAATTCTCATAATTCTGTTTTTCTTTCGTCTCTCCATCCTGTAGTGTTGCTGACATTTGTAAACTGTATCAGTGTGAAAGCTGCCACCAAGGTCCAGGACTTGTTCACGGCCTCCAAGTTGTTAGCCCTCATCATCATCATCCTGTTTGGCTTCATACAGATTTTTACTGGTGAGTCTCGCTTACTCACAGACTGACAGACAAAGCCACACAGACAGAAGGCTTCATTATTCTCTGGTTATTACTGTAGCGTAGTTTGTCAGGCACTTTGTGGGATCTTTGTAAAACAGCGTATTTAATTACCACACATCTAAAAAGAAAAAAAAAGAAAACAATAACACACATTGATGTAAAAACCCCAGGCTGGATTTTAGGCGTCAATCTTATTCTCTATCTGGTATCATGTCCAACTTTACACAAGGTGAACCTAAATTAATCAGAGACAAGTTCTATAAATTGTTAATTTATATTTAAAAGTACTCTTATTGAATTCAGTGTACAGTAAATGTTTTTGTATCTGTGTTAAAGCATATGCCAATATTACAATTTCAAACCTTCTTTGAAAAGCTGATATTTTCCACCCAGCAAACCATGTATACAAGTCAATGTTTACATTGTTGCTTAATGCATTAATGATAGCAAAAACAATATATTACAACTTATAAATTATATATATAGTCGTAAGCATCATTGCTTAATCCTCTTGTATTTGGAACATTTGTGTCCTGTGACATCTGCTCACACTGAAACCAAGGTCTGTGTCTTTTATCTCTAATGATTGACAAATTGTTGAACAACATGAATTAACTCAACCAAGCGGACTGCCCTGCTTTCAGCATGTTGGCACAGTTAAGGACTCAGAACACAAGGCTTGTCTGTCTGCAGCCCTGCTGCTGGGTCTGAGCAAGTGCGCGGCCACGTGCACTTCTGCCCATGCAGGTGTACTGTGAAGATGTTTTATACGTAACTCACAGAACACAGTAGAATACTGTAGATTTATTATTACCAAACAGACCCGAGGATAGGTCGCAGCAGGGGGTTATTTGGGTAGCAAGTAAATTTGCAGGAGTTTTTTTTAAGCTGTAACCTAAGATTTCTTTGCGATTCATTATCACAATAAACCTATACAGTACATATTGGAATGGCTGGTTTACCTATTCAAAAAATATTAGGTGTTAATGAAAAGGCAGTAAAAATAGTCAGAAACATTATGTTATGCACAAATTTGCTCATTTGCACATTATATTGGTTCAGGATGTTTTGGGTCAGTTTTATTTATTGGTGTAAAGGACATAATAGAAAATAATAGAACATGATGCAAAAGGGACAATTCGCATATTATATTATATTATATTATATTATATTATATTATATTATATTATATTATATTATATTATATTATATTATCACTGCAAAATGTCTTTCATAATAAGGAATAGACAATTGTGTTGGATTTAAATTGTATACACACAGCTAAGTGCCTGAATCACGATGTTCAAAGTAAAACATGGCGGGAAGTCACCGCGTGCAGCATGCTGCATCTGCTCTTCTCCCCCTCCTTTGCAACGCTATGCTCACCGCCATTGTGCTCCATGCTGCGTTTCCATGGAGACTAGGCGGCGAGGCTTGCCGGCTGTTGTCACACAGTGGTCTTTCAGAGTGAGAAAAAGAATGTGTAACAGGCCTTGTGGAAAGTCATTACCATCTGAAAGCGACAGGTAGAATGAAGAGTCACTCACAACCAAGACGTCAAACTCACACACACACTCGGGCTCTTAAACACATATTTTGCTGATGATGCACTACTTTTGGAGCTGCTGTGAAGAAATGGTGCACCAATGTTTAATTATCAACGTTTACAGTCTACTCAGAAACAAATATATATACTGTATATAATATATATTCAGTGTGGAAAGAGGTCATTCAGTCCTTAACTTTTTCTTTTTGTGTGTGTGCAGGTGATGTGCCATATTTAACACCAGAAAAGGCATTTGAAGGCAGCAAACTGGGGGTCGACAACATTGTCTTGGCTTTGTACAGTGGTCTCTTTGCTTTTGGAGGCTGGTGAGGCATTTAAAACGAATTTTGATGTTATAACAGAGCGGACAAACTGTTTTCTTGATGCTTTTACAGTGCCATATACATTAATGTCAGTAAATCATTTCCAAATCCCTACAGTAATGTTAAACTCTATGTTTTTTTATAGGAACTACCTGAACTATGTAACTGAAGAGATGATCAATCCAGAGAGGTGACTTAAATGTGATAAAGGTTGTTTTGAGGACTGTAAATATGTCATGACTGCTTTATGTCTGAGCTTGTTTAATTTTTAATTGCATGCAAATACATTATGGAGTGGCTGTACAAATGAGCATGAATGTGATAATATACAATGCATTTCAATACAACATCTTAATATTAAGATATTGTATTACAATATTACATGTTCCAGTTGCTCTCCCTTTTATGATGCCTCTGATGTTGCACTTTAAGAGATGCATGTGATGCTTTTAATCATAAATATCTATAATTTTCACATTTGCTGCTGCACTGCATGAAACGAAGTCAATCACTGATCTCATAAATACAGGAGAAAACAGATATCATTGGAAAAACATGTTGTTAATATGACCTTTGCCTCTGTAGGAACCTGCCCTTGTCTATCATCATATCGATGCCCATTGTGACTGTGGTGTATGTTCTGACCAACCTGGCCTACTTCACCACCATCTCTCCTCAAGTTATGGTTGAGTCGGAGGCTGTTGCCGTGGTGAGCACTGAGCTTCTGTCATGAAGATATGGTCGGTTGTTTTGTTTTTTTTTCCACAAAACGCTGATTGGTTTTTCCCTTGTCAAAGTGTAGGATCCCTTTGTATAACATATACAGTTATATTCGGTCACTGGCCTCAGATACAGTGAACACTAAAGTGGCAGCAGTGGCACCTGGTGTGGTCTTCTCCTTACTTTGCCCATCAAGATCTTACAAGTTGTGTGTTCAGAGATGATCATCTGCGTACCTTGGTTGTTACAAATAGTTATTTAAGTTTAGCCAATCTCCTTTGACTGGACATTACCATGGCATTTTCACTGAAACATTTGCTGCTCACTAGATATTTTCTCTTTTTTGGACCATTTTCTGTGAACTCTAATGTTTGTATGTGAACTTTTCAGTAGATCAGCAGTTTCTGAAACTGTTAGACCAGCTTTTCTGACCAACAACCAGAGTCTCTCAAATTTACTTTTTTTTTACCCATTTAAAAGCTGAGTCTGAACTTCAGCAGGTCGTCTTGACCGTGTCTACACCCTTTCAGAAACTGCTATGTGACTGGCCAATACAATATTTGCTAAAAACCAGCCAGGCGGTTGAACAAGTGTACCTAATAAAGTGACTGTTAAGCTGACTCAATGCACTGTTTTGCAGAGTTTTGGTGAATACCATCTTGGTGTGATGTCCTGGCTAATTCCTGTCTTTGTGGGACTGTCCTGCTTTGGAGCTGTCAATGGATCCCTCTTCACCTCAGCACGGTGTGTGTATAAATATAGAGAGAGTTTTACAGAAGTTTTAAAACTACGTGCACTGATTAAAATCAGGATGTTTGGAGAAACAGATATTTTGGGATAACGCTCGAATAAGTTGGCAGGATGGGAAGTTTCATATGATAGGAAGGTCAGAGAGGGAGTTGTCCCAAAATCGGAGGCCGCTATTGGCTGAAACCTGTATATAGGCCAACTGTTTCATCAAAAAATAACCATGAAAGGGCTTTCTCCCCTCTAGCTTGTTCTATGCTGGAGCTCGAGAGGGTCAACTCCCTGCTGCTCTGGGTCTGGTTCACACGGACCTTTTCACTCCAGTGCCGTCCCTCATCTTCACAGTAAGACTCCTGCTATACAGTAATAACCTGGTTTTTACTTTCCTGTTACTATGTTAGAAATCATCACCATTAGAAGCTCTGGTGTCTGATAAACCTATGATACCATTCAATAACACTTTGATTAATCAAAGGTGCGAACCATTCTCTTAGAATTGTTTAATATTTCAGGAGAGAAAACAATTGTTTCGCATACTCTAAGAATTATTTACAGATACAGTATGTAAATGCATGTAACTTTTATTTGTAGAAACTGGCTGCAACTCAAAATGTCTCAAAAATAAAAATAAATAAATAAATAAATAAATATATATATATATATAGACGTCCACAAAATATAATACATTGTGTGTGTTTACGTGCAGTGTATCAGAGACATATAATCTTGCGTTTAATTGCCCTTATTTCAGTGTCTCCTGTCCATGATGTACTCCATCTCCAAGGACATCTTCTCTGTCATCAACCTCTTCAGCTTTTTCACCTGGCTGTGTGTTGGTATGGCCATTGGTGGTTTGATCTGGCTGCGCATTACCAAACCCAACCTCAGAAGGCCCATTAAGGTAGATCATGTCTGAGAGGTCGTGTTACAGGTGATAGATGTTTGTGTTTCACTGGCTATCTTGTGTCTGTGAATTTAAAGGGGTTGAGTCTCACAAATGATGCAAGATCAACCTGAACTTCTGCCAGTGTCTCTGTCTGCCTAGAACATAAACATGTCTACTGATTTCATAAAGCCTTTAATTCTTTTTTTTTTTTCCTATCCCAGCATTTATTGTATCACTGGAACCATACTGTGATCTCAGGATGGGAGTGGTGTTTTTACAAATACATGACTCTTTGTTTCTGTTTCATCACTGGATTATTACTTTGGTTGACTGAGTCTTTCATCTCTTTGAGTCTGAAAGCTCTCAGCCTATTTGTTTTGTAAGAATGTCTAACAAGGAACAAATGGAGCTTTCTCTTTTTCATGTGTAAATCATCAATGGAACAAGACACACTGTATCTAAATATATCAAATTTTGCTTCCATCAGAACAACAATGCATTGGCCTTCATTAGCTTCCAGAGCTTAGTTACACAACATTTTTAAATGGATTTCAAGTGAAGATTCACAGAATATGTGGATTTAAACTGATAATCATAATATCTTAGAAAACAAAATAATCACAGTTAAAGAAAATGGCAGAGATTCTTGTTGTACCCAAACAATTTCAAAATGGCCCATTTCAGAATAATTTATCAACATAATTACTATTGTTTATGTTTGATAAGATTAATCTAAACCTCAGAGGTAACCAGGGATATCAGTGAATAAATGTAGTGCAAAGTGCAGTAATGTGGTTGGAAGAGAATTATTAAGTAGCAGAAACCGAAGATTCTCAAGTAAAGAAAATAGAAAAATCTTTTTAATCTACACATAAACCAAAAATGAATTCTACCTCTTACTGATTGTCATTCACACCTGATTGGGGTCATTTACATTTCCATGCTGTGCAGTAAATGACACATAGGAGTTAAAGTGCATATTTGGTTTTACAATAAACCATTTCACATGGCAAAACAAGTCAGTTTTCATTTTTCTTTGTACTTTTGTGCTATTCTACTTTCTTCCTGCAGGTGTTTCTCTTCATCCCTGTGATTTTCGTTCTGGGCTGCGTTTTCATGATCGTCGTGTCCTTCTGGGCAGCTCCGTTCGAGTGCCTGATAGGCAGCAGCATTATTCTCACAGGTATCCCAGCGTATCTACTGGGCTACAAGTGGAAGAAACCCCATGTGGTCAAAAAGATGCTGGGTGAGTGTGACATTCAGTGTTTGTTCATAGTGTCTTTGTCTGTTTGTTCAGGCGAGGCATTCATTACAGTTTATTATTAAACTCACATGAGAATAGAGCAAATATGACCACTGATACATTTGTTTGTTGACATAGTCTGTGTGGAGGACTTACATTTATGTGTTTTCCTTTTTAAAAGAATGTTTAATGAAATCTTTCAACATTGATCTTGCTAAAGAAAACACTCGTGGCTCACGGGATGAGTTGTCTCTCCTCAGAAATCTTCACCATGTTCTGTCAGAAGATCTTCATGTCTGTTCCTGAGGAGAAGGACCAACATGAGGCAACGGACTAATGCTGGACATGTGGAGCAAGACAAAGGACATCCTTGACATGTTTACTTGTATCCACCTGTAGTTACACTGTATTTAACCAGCCAGGTAACTGTAAGACGAACTGATATTTACAAGAGGAGCCTGACGATCTTGGCAAATGAGCGTTTTATTTATTTTGTGCCCTTGTCGTCAAAGTATGTTGACTTCTTTTCTTCAACACTACAAAGTGTCTAAAATGTCACAAATCTTTGATTTCTATGTGAGTAACTGTTGCAGGTGCATAATCGATCGAGCAGTGAAATCACAATATCTAAAGCTTCAAAAACTCCTGTGGCCTAAAACAACATACATTATTTGTATACAGATCAATCGTGGGAATACTTTTTTTTACTTTCTTTACATTTCGATGAGAACTAACTACACATAGTTTATTTTAGTTGTAGTGAATATGAAAGCCATGAGTCACAACCCACTAAACTAAGGATGCACTGAGTTTAAAAGACCTTGTATAGGAAACAGTGTATAAATAAGATCATAAGTATACTAATACTGACTTTCAATAATTAGTATATTTTGTATTCATATGTAAAATGAATCTGTAGCACTGTCTGAAAGCACAAAAACAGTGTCTCTCTTCAGAATGTGTTGCTGTGAAGAAGGTCTGTTTCTTGTATTATTTCATTTTCAGTTATCAGCTGATAATTTTTGATTTTTGAGGTATCCTCACCCGATTGTGAGGTCCTAACTATAAGGAACTGAAGATTTGGAAAGATGTTGATTTTATGGCTGTGTAAAGTAAACTTCATTGTAGTGTTAATGTTCTATATCTACTATCTGAGCCAGCTGTGGCAGTGCTGATGTTTCATTTCATTATGTTTTATCGTCACTGTAATGCAAACATGAATGTTGCAAATGTTTTTTTTTTTTTTTGGTTTGGGCATTACCTATAAAAATCATACTTTTAAATTGAATATCTGAAGTTGTTCCAAAGTGATTGTAAGCTTTTTTTTGTACCCGACAAAGAGCGGTAGTCCCCTATGATGTCTACCAGTGGTGTGTTAGCCTCTGCTGCTTCTCATGGTGTGATGATGGTCCACATTTTTTTTTAGACATTGTGAAACTGAGTGAACATCAATTGGCTCAAGACAGAAGGAACAGAAAGTAACTCTTCTTGTGCTTCAGGACCAAACATTTTCGTACAATACTGGACAGAAACAAATGCTGCCATAAATACACCCCAACATGTTTATTATCTTAATATCAACACCCTCTTTAACAATTGGAGGCGAAATGTGGTCTGCACTCTTTAACTATAGTGGGAAAAACACCATCATGGAAATGAACTGGCATGTAAATTGGGGCGGACATCTACTGTACGAGCTTGTGAAAAGAAAAGAAAATGAAAAGTGATAGAACATTATCATATTTTTTTGAATTAACCACCATTTTAAAATTCAGCACAATCAGATACATTGAAAAACAACTCAGCAGTTGATGGAAGAAAAATGTGCCCTTTATCAGACAAATCATATTCACTAAAAACAGACACAGTGTGGGTTGCAAATGCACAGTTTTTACAAGAAAAATATGGTTTATGTTATGTTTAAAAAAAAAGAATCCATAGAATCATACGCTGATAATGCCTTAAATGGTAGCTGTCTGTTAAAATATTATGGACAAAAGTAAAACTCGGATATATTTAATTTTAAAAGTGAAAAGCTCTTATATGTCACTTATTGTAACATTTGGATTTTTGTGACCATGGCAGGTACATGTTATAATAAAAAATATATTTTGTTCAAATTTGGGCTTGTGTTTTTTTAAGTATACAGCCAAGAGTGGAAGTGTTAGTCAGAAGTGTTAGTTCACATCTGATTCCTCACTGCTGAATCAGTTTACAAGAGGCCAACCGCAGCCTCTCCTCAGGTAACTGGTTCACAAAACACATGATAGCTTCTATCTACATGAAGATGTTTCAGTACAGTATTTTCTCAGAATGTTGATCACTGGCCTTATCAGTCTGAGTCATCAAGTGCCCGGGCAGTGATCTGTATGAAACACCATGTCCTTTCTTGTTTGCTTCGTCTTGTCTGTCAGACAATGATGCTGCTGACACTCATACTGTCAGGACAGTTCATATCCGCCATGGGAAGGAAATGAGAGGGTCTGATGGCGGCTGAAGGAGCCAGTATCAGAGCGCCAGGAGAAAATATTAGAGATGGTCGATTGTACAAGCAAGGAGACAATATTGCACAGCAGACGTGGACACATCAAAAAAGGAAACAGAGCCTGGGGTGTTTTTTTTAATCCAAGCACAACTTTAATAACCAGGTGAAGGCAAAGCAGGGGTCAGTCACATATTACTGGCTGTATCACATTTTAAATTGTGCTTGTATATCTAAATAAATATCACACACATCAAGCTCTCTGCTGTGTGAAACAAGCCCTGGGCAAAACTATAAATGAAACACAGGGTCTTAATTATTTATGACAAGCTGGGTTGAAGCTTCGCAGGAAAACATGTCAATCTATGCACATTATTTGGATGTTGGTGTGATTTGTGTGAACAGGGCTTGTTCTCCAAATGATTTAAAAGTAAACGGGATCAAATCTCTATGTTTTCTAAATTAAACCAGCAGTAGAATGAATATTGTAAAGTCACTTTTTTTTTTGTCTTGCTATCCTTTTCCATTTTTCTTGGGCTATTGACATTAAATATATATTGTTACAACCAGTCCAAGGGGTAAACCTGATCGTAACAAGAGTGTGGAGACTCCCTCTTCCCAACTTCCCAACAAAACCAGCAGTAACACACTAAACAAAACATTTTAAAGGTTTAAGAACAGGTACACAAATATCTGGCTGAGAGCAATTAAAGGGAAGCCCCCTGCAGCTGAGATGATCAGGCCTCTTATAATGGAACCTCCTGTGCAGGACCAATCAGCTCTCAGGATCCACCTAGACACTCACACACACGTCATTCAATCAAACATGCACACCTGCAACCCATCACACACTCACATGTGGACTCATACATACAAGGAAAAAGGAACCCACGACCCTGGGTCATAACTATATATATATATATACATATACATATATGTATATATATATATATAGTCATAACTATATATATATATATATACACACACACAACTGTTTCAATATTACACTTTTTCGTTCTATGGCATTAGAACAAGAGACTTACCACTTATAACCAGCAGATGGAGGTAGAGGACAGCAGAACAGTTATGCCACTCACTCCAATTAGTTGCTGTCACAAAACTGTAACACACACATATAGTGTTACCCCACCTGTTTAAATGTTACTATTTACACGCGTATTTTTTTCAACATACATCTCCTTAAATTATTATTATGATTATTTCAGTTAAACTAAACAAATCATATTGTTGACACATTCACACCCAGTGAAGCACAGGCGATGGTAACAATAAAGATATTTGTTATTACCATTCATGAATAGATGTCAAACTTTGCACTCTTCTTTCTTCAAGTACCAGGGGAACAGGAAAACATGAGGTGATTTGGATGGGTGACCTCTAGGGGGCACTGCGTCATCATCATTATCATGGGGAGAGAGTGCGGGTGTGTGTGTGTGAGAAAGAGAGAGAGAGACAGACAGACAGACAGACAGACAGAGAGAGGAGGGGGGAGGAATAGATTTCTATTCTACCTTTAATCCAACTGTGAAATTCGAAAGTAAAATGCAGCTTTTTCCTCCTTCGGCAATTCACTGAAAGACTCTATATCTTAACTGCATCAAATGAGTTTTATCATCACACCTTTGCCAAAAAAAATAAAACAACCAAAAAACAAAACAGCAAAATATGCTTGATTTACTGTATTGACCACGTCAAGAGTTTTGTTTAAAAAAAAGTTCATTAAGTGATGGTGGCAACACTAGTGAGCCTAAACATCTCACCTAATGAGCCATGTGACAGCAGTCACATGAGCTGCAGAAACATCAGAGATCATTTTCCAAATGAACCTCAGCCACATGCAGGGGAGGGAAGAGTTATGTTTATAGGCTCCTGCACCGATCAGGTACTTCTCATCAAATGACTAACCACTGTGACGAGACTCAGTAATGTGAACCACGGCGAGGCGAGTCAAATAAGTCGAGACGAGCGTGTCCACTTCTTCACCTTAAACATTTTATTACAGACAAAAGAAAAAACAAAAGAATATTGGTGACACAAAATGAAACCAATGCTGGTACATGGTTATTGCACCAACAGCAATTTCTGAAAAAATATTATTCTAATAATCATGATGTTTTAGCAATAATAATAATAATAATAATAATAATAATAATAATGCACCCTGATGAAATTAAGCCAAAATGTTACTTCATATTATTCATAAATAGCTGTAAAATCCTGCCTCCAAATTAAATAGAATGACCATATTGTAAAATATACAGTATGATATTCAACAAAACAAAAAGGGGTTCTTTTTATCATCGGCTTTACAAATTAAAGAAGTACATTTGGCAGTTTTATACACAAAAGTTTTTTATAATATCTACCCCCCATGACCATTCCTCCAAAACGCAAATCCTGCTACAGTGAAAATCAAAATGCAATTTTATTTCTTCACAAAAAAATGATAAAGATGAGTTCAACACAATTCTAAAACATCTAATAAAACTAGTCAAAAACTTTAAAACCCACTGTTATGTTTTTTTTTTTTTCTTTAGTAACATTTCACATTTAGCAACTTTTTTTTTATTCACTTGTACAAGTGGTGCCAGGACTAAAGGATGGTGGGTGGGGTTACAGACGGAGGGGTGGTCCTTACTGACAGAGAGGAGGAGGGGCTAAAAGGAGAGGTTTCAACCTTGGACCTCTGCAGTTTTGTAACGTCCTGAGGCCGTGTGAAGAGAGTGACACTCTCTATCAGAGCTCCGTCACTTGTGGAGGAGATGAAGCGTCTATCAGTCTTCGCACATCACCCTCGTTTTGGAGAGAAACAAGACCAATGAACACAGTTGCAACACAAGTTTTAGTGTGTGTATTTCCTCACTGAATCCGCCTGCACGAGAAATCACAGAACCAAAGAAAAAGGATGTTGGAAAAAAAAACAAAATAAGAAAGCAAGGGACTGCAGCTAAATACACACATGAGAGGGATCCATTTTGGTGGTATTTACAATCACTCTGTGACAAATAAAGGAAATGAGGGACTCCTCTATTTGAGCACGGAGGATTTACAAATGTTTGTGACTATCTTCATTAAAATGTTGCTTTGCTTTTATTCAGTCGGGGTGTTTAAGTCTGTCTTGACGTACATCCAGCCCCGGTGAGGTGACTATATCCCAGGTTCCTGCATTAGCTTTTCTACCCAATACCTCTTATGCTTAGAGCATTTCATGTCCCCACTAAGGGTAGTTCATGGCAAACACAGAGTAAATGGAGTGACGAGGAAAGAAAGCATCTTTAAAAATTCAAAATGAGATGAGAAGACTTTTCTTTTTTTGGTCTTCATTTCCAGTATGTTGGCATGCGCTTAAAGCTCACTGCCTCACAAAAAAAAGAAAGAAGGAAACTTCACTGATAAGGAGGGGGGAAAAAAAGCAATAGAAGTGCCTCAGGCTTCTGGCTGATCTAAGTGCTTGGCAAATTGGTGAAGTTACTGTTGCAGTCTTTGGGATTTTCAAAATCCGTCAGAGAAACAAGAAAAATGGTGTAGAAGCAGATACATCGATGACATTGTTGTTATGTTGATAAGCTCCCTGGAGTCTGACATTTGGAGGTCCTTCAACTTCAAGTGAGGTAGAGAGGCTTGTCCCGGGCTCCCATGCCACTGCTGAGGAAGAAACAACTGGTGTTATTGTTCTGAATACATGGTGACATGTGAATACATTGGTAGCCTACATGACTGCATGTATACATTTCACCAGGGAAATTGCAGTGGGACCATGAAACCTTGTTCAAGTATGGCCTAGCTGGGAAAGCCACTCCATAACAAATATAAACATTACTGTTATAATTTTTAGATCACTTGCACTTCAAATGTCAAATTCATATACATATGCAAATGGTCTGACACACTGGAAATAATTCAGTGTCCTCCAAAAGCCCAAACTACAATGATGTGACACTGGGGGAGAAGTCTTAGGCAAAGACTTGGTCGACTTCACAGAGAGTCAAACACGATTTGACACAGTGCTGGTCCTAATAAATAAATAAAACAGATACTGATTTTCAGAGCCACGGCCCCTCAGAATAGCAAAACCAGGTTTCCGGCGTGAGACAGAACAACATTCCTCATGTACCTGCTCGAATGGCTTGATTCAATAAGGCAACGTGTGCCAAGTGAAACGCAGAGAATCTTAATTGGATGTCACACTTTATCCAAGCTCAGTAATAGCATTGTTTTACTGCTGCATTACTCATTTCAATTTCAAGGAGATGCATTGCTTTAGCAGGGAAATCACAGTTTATGATTAATAATGTCTGAGTGTGAAAGTGAAGTGGTTCAGGCCAACTCATGTGGAAAATAAGTAAGTGTCAGACAACTATTCTCTATTCTCAACAATGAGATGGCATTTACTTTTCACCACCTTTTGTGGGTAATCTTATCTTCTTCGTCTTCTTCAGCCATCATGTCTGCCACAAATCACAACCACTGCCATATAGTGAGGGACGTGATGGACTCACCCGCAGTGGTTGGGTCCACAGTCCCTGTTGCAGTACTCGCTGTCCCAGTCTGGGTTCTGGCCGTGCACTGGGTTAGGAGCCCCTGGAGACTGTGAGCCCCCAACGCTGTTCTGATAATCAGCCTGAATATGGGAGAATCCCTGTGGACCAGAGAGGAAGATGTGAGAGAGAAGTAGCACTTAATTTGCCTGTTTGTCATAGCCAGTCTTAAAAACTTATACTTTATGAGGCCAAAAGTTGGTGGTCTTTTTTTTCAGTTGCTACTGAGAGTAGTAAATGGTGGTGGCACTTTTTTCACTCCATTTACTGTTAATGGTTTAGTTAAAAAAAGACATGACACCCCCTGTTGGAATGGAGACATTAAAGATTCGGAGGGGCAGGAAATATCTGCTTTGCCATAAAAAAGTAAAGACACTCTTGTTTTATAAGAGAGCAATTTGGACTGGTTATATATATTTTGCTAATATAATTAGAGTGAGCTCTAACTCATGTGAGAAATAAGTTAAGTTTTATGAAATTGCAAATGTGATTAATACAGATAAGAGACAAGATAATTAAAGGTAATCAGTCATATAATAGGCACCTTTGCACATCAGCCATTTTTGACATGTTTGAGCAAGAAAAGCACAGGTGTTGGTGATCACATTAATGATGGCTCTGTTAAGTTCATGTAAGTCAGGACAGTGAACAGTGAACCAGCACGCACACTGAACTCAGTCATCATTAGATAGATTATTTATACATGTGATTTTCCCACTGTCACCCTGTTAAAATGGCTGCTGCCCAAAGGGACCACACAGGTGATACAGTCTACAAAGTAAACATGTGCTGTTTTATGTGTCAGATTCCAATATGTGTTAGACAAACCTGTTGGCTGAGTGGAGGGGAGTGCAGAGGTGCCTGGAGCCCCATTTGGTGTGAGATGATTGGCTGCGACTGCTGCATGTGGATTGGCTGGTTGAGCAGGGAGCTCTGGTGCAGGGAGAGCTGGGCATGGGGGTGCAGTGGTGGGCTAATCTGGAAGGGAGCAGGGGGAGAGGCACTCATGCTGGGTGGCAGCATCTGGGATTGGCTGAGGGTCTGGGCCAGGGTGTGACGGGGCGGCCCGGCGAAGCTCTGGAGGTCTGACAGGGGGAAGGAGCCCGGTGGGCCCAGGTAGGGCGAGGAGGGCTGGGGGGGCACGCTGTACAGGGGCTGCTTGGGGGGAAGCAGATGAGAGGGCTGGCTAGTCTGCTGGGCACTTTTTGGTTCAGGGTCATTGTATGTCTGTGAATCAACAAAAAATACATCATTTTGATTGGACAATACGTTCGCCACTTAATCTGGAAGATTAAACCATGACAACATTATCATTATTCATCAAGCTCTGCTCACAACTCATCTGCTTTCTCATTTTATAGTAGCAGATTCCATTACAACTAAGACTATACTATAGCTCTTTGTCATGTTTAAAGGTAATGTCTGTTCTATATCATATCTTATGGCAGGAAAAGTTGACTGCCACAATGACTAGAACAATGGTACAGTGACTTTTGAGTAACTACTGTGTGACTTTTTAATGGACTCACAAATAAAACGTAGTTTTGCAAAACATGGTTTTGCTTGTTAACTTCTTTTTAAAGGGTTGGAGCCAGGTTGCTTAAAAAAGAGATGAATTGTCCTGGAAACATTTCCTCATTGAAATAAAATTTTGATTTTGTCCATATTCAGGTCAGCTGTTTTTTTCTTTTGTTTTTTCTTTGATGAAACACAGTTTTAACAGGAAAACTGACACATAAACGTTCCAACAGTCCACCTTTTAAAACTAATTATAACCAATAATTGAATGTTTTTGGCCTGATAGCTTCCAATATTCGTTTTGGTTTAAGGCTAAAAGGTCCGGCAGTGCTTCAAAAGAAAACAATAAATTTCACTATTGTATATCTGGGTATGAAACTGAGCAGATGAAGCAGCCAACAAAAATAACACCACCCCCAACTCCACCCTGCCCCACCCTCTGCAAGCTTCTATGATGAGCTGTCAGATTGTTCATCCCTTGCCATCAGTGTTGATTAGAAGGTAATGGAGCCCATTTGTATGAATGGAGCAGGGGCTGAGGTAATGATCAATAGACACCTTGACAGATAGATGAGAAAAAGACACACACACATACACAAACGTATGCAGGACCTTGGGCAGAGAAATGAGGCTGTTTGCCTGCAGAACAAATGGAATGACAAAAGGAATCTTCCCCACACTACATTGTGTGTTGTTAATATAACGCGGCACTAAACAATGCAATCCACAGCCCGCCTCATTCTTGCCTTTCTGTATTCTCCACACTCCCGTGCTGGTGGATACGAGACAACATCATTCACTGGACAAAAAGTATGTCATAGATCTGAATTAGCAGGAAGGTGTCAGGCGCGGAAACAGCAGCAAAGCCAGGTTGTGTTGATCTGAATATACCTCCTGTTGAAGATGATGAGATGGTGGGAAAGTGATGAGCTACTACATTACGCAGGTGCCTGCTGGTGTTGGACAAGCCTCTTGAAAAAGTACTCTATTTCTAGGCTCCTTCTCTCATAGATGTCATGGCTGTATGCTTGTATGTTCTGATTGGCTGACCCCTCCCCCAACCCTCTATCACCATACCAACTACAATCCCCAACCCCCCAACATCTGCACCTTATGGAAATGAGGTGTTATTGTTCAAAATATGGCTGCCACCACAACCACCTTGTCCTAAGGAAGCCCCACCCAGCCATTAGCAGGGATTTTCCATCCAGTCCCTCATCAGTCTTAGCAAAAGCCTGTGTGTCATAAGTGTTACCTTGGAAACCAGACTGGCTCGGTACGCGGCCAAGGCTTTCAGGTACTCTTTCTTAGCTGCCTCGGTTTTCCTCTTGTACCCCTGTGAAGAAAAAAGAAAATCAAAACTCCGGGTGAGAGGAGAGGTTGTCATGCTCATAAATGTGCAGACACACATGCGCACACTTTCTTTCTTTTTTTGTATCTCACACTTTCTTAAACACATCCAGCACACACACGCACACACGTGCACTCACACACACATGTCCTTTAATGTTAGCCTTTCCATCAGAGTCAATGGTACAGAACACCTCTATTTCCTCATCATGGCTCTAATACTCTCTCATCTCAGTGTGTCTCCTTCTATTGTAGCAACACATCATTTCCATTCCAATCCACCTAGAGAAATGAAGTGGAACCCCCCACCCCCCCACCCCCCAGCTCCACGGTAACACTCCTATCAGCATACTGACATTAGTGACACACCACAGTGGTTGTTGTCATTTGGCACATTGGGATGCGCTCCCTGCCAATGAGTTTTGTTTGAAACTGCCTTCCATATTTTTACAGTGATGCACGAACTTCTGTTGTCATAGAGCTACAGTAACTGCTGCCGCTGCCGTGTTTGAATGAACTCATTGCATCTGCATAATGAATGTGGGTTTATGAGTGCATATGGATCTCTGCATTTGTGTGTTTGCAAGCAGGTATATTTTAGTCTGTAAGGCATCTTTACAACTTTGAGTGTGTCCACAAAGGATGTGGATATTGGCTGTGAGAGTGACAAACAAAAACATGACTATTATGCAAAACAAAAAGGGGGAAAAAGTGTCTTTGTTTGCAGGAAAAATTATATATATGTACTGTATACATATATATATATATATGTATACAGTATATATATATATATGTATACAGTATATATATATATATTAGATTTCAGCTGGAGAACAGGCATTGACCAGTCAAGGTGTTTTGTAAACCTTCTTTCATTTTGCAAAAGAGGCCAAACTCTTTAAATGCTTAATGCAGGCTCAACAATGCACTAGACAGAAATGAAATAGCGTAAAAGTGGCAAAATGTTGATTTGGATTGGCAAAGTGAATAAGACTTGAGTTTGATCAGACAACCAATGCAAGATTTTGTTTTATTATGTGACTGTTTTTGATATTTGTTGTTATTGGCATGTTTCAGGAAAAACTAAAAAAGCACTAAAGTTCAGTTTTGTGCTCTTGAAATTGACTTCATGCTGTACCTGACATTGTAGCCCGACATGAGGAATAAATTGAAATTGTTAAATAGGCTTTTAAGTGTAAAATATAGTCTAAGGAAAACAGTTTTAACACAACAAACTTTCCGAAAAGTAACCCTTTCTAATCTGAAGAGGTTTGCTAAATAGCAAACAACAGCATGATGATCTTATAGGGCAAAGTATGATAACTTCAATGCCATCATGAGTATTTCCTTACTATTGCTATTGAGCTGGAGATGACAAAGAAATAATAGACTGCTTTTCATGGATAGCTGTGATGTCCTTCAGCTGAATTCAAGGACAAGATGATAGGGTTTCGTGCATTTGTGTGTATTGGGGTCCACTAATTCTGTATTCTAGGCATGATCAAAATAGCAGGTAAAAGATATAAATAAAGAGAGTGGAAACGAGAACTTCACACATCCCATGCTTGTCAGACGGCCAATGTAGATTCCTGGCGAGGAGACGTCAACTGTGGAGGCTGCAGATATACAGGAAGTATGGACTATACCTAAAGCTGTGCCAGTCCTGTTTAGACAACATCATTTTATTTCCTTTTTCATGCTACATTTTTGGAAAATCTCGATTCGATTTGACAGAAGCTAAGAATAACTCTGAAGAAGATGCCTCCGTTTTGTGACAGTAAAGAGGAAATAAGTAGAGAAATGTACGTATTTGTGTTTTTATATCATTGTTTGCTTCTGTTTTACAAAGGTGAAGAGAGTGCATTTACATTTGCTACATAAGGAATCTGTCCTAGACTCCTTAAATCTATCCAGGTGTGTTAATGTTTTCCCATATTGACTGTTAACTGCCTGTAATGTGTCCAACTTTGTTTTTCCCAGACTATTTTCCAGCTGTTGCTGCACAGAATCCTCCCGCCACCCCTTCCCTCCTTCATTTTGCTAGCATTAAATTTAGAAAGAAAATCATTTTAATGAGAGTCAGGGGAGCAGGGATAAACGGGTGGATTATCTTTAGAAAGAGAAGAACTGGCTCCTTAAGGTGAGCTGTATCTCAATGTTCTGGTAATTACACAGCACATGATGCCAATGAAATGCCATTTGCCTGCTGCAGCATGCGTGCCATCTACTGGTGGTGTTGAAATGTCAGTGTACTCTATACATGTGTGCCCACACTGCATACTAGAAAATAACCTGTTTAGTACAAGATGTCTCGTATGTGGAGGCACGAAGACATACATTTACTGTATTTGGTTCTTCAAGAACATTTAAATTATAATTCTAGACATAAACCCCTTTTTTTCAATTCTGATACTAATTTTACAGCATCTCTTAAAGATCCCGGTGTTTTCCATGTCTTAATGTTTGAGATGTTACAGAGTTGCACAGTTTACCTGCTTCTGCTCCTCCCCTAAGCTGTCCCACATGGAGGCCACAATCTTAGAGACGTCCCCGAAGGTAGCATTGGGGTTTTGGCCCTTGATGGCTGCCTGGGTGTCTCTGAAGAAGAGGGCATAGGCCGACACGGGTTTCTGTGGCTCGTTGGGGTCCTTCTTCTTCTTCTTCTTTTGAGGTTTAGGTTTGGGCTTCATCATTTCTGCTGAGGATCGCTTTTCACTGCTTATCTGGAGACAGAAGAAGGGATGGAGAGGATGAGTGAAACGAGACGACTGGCACTGACTAACTTTTGCAAGGTAAATAAATAGGCATACAGTATATGTATAAAAACACACACACACATATATATATAGAAACTATTAGCTACTGAGTTAATTGTTGTATATGTGACATCAATAAAATGGGTAAATAGAACATTCAAAAAGCAGTGGGCAGAGGGCAAGAGCGGGAGAGTTCAGTGAAGAGAAAACAGATCAATTTACAGACATGGGAGAAAGAAGACTAACAGGACATCAGTGGTTCAGGAGAAGCTGGCCAAACATGGTCTAGCAGTGGAGAGAGTGAGAGTCCTAGGCTCATTAAAATCTCCCCAATAACAGTTTCACTGGTTTCGCATTGGATTTTTTTTTTAATGATTTTCTTTCGATCCTTATTTAGTCTCTTTCAAGTACATCACAAAGAATTCAAATCTACTTTCTGAGTATTAAAAAAAAGCTACTATATTTTTCATAGGATGCACTCAGCCAGTTTGTCAACAACAACACACTGCAGCCTCACTACATTTTCAGCAGGTAAAAACTCCTCACATCTGTGCAATGTTGCTTGATCCACTACACATGAATACATTTTTATTTCACTGTGCAGAGCTTTGACGGGGAGTCAAATCCAGGTCACCTGATCCTGGTTGTGATTCTATATGGAAATTGCCTTCTTTGCTGAGGAGAGAACACATCAAGCACAGGAGAAAGAGGGAGTGAGTGAGACAGAGAGAGAGAGAGAGAGAGAGGGAGGGAAAGAAAGAAAGAGAGAGGGAGAAAGAGAGGGAAGAGGTGCAGCTAAGGGCAAATGCTGAGGAAGAAGTGATGGCTTGATGTTGCCATTAGTATCAGTGGAACATCAGTTAACCTGATTACTTGGTTGCTATAAAAAATCCAATTTCCATCCATATAATAGAGGAGATAATGGTACACTGAATATATGATGATATACAGTGGTATTATGTGAAATGAAAGTGTTTGTATTTATGTGCCCTATTTACGGTTGACGGGTTACAGAGACTTACCTAAATGTTGTTACAGGCTTTGAGTAAAGTGAAAGTGAACTCCTATTTCATATGGTTGTATTAAAGAAAATTTAAAGAGCTTCAAATGTTCTCTTTCATAATCCACTGATGCGGGGGTTTGCGGTGTTAAAACTCAGCAGGAGGGAGAACAAGCATGAGAAAGATTTTGTCCCTGCAAAAGTATCAAAAAGCAACTTGGGGACATTTAGAATACGTTCACATCCATCTTATGCATACTTATCACAGGATTAAGCAACAGACATGTTTTCCTCTTTAACTGTCAATTGGAAAACAGGAAATGACTGCCTTTGAAAAATTGCATTGTTTTCAGCAAAGCACTTGCAAGACAACACACTGCATTCCACACAGCATGAAATTAACTAATCAAAATTCAAGGTCCAGGAGCAAATTTGGCAGCTCAGGAAAAAAAAACTTCAAAATGGCCTTTGTTCAGTATAAAAAGGAATGGATGTTCCCACTCATGCTGATGTGAAAGTATTGGTTGTCTGTTTCACAGCTTACAGGTAATATTCATTATTTTTTTGTGTGAGTACGTCTGGTTTCATTAAAAAATAATCACCCACACTTTTAGGCAATGAGGCAGAAGACAGACATTTGAAAAGACATCTGTTCCACCCAAGCCTTTGAAGTGAAAACAGAATAAACTGAAGGTAAAGCTAATGGAATGACAAATAGAAAAAAAGGCTAAATAATCTCCAAGAAAATTCGACTGTATTACATAGAAAATAAAGGGGAAGGTGTAATGACACACAACAGCTCATGACAGCATGGAAACAACTGGGAGAACAACAGTTTTTCTTTCTTTCTTTCTTTCTTTCTTTCTTTCTTTCTTTCTTTCTTTCTTTCTTTCAACATTCTATTCATGGCATGAGAATCATGTGTATGACCTGAAAATAAAACATCAACAAAATTTTAATGACCACAACAAAACAAAACTTGGAATAGTATTTCTATTTTCTCTTTACATTTCCTTTCATTTGAGCTCATTTCCTGTTTCAACCTGTTTCATCCAATTTTGTCACTGTGTCTTTTTTCTTATCTAGTTAATGTTGCAAAGCATCATTTTGCATTACATTGTGTAACTGTTTGGTTTAATATTTAGTGCAACTGGTCTCTACTTTTACCTTTATATGTTCAATGATCTACTGTTGGGTAAAATTTAAAGAAACAGAAGTATATACGTTTTGGGGATAGCGGGCACAGTCTTGTCGGCAAAAACTAAATCTACAATTAGCCAGTCTAACGTTTTGTCACAATTAGAAGACAACCTAATTTTGTTTCAAAAAGTATTTACATCAAGTATTTTAAAATAACTACAATAGCTAAAATCAAATTATGCTTTAGTTAGTTCTAAATCTATCCAAATATTTTAACTTCACAAGCACCTTTTTGTTAGGTACTGGTTTATTTTTGTGTATGGCATTATACCATTACTGGAATGGTATAATTCCTTTTTGTTTCTTCTCCTTAATATTTTCTTTTGTGTGATTGCTTATTTACTGGCTTCCCACATTAGTGGCATTAGTGTCGCAACAAAACCCACATCCTATCCACGATACAGGATAATGTCAAGTTCATTCTCCTTGGTTTTAATGTGCAAATGCATTGAACAGAGATGATTATAGCAGCTCTTATTGTAAGCTGACAGAAAGAGGGACTGACATCGTCCATTCATAACGCTACATGTAGTCCATTCTGGCCTATTTTTTCCTGATACTGTTAGTGAAAAGTTTGGTATTTGTTCCTTTTTTTGTGAGGGATTTCTCCTGGTCTGACTGTTGGACCTGGTCTGAATTCAAAATGGCAAATCTTTAAAACAGATATTCGATTCTGATGTTTACTACAACTTACTGTATGTTGCTGTAACTATTAAACTAGTACTTTTATAACAATTTGAAATGAAATCCATTATTATTCTGAAAGGAGAAAAGGCTCAATTGCCTGATTAATATTCACTACTGAAGCACAGAGTGTTATATGATGAGGGAGATACTGTGTCACAACAGTAATGCTGTACAGAGGTCTGCTTTAGGTCACTGCTAAATTCCTTAGCTTTGCGCATGGATAACCAAAACAAAACCTTCAAATGGCATTCTGATGTGAGAAAACAAAAACTTCTGTCGATGCAAAGTTGAAATTTAGACTCAAACTTAACTACAATAATTTTCATTTCACATAAAATCTGTTCCTAAATGTTGTTATTGAACATGGCATATGATTCTGGACTTGAAAGCAAGAAGAATGATGCATTTATGATCAAACGGCTTTCACCATAATGAGATCAGGATGTGAATTTGTTTAGGAGACTGATTTTTTTTTTTTCCACACAAGGGAAGACTGACTGATGCTGAAAAAAATAACTACACACACACACACACACACACACATAGCTGTTGATATGTAGGCATGACCTTGCTCATCTCATCACATTTGTGTTCAGCAGTGTCTAAATATAATATTTTTTTTTTTTAGTTCTTAGTTTACAAGCGAAAGAGTAAACTATGGTGTCAGCCTGCGCTTGCTCATCTCATCAGCATTTCTCTTGTCAGAGAGTGAGAGAGTGAGGATGGGCGGTGGTAGTGGGTGGGTGTTGGGGGGGGCAGCAGTAATTCTGAATGGACAGCACTGCACTGGCAAGACAAGATTAGAATTGACAGTCTGATAACTGTGTCACTATCAAAACAGCAGAGAGAGAGAAAATAGAGTGGGAGAGAGAGAGAGAGAGAGAGGAGTGTAGATAGTGAGATTCATAGGAAAAAAAAAGAGTGAGTGAGTGAGTGAGAGAGTTGATGTAAAGAGAACAGATAAAAGGAGGAATAGTGGAGTGATGTAGAGAGAAGAGGTTTGATAACAAAAAGGAAGGATGGGCTCAGACGCAGAGACCAACACAGTTTTAGAGACACGGAAATTAGATAGTAAAACCAGGTAATGGTATGGCACCATATAAAAGTGTTCGGCCATTCACATCCACCTGAATATTATGCATCATTATCATCACCATCATCATCATCATCATCATCATATGCACTGAACAGGAGTGCAGAGAGTGCCGCATGGTGCATCGATTTCAAAAAGGTCATAAAAACAAACAGAAGGACTGAACTACTCTGAGACGAACACCTTCTCTTTCCAGAGATGGTCAGAACAACAAAGCATTAAGCAGACAGTGAGCACAGTCCTCCATCGAATCTGCATCCCGACCACTTCCACTGTCTGCGCACAGGTACATTGCTCCGTGGATTTCTAAACCAACACAAAACAGCTGTAAAATTCACAAGCACACACGCGTCCAGCTTTCAGCATATTATGCAGTTTGTGTTAGTTTGTCAGCTTCAACAAAATCCATTTTCATGTGCTTTTTTTAAAAAAAAAAAAAAACATGCGCTGATCTGAAGAATGGAATGAAGCACCAGCTGACTGTGGTACAGAGGAGGCTGTTTAAAGCAGCAGCTCTAGAACATCAGTCAATCTAGACCATCAGCCTGGTAGTGAAATAATCAAATAAAATATTTAACTGGGAGATTTTTCTACAATGAGACCACATTTACACTGTTTTCTCAGTAATGTTCTGCTTACACTTAGTCAATAGACATGAGGAAAAGTTGTGACACATTGCAGAAGGGAAATAATGGCTGGAATGGAGTCTCTTCCAACACTGTGACATTTGTGTTCTAATAATTTTAATAATTCTAACTCCAATGATGGTAAGAAGGTAAAAGAAGTGTCCATGATTTGTACACAGGCACTGCAAAATACAATGCCTGGGATGTTACTGGTACAAAAATGAAATATGTCTAACACTACACCTCTTTGTGATGTTTTAGCTCCAAAAGTATGTGATATCTCTACTGTCGGCTCACTAGTAAATAAATTATTGGTATAGCTTGTATAACATTTTGAAGTAACTTTTAAGAGACATACAAGTTTCAATGTGTACAGTGGCTTTTTTAGACCACTTTATCCGCTTTTATCTACAAGTTTTTGTTAATACAAAAAAAAAAAAATTCAAATTGTTTAGTTTTAAAGAACCTGCATTGCATCAATATAAGTCACAACATAAATTACAGTAATTTTGTACTGTATATGTTGTGCCAGTGAAACAAATGAGCAGCACAAACCTCTCCTCCCCAGCACAGTGGAAAGAAGCAGAGCTTAGTGTAGCTGTTACAGGATGCAAGCCTTTGTGGGTTTATAAATAGATAAATGGCCATGGTTGGACTAGCAGTGAAAATAATGTAATTTCAAGATGCCATACATAATTTTTCTCCATTTTTCACCACAAGCAGCCTTAAGTAAAAAGAGAGTTCCTGAAGGTTGTGTATGGTGCAGCAAAAATATCAGAACACAGTGTTTTCGTGGCACACGTCTCTCACAAGTGGCTAGAAAAGCCAAGTTGTTTAAAAACATACGTTTTGCTCGGGAAATCAATCATCTATGCAGCTGTTAGCTGCAGCATGTAAAAATACACACTGCACAGAAATGCAAACAACAAAGACAGCATTAAATATTCATTTTAACGAGATTTCAATGTTTTCTGCTTGAGAGAGTGATCCGATGATTTTGGAGCAGAGGGGAAAAAAGCAACCACGTTTTGTTAAGTTACAGTATTTAATTGGGGTAGAGCTAATGTGGGCTTACATTAGGCTTTTTTATGATATGCTCTTAGTCATTATTTACATATCAGTTTCAGCTAGCAGTTCTAAGTGCACCTGTGCATAATGCTTTCAGGGTTATTGACTTACAAAATGTTGGCAGACAAGATGAGAATGTAAACAAAGCTGTTTTAGATCTGAATGATTCACCCTTCTCTGCAGTAAGTCCGCTTGTTGCAACCATAAATGGAATCTAAAACACACCATGGTTGTTTAAATAGTTGCCTGCATCCTGTTTGAATACTATACAATTTGTGACAGTCAACTTTGTCCAAAGGCTCTTCTAAATACTTCATATCTGTCAATTATTTTGCAGTCACCTCTGTGTTTGTCATGCTGTTGTATATCTCCATGATTTAGCTCACAATGAAAGCTTGACGGGTTGAAATATGTCTTAAAATATACACTGTGCTCCCCTCATCTGGAAGCTATTACAGTTCCATGTTAGACTGCCCATCTGTAAGCAATGAACGAGACTGCACGTCAAAGCCGCCGCACAGATCTCTGAGTAGAAGCAGGTCCTCTCTCAGCGAGCAGCACTCATCAAGTAAAAACACTGCCCAGGAAGTGCCAATTCATGGTCATGATCAAAAAGACATGAAAGTACAACAGTGGGATTCACAAAGATCTGATCCATAAAGAACCCATAATGGAATTTGTATCCACTCTGGTCCCATGCCATTACAAATATAAAAGGTCTAAGGGGGGGTGGAGTGTTTTGTTAGTGTTTTCAGACATGCAGGGTTCCACTACTAAGATTGCAAAGTGGGATTTATTCTCAACAAATAATCCCAATGCAGACGTTTTACTACAAACGGAGGCCCACAGCCATAGCTGAACAGAGATGCATGGTTTAACTGACTCTCAAAAATGACTGACAGCTCTGAGGAGCTCCTCCCTCCAAGCCCTTCCTAACAGCACTGGACCTACTTAATCAGCCTAAATTGCAAAGTCGAGGCCCTTCTATTTGGTAATGTGGTGAAAACAGTGGCGAGTGAGAGCTAATTAGATTAACGGTAGTTTAACGAGCTGTTGGAGGGGCCCCCGCAGATTGGATTTTAATAAATAGTGGCAAAAGCATCTGCTCTGCACTTCCTGGCTCTGCTGGCATCCTAATTGGCCCCAGTGGGTTGCTGTAGCTCAGCACTCCACTGTGCAATTTAGAAGGGGAAAAAAAAGGCAAAACGCTTATCTTCCGTCCAGGTAAGTCTGGGGAAACCAAAGTGAAAAAAAAAATAGTCTGTACAATTTTATGACTTCATAGCCAAAGCTTTATCAACATTTATTTATACTACAGTGATATCACTTCCAAGACATTTATCACCGCAAACCATCCCCACAAAGCAGGATGAGAGGCTATCTCTGTGTCCAAATAACACCTCTGACATAATCATTTCTTCCCATTGTTTGTTTTGAAGATGAAATGTTCCCATGATGTGGTCTTTGCAAAGACAACAGTGAAGAAAGAAAAAAATACAATTAATCAAACATGAATGAGCGACCATAGAAGGGTTATTTCCATAGCAACAGCCTAGGGGTAAACTTGAACGTTTTAATGTAGCTGGTGATGGTCTCTTTGTAAACATGTGCACAGCAGGGGAGAAAGCCAATGAGAGAGCCTGGCAACAGAAGCATCACAGGGCAGCAACCTCTTGATATCAATCGAAGTTTCCATTATCTAGTGTTGAAAAGACTGAAAAGTGCTCTGAAGTATTGTGTATGTGAGCATTTGGAGCAGATAAGCATTTTGGTAAAACTGCTGTTAAGTGTGCAGAAGCATTGATGTGGTTTTCAGTGAGGCTTGAAACTGATGAAAACCATCAGCAAATGATCAGAGATCAGGAAAGAGAGATGTTTCAAGAAATAGTTCCGGACATTACTCAACTGATTTTTGCCACACGAAGAAATGGAATGCATCAAAACCATTTATACAAACATTATTTTTAGACATTATTCCTCTCCCATGCACAAGCCTAACGCAACCCGTAAGCAGCGGGCTATTTCAGCCTCCAGCTGTGACCAACATCAGGTAGAATTCAAGTATAGAAACAGTACAAATTGTCAAGGGTCCATTGTTGGTGGCCATAATGGCCAGGAGGGGGTATTGTATTCAAAGTAATATGCTTTGTTAGTGCACTGATGTGATGACATTAATCCTCTTGAAACTTATGAGGAGGATTTCAGAGGTGCATAAGCTAAAGAGAAAAGAGCCCTGAGCAAATAGCTCGGAAAGTAACCTCACTGCAGTCTAAAAATGACAAGAGCAGCATAAGTATACAGCAGACGGGTAATTCAGCAGACCACAACGTTCTCAGCATGTAAAAGGGAAAAACAACAGTAATTTTTTTTCGCAGTGGTCCACATTCAAGTCAGAAACCCCTTATTGTAACCTCTATCGAGTTTGCAGTAAAACGCACAGGAGACAAAATCCTGAGATTTCACAGACAAAGAAAAAAAAACTCAGTCTATATATTAAAGACATGAAAAAGGACTTTCGACTTCCTGTCTGTTTGCTGAAACAGCTCTTTGGTGACGGAGCAGAATGTGGAGCCTGGCAGCACCACCGCTGGCAGGAGCTGGTATCCGTCACCTTCTTACAAACACTCTCGTCCCAAACCTCAGTGGTTCCTTGGGCGAGAGTAATGGCTTTTTTGCGCTGGGCTGCGCAGTGCTATTGTAGAATCACAGAGCGGTTAATTGAAACAAATGACTCTAATAATGGGACATTATCCCCACAGGCTGGCTTTGTGGTGGGCCTAATTAGCGTTGCGGTGGCGGCAAAGAGGAAGAGTCACCACACTGATCCGTCAAAGGAGGCAGCAGAGGCCCCCTTTTAAGTGGGCAGTATGGGATTCTCCTACTTGCAGCATGTGAAGGTGCCAAGCTTTTTCAAACCCACTGTGGCAAAATGTAAACATGTTTAGTCACCCCTCATGTCTCTGAGGATAAATCCCACTCGGTTAGACACTCAGCTGTGGTTGCTTTCCTTTTCCTGCATTCCTTTAGCCCATTCACTGCAGCCAGCTCAAAGGGTTTTAGGTCAAAAGTAAACGAGTGAATCACTGAATACAGATTAAAAAAATACACTACAGTATTAAAATTACAGTCAAACAAATAAAGAAAACAAGCAAGTGTATACCTTTCCAAAGCTGGAAAAAGCAGATATTTGTAATTTTTTGCATGATATATATACTAGATTGCTTTAAAATGGCTGTTGCTCAATATTCCGTTGATTGACCAACTGTCTGAGCAACTAATTGTTTCAGCGATAGTCATGGTTATTGCAAACTCTTCAATCTGTTGTCCTCTGGCGTGTCGTGATTTTCCCCTTTGTAGTGTCAGTGGCCCGAAACTAATATGACAAAATGAGATATTGTTTTCCAGATGTATTTTGATCCCCACTGAAATCTGGTTTTGCCATTCCTAATCACTTACCCTTGTACATGACGATCCCAGAACGTCAGTTGAAATTCAGTGTTCAAATCTCTGTGACCAAGCTGTTTTAAATATTCATTAGTCCTAACAGTTGCCTAAGGTTATTTGAATTAGTACCCTGAATATTCATGAATATGCATTTGTTTATAATGCTCAATCCAGCAATAGTCGTCTGCACAAAAAACAAAGCTTTATTTTTTTTTAAAGTACAGTTCACTTTGGAAGCCCATTTGTTTCAGTTTAAGTGAAACGGGAGTGCCCTACCAATTATCCTGCTGTCATTTCTCTTGACAACTACAAGACACATTGTTCGCCTTTCTAGTGCAGCGTAGCACTGAGGGGCATCTGTCTTTTTGTGAAATGAAAAGCCAAAACAGAAAACATTTCTACTGTAACAAAAAGTGATTTATCTGAGAATGTCACCAAGATGTCATATCTATCCCAGTGAAAGGCAGCAGAGCAAGCAGGTCATATTAGATATGTCTAAAACCTTGACTGAAAGAAAAAAGATTGCTGTTTCAATTTAAAAAAAAAAAAAAAAACACAAGTAATCCAGCTGCATTGAACATGTGACGTCAAATCAAACTGCAATTTTATGTGACTCTTTTCTTTTTGATAAAGTTTATTTCAAGACAGCTTTCATTCGATTACAGGCAGTGGATTGAACCTAGAGAATAGAAAAGATGATCCTCCACGTTAAAACATACAATGTTCAACTCAAGCCACAGTGGATTTCACTGTGTATAATAGACATTATAATATAATATAATTATAACAGACTGTCTTTATATTCTTGATAAATACAGTATAACAAGCTAGCCTCATATCAAACATACTACATGTATGTTTATAGCTGTACTCTGATATTTTTAATGGCTGGAGTGGGCCTCTATCTAATATTCCCTGTACTGCCAATAACCACAGCTGTCAATACAGATTTTATGTCACTGCTTTAAAATAGTTATGGGCTTTTCCCTCACCGTCTATGTCCTAAATGCCAAGTGATGCAAAAGAAATTTCCTTTCGCAGATTAAACAAAGTCAAATTAAGTCAAGCTCACATAACCTTGCAGCAATCACTGACTCAGACAAAGAGTGATCCTGGAAATAAAGGGACACACACAGTAAACACTCTACTACACTGTCCCATATTTAAGCATTCTACACAGTGCAAACCCACTGTACTTACTGTATATGTACTGTGCACACCAGCATAATGTGAAAATGTTTGCTCAGAGAGTGACATGAGAACTATTTTCATTATTCAGCTTATTGTTTTGGTATCAATACATTTCAGGAAGAAGAAAACTATAAAAGTACAGCAGCTATATTAATTTTCAATTAGGCCAGATGACCACCAAAAACACCACAAAAAATACTGCATATATATGTTTCAACCAATTATAAACAGTATATTACAAAAAAAATCAGTTTAAAGAAACTGTAATAAACTAAATGAGTCTGTGAAACAAACTACAAGAATTAGCAGCTGCTTTTTTCTGACAGAGGCTTTCCTCTTCACTAACCAGCCTCATTACACCAGTAATGAGACAGGGACTGGGGTTCTGTTTCAATATTTAAACACGCCTGGTGCCCCTCAAGGCTCCATGTTGGGGCCGTTGTACAATCTCCTCAACGACCCCTCATTACCAGTGGCTGGCGAGTGTCCCTCCTCCTTTATTTTTCCATAGAGATCATTCTTGTTGGCATATCCCTAAGCTGCAGCCTCAGCTAGACTTGAACCATTAAGGGTCTTGTTGAACATGAGACCTCTGGGTGACTTTTCCCTCCCTCACGTGCCCGGGTGGCAGAACCGCTGACAGCTAAGGTTGAGACAGGGATTCTCCCTGAGAGGTGAGCATTCTCATGACAGCGCGTTGCAATTCACAGTATCCAGTCATCCAAGACACAGCTTTTTTTTTCTACCTTGATTCAAAGACGCTGACAGAGTAGGTCAGCAATGTGAAGAGGAGTTAAGAAAATGTAAGAGCATTGATGATTGACAGCTCTGTCATCTGGCTGATGTTGCTCCTTCCACTTCTTGGGGTCTCAGTAAATGGTTCAATTACAAGTCTGTGAAAGGGTCCAAAACTATAGCAGCAGTTAAGACTATTAAGAACAACATGCCACCACAGCAGAAAGGATCAACTCCTACACCCAAATTAAGTGCTGGGTTTGAGCACAATAAAAAAAAAGTCTTGCATCAAGTGTACAAGCTCTGAAATCTGATTTGCCCAACGTTTTTTATCTGACACCTGCTTTTCACACCTTCTTCACATCGTCTTGATTCACCAGCTAATATTTTTCTGCGGCATGTGGAGTCATAATTAGATGGAATTGAGCAGGTTGTCAGACACGATGAATTTAACAGGTAATACATGGCTCTTGCTGAGACACAAGCTGTGAGAAATTTCAAAATAAATTATATAGTGATAGAAATTACAATCTTAAGCACCATGTGGATGAACCGATGCAAAATTAAGTGTCTATGCAGCCTGATGATGGTCAATCTGCTGCTCTAAATCCTGTAATGATTTAACTGTGTTTGCTGTAGGATCGATGTGCACTGAAAAAGAGAATCCCAAAGCAGGGAGAAATTTACAGAGCTTTCGCCTTAGGCTAAATGTTGTACAAAAACCAGCAACAGCATCCCTTGAGATGACGCATATCTGTTGCTCCAGCTGAGCTTGTACTTGTAGGAGGTTTATGTGTGCACTGTGTGCCTTTATTCAAGAGGAGCGTATCCTTAAGGTAACGCTGTAGACTTTTTATTTGCTTCTTCAGCGATGGTGAAAGCTGAGTGTTGAGCGATTAGTGTTTTGGTTTTGGAGCCAACTCCTTCAATTTTTTGGTAGCACTGCAAGGCTGTTGTCAATACATCACAATACAACAATAAATGCTTGTTTCTGCATTTCCCACCCAAGTTATAGACCTTATTTTTGGCAGAAACAAGTCAGTAGATATCCACTATTATTTTGATGTGAGACTTCCGGTTTTTCATTTCTTTTGATCATTGGCCAGAAACAGGAGGAGAATGTGGATGCAAACCAACAAAAGAACTTAAGCTTCGCTTGTGTCTGAAAGCCTTAAATTTGGAAAAGCCACAAAATCGTCCCTATGTCTGCTTGTTTTAATTTGTTGAAAATAAACCTACAGACGACCATCCAGTAGTGGAAAAGTAGTTGAACTATGAAACATCTTACGGGGACATAAGCAGCCGCAGGTAAAACCCCAGCTAATTATGATTAAGTGTTGTTAGTGCTCTGGGTTGATGTCCCAAGTAACAGTTGATGTAGTTGCGTAATTAAAACCAGGTGATATTGCAGACTGTTATTAATTCATTATTTGATTCATTTAACAGTCCACACAAACCCTAACCCACACAAAAAAATTAAAAATATCCTCATACGTTATATGAGGCCGTCCTTACATGGATGTGGAACTGACCTGCCATTAAAATTGGAAGTGTTTTTCAGTGTTGCAAACTTGCTCCGTTCACAGATGCATGAATGAAATGAATACCTAAACCCTGCAAAAAAAAAAGGAGGTCGGACCTCGAGTTACTTCTGCATTCAGATATATGGTCTTTATTAAGGGCCTGCTTCCATCTATACCATTCTTGAAGCACTCAGCAGACATAAATTTATTATTCCTTCATCGGTACACAATTTAGGTTAATTGACTTTGTTGGGGAAACAACACACGAAACCTCTCTAAAAATAGAAAGTGAAAATAACGTCATCTCAAAAATATTTCTCATTATACAGCCTACTTTCCTATTGCTAAGCCTCAGAAATAAGCTCCTCTTGTCCCAGGAGATAATAAATGAATTGAATCCCCACACTCCAGCCCCCCCCCCCCCCCCCCCCACCTTCTTCCTTATCGGTCATCTATTTTTCCAGAGTAAGCTATTACTTGCTGTGGTTGCTACGCAACAAGAAATATTAATAGCGGCTATTATTAGCCAGGCTCTGCTAGAGTAGCACTAAAATGTGGAAGTGGGAAACATGAATGTGTTACATAAATCTCTGGACCTTTCACAGTGTGTGCAAGTCTCTGTTTTCACTGTGATTTATTGCAATGACGGTTCATTTATGAGAAAAGAGGGTGTGAAATAAGAAAATGGAACATTACCCTGAAGGGCTATTTGAAAATAAATAATTGTCAAGGTGAAACAAAAGCTGTTTAAGACACAGCGACTCCCCCTCTGTTTCCTTTTTAAAAATGTTATTGGCCAAAAGAGGGCTGCTTTGTTGCATACAGACCTGCATGGCATCATATAAACATGTGTAAAAACATACTGTACACTGTACATACAACATTTAAGCATCAGGAGACACCGTTCGAAGGTTGACTTACTAAAATCGAGCTAACCAAAGGCATATATAGCTTTTGCCAAATCAGCTATCAACACCAAAAAGCAGATCAACTGTAAATGTTCCAGTCAACACCATCTTTCTCCAGCACCTCTCATATTCAGCACACTAAGCAGTGGATTGTGACCTAATCCTGAAGACTGGCTTTAATTGTGGCCTTAGCTACCACCCAAGGAAAAAAAAGGAACCTGCAACTTATGCAGTTTGATTCAGAAAATCACATAAGACCTGATTAATGGAGGATAAATGCCACGGATGCTCACATTAAAACATAAATATTCATGATGGAGGGCAGAAAGAAAAAAGTAATATTTTTGTCAGATGAAAGTACATAACGTTGAATAATTCACCATCTAGCCCATCTATAATTCATCTGGTTCGATCCAATGATTAAAGCTTTTGAATATGTTCGCCAGGGGTGTTTACATGTTCAGTCTTGAATCATGTTTAACACAAAAAGTCCCTTTACTGCAAGGAGGAGTGGGGTCCTCAGAATCCTTCTGAAAAGAAAAAGTAGCTGACAAGGGATATCCCCACTCCCTCTTAAGGTTTTCTACTCAAAACCTTCCCCCTCTCCATCCCTCCACTGTTGCCTTTTTGCTTTACCGATCATAATGAATGAAAATGTGCAGCACTAAGTGTTTTTTTTTTTTTTTTTTTTTTTTCCTTGACTCACTTTGAGGCAATGAAATCCGTGAGTGGTGCAGCTGAGGAGATATTAAAGGAGCTCTGCTGCAAAGATCTGGGTGATAATGAGGCAGCAGCGCTCTGTGTTTATAAATGTTGCATGTATGGAATTGTGTCATTGCTGCACATTTGAGTTTATATAAGTCTCTACTATAGTATCACAAGACCAATTTTTTTCCCCTGAACATTTCGAAAAAAGACTGTTCCTTCCATGACATGAAGGTGCAAAACCTTCAGAGAAAATGTTCTCTGGCTCATTTCCAGCTCTCTGATTAATTGCCTACAACTGTGCTTGACTGGCACAATGACAAAGGTCGGACAGACAAAGTAGGCTGTACTCACTGAGTGCATAGGCCCTGAGAGGTGGTGGGTGTCCTGACCCAGCATATTGGACATCATGAGGGCAGGCAGCTCAGGGTAGGAGTAAGTGTTGAGTAGGCCGTTGTGAGGCAGGGAATGGAAGGGGTAACCTGACTCATGCTCCATGAGGTGCAGCAGAGACGGGTCTGCGTGGTTTGGAGGTGTGATGGGGGGGATCTCATAGTCTTCATCACCTGCTCCTCCTCCGCCTCCTCCGCCACCACCACTGTTGCCTCTGCCCTGACTGGAATAGTTCTGGGAAGACAGAGCAAAGAAAGAAATACAGCGATTTAGGAGGGACTGTTTTGAGTAAATCTTCTCCCAATGTATCCTAAAAAAAAAGAAAAGAAATACTTGCACATGTAGGTGTATTTATTATGTATATCTCTATAACCCATTTAGAACAACGCTGCATTAGAGCAGCGTTGTTCTTTTTAAAACATAGGAGAGAGCACATGAACACAACATGACAATATAAAAGCTCTATACATGCTTCTCAACATAATGGCACTTTTAGTTACAGCATAAATAAAAGAGATGTCTGGCTTCATCACTTAGGTCTCCAAGAAAAACGTGTGTTTCCGACATTTGTGCCACTATATAACATTTTCATGGTAAACTGACTTCAGTAACAAAGGATGTTCCAGAGTAATTAAACTACTTCTAATTGGCTTTTAAATGCACAAGCTAATTTGTTTTATTTTGCAGCAGCACACACTGAACTAGAGAAGTCAATTCAGGTTGTTTTGCTGAAAATAAAATAATTAGAAATGCAAATTGCTGCTCTTACAAAGGTGTGAAGGATTCATTCATTCACAGCAAATTAATTAGAGTTAGACAACAACAGTTGTCAGCTGCAGTACAGAATATTTTGCTTCAGAACTTTTGACAGCTTTAAAGCAACTAAGTGCCAGCCTGCACACGTATGAAATAAAGTTAATCGAATTCATTATGTTGAAAAAACACCACTGCTAGTCCCTTTTACGATCTCATTACTGTAATGCCAATCACATTTTTAGAACCAGAAAAAAAGGGGGACTAAATAAATCTCACATTTCTCATTATGAACAGCATCCAGAAGGTTCAAATGACCCCCAATAGGTAAAACAACATAGACTTTATGGTACTAATAAGGTGATACATGAGCAGAGCCTGCCTTCTTTTCCAGTGACTATCTTGACATAATATTACGACGAGAAATATGGTTTTGTGCTCTCCAAAAGCATACTGAGGGCATTCACCAGGGAATGAAAAGCAATTTTGTCAGAGGCAATCTGATGCCAACTCCCCTTTATAATGACTGAAGAAAATTAATCATCACAAATAATATTCCGGTGTCAGCCATTCAAGAGCTTTTTAATAGAATTTTTATTATTCATGTCTCGTGGTACACATCAACTAGTCCGTTCTGCAACATTTCAGAAATCAATTCAATATCATCTTCGTGTAGGCTGTCATCTTGTCTGCCAGTGCAGCAATTCAGCTTACAAACAAATACTTTTAGCAAACAAATGGCAAGAAATGCCGAACAGCTACAAAGTCCCCACCAGCAGAACTGGCACTTGAAGATAGGATAAAAGTCTCATAATGTGCGCTATCATTAGGGAGAATATAATAATAATAAAAGGGAGTATGTTTATGTGATATGCTATTTTCTTTTCCCATAACACTCACTCTCCTCGCTTGGTGCTTGCTCAGAAATATTATCACTGACAATTCCGTTTTCCCATGGTAAGGTTTCACAAATATTTGTTTGTTTGTTTTTTTTTGTTGTCTAGCATTTATTACTGTTGGAATTTGTAGTTAATAAGCATATGCTGCTGGTTTAATTAAAGAAAAAAGCTTGGTTTGTGCATGTATCACTGACTACATTAAGTATGACATCTGTATAAATTTAAACATTGAATACATAAAACTGTAGCTCGAGAGAATACCAAGTCAGCAGAAAGTGACAGCAATAACAACATGCTGATTAACAGCATTTATAGTGCTCAGTGGAAGATAGCTGAGAAAGAGAGCAGATAAATGCTAACACACCAACACCGGCCATAATGCTGTCCCTTTACTAAAACATGGGAATGAATAAATTTGATCTGAATAATTATTATGTGACTTTTGACATGCTTTTTGAGTATAAATGTCATTAATTTACATTTCTCTCTGTTTAAGATGCTATGCTGATGCTAAATAGTAAACAGCTTCACTGATTTTCCCTTGTGTTTCTATGAGATATAGACAATTTGCCACTGGACACAGATGAGACATAAAGTATTTGTTGTCAAACATGAACAGAGATTAAAATTCAGTCAGGGGCTATTTTACGGCTCTGCTTTTTTCTTTACAGGTTCTCATGATGTCCTTGGAGATAAGGCACGGGACAAGGACATCACAAGATTAATATTTTCAAACCTGAATAAATAATTCATAAACATACTGGTCTTCCACACGAGTGGATAGAAAGAGTGAGAGGAGGGGTCAGAAAGAAAAAGCCAAATGTTGACTCAGTAGACTAGAGGTGAAATTTAAGCAAATCTATCATTTTTCTGGACAAGGACAATAGTTTAGACTTTATATGAAGTCTTTTTTGTTAAACATGATTGCACTGCACCTCTTTTGTTCATAAGCTGTGATTCCCTATTAAAAAAAATCACAATGGTCAAAGTAGGAAGATTTATACAGACAGTGCGATGTTCCACATTAAAGGTTCAATCTAAGAGCACACTCTAAAGTGTTAAGTGCAGGTGCATTAAAGGCAAGGTCCAAATCCTCTTACAATTGGCACCAGTGCTTGGTATGAGTCTTGATTTACTTAAACTCTAACATGTTAAATTGTTAGCTTTTTTTGGGCATGCTAAAGGTGAAAGAGCACATTGACCCACCCAAAGATGCAATAGTTTTAACATTTTCAACCAGAAGGCAGAGATCTGTTGCTAGATTAAAACAAAAATAAAGACCGTAACGGTCATTGTTACTTTGCAAAAAACGTGATGCTTCAAGAGGTGAAAAATGAGTTAACGCTAAGGAAAAATAAAGATTCCAATTCATGTTTCTAGTTTTCCTGGAGTAAAACTGTCTTTTGCTTATTTGTGGATACAGCATCAACACATTTACATTCTCAGAACATATTCAATCCACAAAGTATTGGAATTTGCACAGTGGCATCGTTATCCTGGCACAACAACAAAGGGAAATAACACCTTGACATGTAAAGCTTGTAAGTTAAAGACTCTGCAACCAAACATTGCTCCACCTTGTCAAGTTATCTTAAGTAATGAAGTTATCGTAAATGGAAACAAATTAATGAGCTCAGCTATGAGTTTTCTTGACACAAATGAATGGGAAGATGAGATGAAGTCATTAGCTTGGTGATGGAGTCATTTGTGGCCTATGAGGTGTTTAGTGGAAGACAGCTCATCTGGGAACAATGATGTGTTCGTCAAAGTGAGGAGAATGAAATTGTTGCACAGTACACCAGAGAGCCTGTCATGGCTGATGAGGGGCAAATTGTCCAAAGACAAGAGCTGTCTGTCTTTGATGGACTTTGTTCTTTCAGCTCTAGTGACTGACACATTCAAAAGTTTTTTTCCTGGGAATTCAAAGCACTGATGAGGTTTTAAAAATAACTGATCAGTAAAAACTCCTTTGCATCGTAAAACACCATAACTTTCTGTCCTATTAAAAGTCATCCAGCCATATGCTACTTTGTGGAGGAAAATGACAGAGCAGCATTGTTTTGGCGACAAACAACAGCTGGCCATGCATACATAAAGGTCTCTGTGTCCATTCTGTAGATAGATGGATGGTAACAGTGTATCTTTAGAGCATCTTATGGTGAGTTTCAAATTTCACCTTCAAAGATCAACCTTGCAGACCATAGAAAGGACAGAAATCGAACTGATCACAAGTGGGTGTTCTACCTTGCTGATGCATGATGTGCAAGTGACGATTTTGAAACGACAAAGAAGAAGAATGGTGAAGCAGATCCATGAGGCTGACTGACAGCAAGGCAGAACTGGGATAAGTGAAATGTATTGGTGGTGGTGGTGGCAGAGAGTGGTTCACATTGTTTGATAGCACAGGGTCATATGTATCATGCGTCACTAAAGGACAGGATGGTAGCGGTGGGCTTCACCCAATAGCAAAAGGGAAAATAACCTCTTTCCTGCTCCCCCATGCACTGGTAATTCTCTGAAATGTCACATGAACATGGATCTCATTTAGGTGGGTAAAAAGAATCAGCCTCTCCTTTGCAGACGTGGGTGGACCTGCGGTGGGTTGAATTCCAAAAAAGTGCCCAATCAAGTTAAATTGAAAAATAAATATGATCACTGTCATAGATCAAAAATGAAGGATGAGTAAAAAATGATCTCTGATCTTTAGTGCAAACCTGGGCAAAATAGAAGATTCTTTCATGCTTTGGCCAAAAAGTGCATTTTTTTTATTACTGACAAGAGGCACAATACAAGTGGTTTCAGCCACATTTCATATTCTTATTCATTAGAAAAAAATCGTATAAATAAATAAAATATGTTGTCCTGTAGTCAGTCATCCCCCTCAAGGGAGTATGGAAGCCCCAGTAATCACATATGGCACAATAGCTCGACCATAATCCCCTTTATTTTTATTTTCATGATGTCACTCTCTTTAAGCTCCTTGCTTTATGAGTCGCAAACATAGTGAAGAGGGGAGGAGAGGAGGAGAGGAAAAAGGGAGGGGTGAAAACAAATGATGTGGATCCCTCATTGTTCTTTCTCTATGCCCTCATTCCAGTCAGGGTAATAAGAGAACATTGTGATTTACTGTCAGTGAAGCGCAAGAGTGCATCAGAGAGAATCCACTGCGGCAGGGGCCATTAAAATAGATTTAACTTCCCACAGTATTAGGCCAGATGTCTACACTTCTATTATATTTCAATCAGCCATGACCTTGGTCTCCACATGATGAGAAAGATCACTTGGAGAAAGGGAAAGAGGGAGTGAAAATACACACAGAAATCCAAAACAGAAATATACTGTACTTAAAATTCTCTGCCCCATCGTGCCACATTTACTGAGAAAAACTGGGACTGAAATAGAGCTAAGGTCTTGAGTTCTCTTAAAGAGTCTATGAATCATTGAGTGCATTCTTGTTGCCAATAGGTTGCCGTGTTTTGGGGGAGTGATGCTTTTCTTTAGGCTATGTACTGCATTTGAGGAGTGACCAAATGTATAAGCTAAAAAGAGCGGGACAGTGTTTTTTTTTTTTTTTTTTTTGATGTCCTCACAGCTTCAGATATCAACAGAAAAATAAATCTGATGATATTTTCTGAACAGGACAAATGTTAACATCTCACATCACTGTGAATCACTGTCTCTGAATATTTCCCTCTCATATCCTACAGTTTACTTTAGACTCACTAATATTATCTGCAGCCAATAAATCTTTTCTATCATTTTTTTTTTCTTGGCTCTGCAGCGGAGTAAGGATTTACATCCATTTCAGCACCATTAAAGCAGAGTAGAGGTCACTGCTTGTTCTACTTTAAAGGCTGATGGTAATTGGACTTATTGGCTGACATGTACTGACCTACATAAAGAACTACTGATCCCTGGTTACAACTGTAAATTACCATCCCTCCTAGCATGGGTGTGGATGCTGAGTGGATGTTCCTCTGATGTTCCTCCAGTATTGTTTTCAAATATCAAGCACTGGTTGAGCTTTAAAAAAAAAACAGTTTCAAGCCGGAATTTGTGATTGTGAAATGGTGCTCTCGCTTGAAATATAAATACAAGCCGTACAATTTGTGTCTGTTCTTCATTGTCATGACCTTGCCAGCAGCTCTGTGCAACCTCGGAAAGGGAGGGAAACGTGTGTTGGCGTTTTCAGACCCTTGTTTTTCATTTTTGATCTTTTGTCCCCTCAACTTTTCTTGCAGGGTAAAGGATAGAATATAGAGAATATAGAGGATAGAAAGAGATAACACTTTAACTGAAGCAAGGGGGGGGTGTCTGTTGTAGTAGCATTGTGAAGTGAGGAGAGTGTTGCTGTTGTGGTGGTGGTAGGGGTATAATGGTACGCTGTGAGTCACTATTAAGTAACGGTGCCTTTTCACATCAGCATCGCCCACATCGGGTATGTGGTGCCATGGTGTACTGAGGTGTCTCTGACTCAGAGACAAAGGGAGAATGAGAAAAAGGAAAGGGAAAGTGAGAGAGGGAATGGGGGGGAGGGGTCATCATTAAAGCTAAACAACATCTAGATTTATCTTAATGATTAGTTGATTAAACACAACATTTGTAATACATATGAAATACCTTTGTATTACTGCCAGTGGCACTACTCCATTATATGTAAGTAGCACCACTGTGTAAGGTGTTGGTGTACCTACAGACGTTTGGTTTGACGTTAGGCATCTCAAGTCGGCACTAGAGTGGCATTTGGTGTTAAGTAGGCTCAAACGTTTTTATGTCTAAATAGGGAAGCTAAAGTCAAAGCCTGAGCTCTCTTACTGTTAAGGCTGAACCCCTGACTAGTTAAAAAAAAAGAGAGTCTATGACTCTAAGACTGATAAATGTAGATGTAAAGTTAAATAAAACTGATCACTCATCACAGCTCCAGGCAATCATGCATTAGACTGAACAAACAATGTGTGCAAAAAGTTCTTTAACAGTAAGCCACAGATGTTACTCTCAGTGATCCTGTCAACTCCTGATCCTGATGAGAATGTGGCTGCGCCAATCAGTTAACATTATTGTAGTCTACATGCAAATGTACAGCAAATTTTAACTTTCAAATTCCAGTTTTCAGAATATGCAGTAGATGGTCTTGGTCACAACATAAGGAGAATAAGAATGGGCAACTTGACCAAGTAAATTGGTAAAAAAAAAAAAAAAAATGCTTGTTGCACTTAAAGTTGAGGAATTTTTTGATTTCCTCATTAGTCCTCACATGCCTCCTCTTGTCTACCATTTTCAACATTTTTCCAGAGCAGTGAAATGTAGGAGCTGAAGTGGCGCTTCAGTCACATGATTTCTCTGACTGCTTTACTGGTATAAAAACCAAAATAACTGGAAGTGAAATCTTCATCACTTATCAGTTGTTGAGAGAACTTTATTTCTTAAGTTCAGGAAATCTGAAATAGACAAAACTAATTTCTCGCTTAGCTCAATATTTTAAGGAAGCCAAGTCATTCATTTGTTTACACTGAAACATATTGTGGTTATTACATTACTTTATATGATGTGCGATGCATTCTCATTTTCATATGGGTGTATACATTTTAGCCTTTTTTTTTGAAAAAAAAAGAAAAAGATATTATGCCAGTGCAGTTTGTAAAAATACATTTTCAGGCGAAAGGAGGTGGAAAATTAAAGAGTGTAAGATTTGAGGAATACACAAAAATAAACAGAACAAACCTCACACTGAAACACACAGAGAGAGACTGTATCCAACAAGGGAGGTTTCTATTCTAATCTTGACCATCAGCCACTGTTCTCTTCCATCCACACATTGCTAAGCAGGCTGAAACTTGCTGCTTCTCTTTAGACCACTGGTCCCGAAGCTTCTGATCCTGCACATGAACAAAGTGCAACAAGTACGCAAGAAAAGAGTAAGCAATGCTTTGTGCATTACTCTCCCTCCTCCAACCACTGGTGCTTTTTTTTCCTCTTGAAACTCCCATCTCTAACCAGCTATTAGTTTTCCCTTTTCTCTCTAATTTCATATACTCATATACACACATGGTCATGCATCCAAAGAGACTGATTAAAGGGCGAGAGGAATCGAGCCAAAATATACATGGAGGTACAAGTCTGCACAATCACTTAAAGAGTTAAGGCCTGATATGAATACAAATGAAGAACACTTATTGTCCATTATGCTAAATTAGAATTTATGTGGGCGTGGTTGGAAGGAGCCATTTTGGTTTGGCTGTAATCATTCTCGTGCAGCTACTACAGCGCTGTTAAAAAAAAAAGGTGCACCACTGTCAGCATTATTTGGCTGAGCTGAATGATAGCCTGAAAATCCGACTCAACTGCTATTTTTACTATATTATTCAGCCTGAAATCATGTTGAAGTGAGCAGCTTTCCATTTGGGAGAAGCATTTATTTTGCCTTCAGCAGCAACTGACGCGTCCATTTCATCTACGTCCGATTCAGAAGCAACAATAATTGATGGCACATTTTCTTTGTTATATTTGGGGTAGGAATGTGCTGAGTTGTTATTATGAGTTTATTTCTGTAACTCAAATTGTAACACAGAAAGACAATGTAATGCTTCTTAAATTCACGTAGAAGGCTCTGATCTGCTCAGGCGTCTCTAAATCTGGACGATCAGCAGTCACTGTCAGTGAACACAACACCAAACCTGCATGTATTTACATGTGGGCAGAGTTTCGTGGGTCTCTGACAGGGTTGCATAAGTGGTTTAAGCTGTGTGTTGCTAGAATATTTTCAGTTTATCGGGGCAATTAAGACAATCTTTAATCCAACAAACTATCCATTCAGTCTTTGTGTGTAGGCAGAAAAACAGAGATATCAACAAAATAAACAATCCACACTTGTGCATATATTTGAAAAGCTTAATTGATGAAATGGATAAAAAAAAAAACATCATTATCATCAGAATGTCTGGCAGTGTCATATGTACAGCTAGTACACAGGTACTTTACAGAGACCATACAGTATTTAAAGAACTGAAAACATCTTGTTTGAATGGACAGATTGTATCCAAATACAGTAAACGGCCCCTTTAAAGCTGTTTCTTATTAGCGGTTTTCTCTTTTTAAAATCTCAGAGATGTTATGTGTAATGCAATCTCCTGGCAGTGTCAAACTGCTACCTCAGTGCCTATGCTGGTGAAGACCCGGGACATGCAAACAAAGAGGGCTCTGTTCTTGCTGCATGCAGATTTTAACAGCCATTCATCATATAAAGGCTTGGGTGGGCATATTAATTTAGTGTTAAAACTTGCATTTAGGCTCCTTCTATCCTTCTGCTTTTTCTTCCTCCTCTTTTAAAGGCATTTTTAATTACACAGACTAAACAGAGGAGAAATTTAAAAAAAATGTTATTGCCTTACATCTTAAAAGCATGCAGCTTTTACAGACACAGCTGGGTGATGTTTCGATAACAAAAATAATATATACATATACAGAAATACCAGAATGTAAGTAGGTATTAGTCATCATCATTAGACAATGATCACCACGTACTTGAAAACCTCTCATTTGTTTGATTCAAAAGCAAGACATGCAGTATGTAACAAACCACTGCACAGTTAATGCATTTAAACAGCATCAACGAAATTATTGACTTACATTTTGCACAAGTACACCTATGAATTGTGCATGATACAAAGGAAAGAAAGCAGTCAATTTTTATATATGGACTGTGAAATTCTTCATACAAAAACACATATTATTTTAACTACTGATCAATTTATAGATTACATTTACAATGAATCATTTCAGTTTAAAATAATGTACAAGAGAGAAACGCAGACACTTGGATTTACTGGATATGCCCACCCAAGCCTTTATATGGATTTACAGAATTGGTACGTGAAAATGCGACCTAAATGATGAGTTGCCAGCTGAGATGTTTGTTAATATATTTCATTTTAACAGACTAATGAAAAATCTCAGCTCACCAGTGTTCTGGTGTTTTATGTCAACAGCTGTGAGATTAAAACTAAGCACTTTATACAAACTTCAACTTAAAAATAAACACCTTCCCATTTTAATAAATTAAATTTGTCTTATTAAAGGATTGAAAGACCAACTGTGAGCTCTGTATTCGGAGGGCCATTACATGACTAGTATGTAAGCCTCTATTTGACAGCACTGACAGCGCATCAACCGAAACTGACGTATTTTGAAAGACCCAAATTGCCTTATCCACTAAGAAGGTATTTGTTGACACAACACTGCAAACCGAGAGTGGGTGTTGATAATTGACACATGACCACTGCCGTAGAGGAACTACAGGACTGTACTTTTATCCATTTAGCGCACACCCATGTTTGCATGTAAAGTGACATAATTAGGGCACACAAGGATTTGTGGCCAACAACAGTGGACCTCATCATCTATGATGTTCAATATAGACAATAAGCTGCTAAAGCTCCCACTCGACCCCTTATTCTAGTCTCTCAATCCCTACATCAAATGAAATGAAACCATATAGCTACTGGATGACAGTCACAGACAGACAGTGTTTGTGTGGAATTATGAGTGTGTTTATGAGTTTATAAAGGTATACATGTCTGTGTATGTATATTTAAGTGCCTATATGTTCTTCTCTATCAGTCTTTCCAGGGGCTAACTTAAGTTTTACACCCTAAAAGTAAGCACATTTTTGGAAGTGAGGGCACTAACAGTGTTGCTCCCTTTTTCAAAGGGCCTGTCAAGAGTTAAGATGTGGTTCAGGGTTAACGTTACAATTTGATTTATTTATGCATTCTTTGGGTTGAGTGTGAAACAAACTTAAATTTAGGAGGTCTACTTGCACATGTGTGTCTAACTTATGAATAACTTTGTGTCAAAAAAATGTCTCACTTCCTATTATGGCATAAAAGTGAGAATATGTGCATTTTTATTTGTGTGTGTGTGTGTGCGCGCGCACACACACACACAGTATTTGTTGGGGGCACTAAGGAGCCGTCACCTCTTTGTGTTTTGTCAAAAAGCTGCAAGATAGACAAATCCTAAAGATCCAAATTTTACCATATACCCAGCCATGTGTTACCATGTACCAGCTGGGAGCATTTAGCAACATGTCTAACTGGTTGAGTGTGTGTAACTGGGACTGTACATTTCCAGACTGAGACCAGAATTTCAACGGAGGATGGAATGGTGAATCAACTGACTTGGTTGATGTAACACAGCCAGGACTGTTTTTTTAACGTGTCATGTTAAAGATATATGTTGCGTTTATGTGCTTTAGATAAAAATCATCCATGACATCCATAAATGACACATGGTTTCTTGTCTCTCAACAAAGAGCAGTTTATGGTCATTTTGTTTTTTTCTTCTGTCAGATATTTACTCACTGTGGACTCATTTTTCACAACAATATAAAATCCTGTGTCTCTATGGAAACGACCCAAACATGATAAGAAGTAAAGAGAACTCAAAACAATGTTTTATGTGGAGGCAAAAAAATTGAAATAAATTAACAAAATATCAATTTTTCCACTTGCCCTAGGTGCAAGCAAACTATTTACAGATATTATAAGATAAACAACATGATGATATACCATCTTGTGCATATTTATTTATTTTTTTAAGTTTTTCCTTGAGATAAAATTCAAGAGATCATAATGTCATATTCTGGCAAAATGTGCATTATCTCATACCTTTAGACATATGAACATGAAATTATCTGGCCTCAACATGGGTATATTATAAAATTGGACTGATGCTGTGTACTACACAACAGCTGTTTAGAAACAGTAGGACTTACTCTAATGTGTGGATTTGTAAAAGTGATACATTTAACACAATTCTACGATTCTACAGCCATGCTGGCAGCTTTATGAAGCCTTGTACAGGCACAGCGGTGCTTTCAGCTGAATGCAAAGGTCAGGAATCTTGCCTGTTGTTGTCAAGTATGAAAAATCTGTATCATGTCTGTTTGACACATTAGCATGTAAATATTTTTGAACCAGCAAAGTCAAATATCAGAGTGGAAGTCAGGGAATCACCAAAATGTGTAGGCTTCATCCTCTGGGGACCCTGAATGACACTGTCACAGCAATTTCAGTGCTGTTCACAAGTTTCAGTCAGGCCCAAATACTGAAGGACAATCTGGCATTCCCTTTCCTAGAACCATGCTGCTAGTGTGAATAAAAAAGAAATAAATTAAAATCTGTCAATCAGCCTACTCTTATGCATGTAAGGCTAGAAGATAACAAAAACATTCTAAGACATCAGAGTGCTGGGACCTGGGCAACCAATATTGATAGGGTAGTAGAAGCATATTTTCAATTATGAGAGTCTATTACCTTATACTTGTAAACAATTTGCTGTGACTATAGGATCAATAAAGTGCTTTAAATGTATGTTGAATAAAGAAATTAGCTTATAGTATTTCCACTCAACTATTTGGTGGTTGATGATTAATTCTTTTTTTTTTTTTTTAGCTCCTCACATACAACGTCAGTCAAGTTGTGAAGACAACTTCACAGTTTGCCTCATATTTTCATTAACAGATTTTCTTTAACACATGCTGTAATTCAACTCTTCACATATTGGCAGATTTCACATATATTGTATATAAAATAATAATAACCTAAATGATATCAAACATTCATAACCAGTCCAGTTCACACAGTTACAGCAATGAGCACTTTAGTAGCCAGTGTACACATTTAATATTTTCCAGCACCTACCACTGCAAATAATTATATAAAACATTTTAATTTAAATGTTGACACCAAAAATACTTCAGCTAATAAAACAACCCTTTTCTCAGAAATTGGTTGTGTGGTGTTTTCAGAAGAAGATGCAGGCTGTCTTACCTGGTTCGGTGACCGGAACTCTTGGTTATTGTCATTCATATACATATTGTCACCATCAAACTGTGGGCAGAAAAAGAAATGAAAGACGTAAATATTTTATACAAAACTAGCTTTGTAAAAAATAAAGAAAGAAAATGATGGGGTGGAGGTGCAAAGAAGAAAAACTCTTTTTGGGTGGCCCGAAGTGTGAGACTACTAATGACTTTGTCACTTTGGTTAAACCTAGCGGTGGCACGGCAGTGTGGATAATTACTGTTCATCAGCAGGCCAGTAATTAGGCTATGGGAGCAAAGTGAGGAAAGATGGCTTTTCTCTGTGCTGTGTGCATGTGTGCATGTGTGAGTGTGTGTTTAGGAGACAATGAGAGTGGATGAAAATTTGAGAGCATACAGTAGTAAAGAATGCGTGTATGTGTGTGTGTGTCTTTGAAGTTGTGTAAATGCTCCGTCTATGTGTACCTCACACTGAGCTTGTGCTGTGTCTTTAAGACGGAGCTAATCGGGCAGTGAAGGATCACTTGCTGCAGGTGCCAAAACACTGTTTGACACAGACTGAGGAAGCACATAACAGCAAATGACCCTTGACCCCCTAGGGTGCTGGGAAACAACTACGGGTCACCAGTTGAGGACTACATGCAGCATAATGTGTTAGTAAGCCAAATCCCTGAGGAGTCCCCCATCGAGATCATTTTTTGAGCAGACTACATATTAGGGAGAGAAAAGAAAAGATTCCGTCTAAACTGTAGCCCCAAAGAAAATAAGATTCTGGTCTGCTAAGAGCAGAGTTACTAAACTTGAGTTAAGGCAACTGAGAAATTGCTACCATGGTAAGAATAGCTGTATTGTGAAAATGGAGCATAGGTAATGGATAATAACACTCATGACTTCACACACACAAAAACACAACAAGTCAAGTTAAAACCCCTTTTTGTTTGTCGACTGGGGCCATTTTTTGTGACGTCAGAGCACTGAAAACCCAGAAACAGACAGCAGACACAACACAATCAAACCACACAGCATTCCATGTCAAATTCCTCAGATGTGAAGATATGGAGGGGGGGGCTTTTCATTTGGGGGTGATCTGCTTTGTGCCTATATACGGAGAAAGAAACCAGCGGCTTGAAAGATAAAAAGTATGCTGGATATAAGTGCATACAAAATGGATCATGAGATAAATACCTGCTCAAAACAATGCCCAGCTAGGTAGACTAATGGACGGAAATGGGTAGAATTCCTGGGGGTGAAATCTAATATCTACAGTGGTAGACAGGAAAAAGTCAAAGTAGCTAAATGAGCATGTGAGTGGTGCGAAAGAGAAATTACTGTACATTACAGCAAGAGAAAGGCAGAGGGAATGAATGCCTGCCTTGGGGCAATGGTTGGTTAACGATGCATATCATGGAAGCCCTTTTGAGGATTCACTTGGTTATTCTAATGATTACATTTACATTTAACGCCACACGTAAACACACAACTGACACAAAGTGCTGCGTATACACCTTCAACCAAGCCCATAAAGAACAACATCAGTCAAAAAATACAACTTCAATGGAAGACGAATCCTGACTAATTGTTCAAAGCTATGCTAAATATGCTAGATAAGGATACTGATGTGCTTAATTATGCACGGCACTATCTATCACAGTGCAAAATGACTGAAGCTCACTGAGAGGGCCAAAGTGATGTTGACCTTGGTGACATATCTGCAATACAGTCTTGCACATGAAAGCCTCTTGTTCTCTTCTGCCTGAGCAATTCCATTCAATTGCAGTTCCACTTTGATGTCAGTGATGTAAAACCACTGGGAGAGGATTCTTATGATATGCTTCTCTTGAGTGAAATGAGATTATGATCCCCTTTTTAACCACAAAACCCCATCAGATCTTGTATTTTAGCCAGCACCCTTACTGCTTTTTTTTCTTTAACTCTAAAGGACAAACTGAAGCCAGAGAATGCTTATTTTCATTAATTACACATATATTGTAATATTCACCAAAAGGCCAAGGACAGACTGATAAAGGTCAGCCATTTTGTGCTTCAACATGGCTGCCCATACAGTTTACTGCGATGTAAAGCTGTTTCCCCTGCTCTTCTCCTCTCTCCTTTGCACAACCTCGCTCTTCGACTTGAAATGCCATTTTATCCTCAGCTCAATGTTATCAGCACTGCCATTATTCCAAATTTACTGCACAAATCATTTTCTCCGTCTCGGCTGTTCCCTTTCTCTTAATTTTCTCTGTCCTTCTCTTTTCTCTCAATTTGTCTCCCCCTCCCTTTCTTTTTCACTCTTTCCCACCTTGCTCCGTTTCTTTCCTCTGTTCCCTTTCCTGTGTTCTCATCATGCCCACCTCTCTCCCTGTTACAACCTCTTCCATTTCCCTCCCAATCTCTCTTCCCTCTCTTCCCTCTCTTCTGTCAGTGGGCCTTGGCATCGCTTTCTCATCGGCAGTCTAATTGGGCATTCTGCCTGAGACAAGGGCCTCATTAAGCAGTAATTACACACATGTTGTTTTCGGCAAACATCTCTATTTGGATTGCTTTGCATGGTAATTGTTCAGCAGGGACCACTGCTCACGATGTTTCCCTCCGTGACACACGTGGTGCTGTGAGAGAAGAATAAAAACATGGAGAAGAAGGATGGAAGACACAAGGGGGGTGATGGGGTGATGGGTGTGAATAGAGAAAAATAATTACAGGCTGTGATAGACAGGAAAATAGAGAAATAAAGAATGCATACATAAAATAAGAAGGAGGGTGTGAAAGAGAGGCAGAAAAGAGAGACTAAAACAATGAATGCAATGCTGAGGTAGTAAATAGAGAAAGACAATGAATAAATGACAAAGGGATTCGCAAACCAATTCAGTGAGAAAAGAAAATGAGGTGGAGAGACAATTGAAAAGCCTTGGAGAGTGAGTATATAAAGAGGAAAAGTGTGAAACTAAAGACAGTGACAGAGAGACACAGACCTAGAGAGAGTCCCAGAACTAGGTCATGCCTTGCAATCATCGACAAAGCAGAGCATCTCAAAAATAATGAAGCCACAAGGTGGAAGTAATGCTAACTAGCATATCCAGGGAAAACATGTAATATTTACACAGTGCTAATGGTGCAATACAATGCTCGGATCTTTTTATCTTGGAGTGCACCAGTGAGACAGTTGTTGGCAGGATTGGAAGCAAAATTACAGACTCCACTGAAGCTTGTTTTTGATTGATGGACAATTCATATAAGCTCCCCATAAAGCCTGCGAGGCAACATCTGTTTGTGGGGGTGGGGTGGGGTGGAGATAAACTGCTTGTTTGTCCGTGTAAAGTCATAACTGTCCAGTCATTAGAGAGAAAAATGATCAGGCAATGATGAAAATAAAAAATCATTTGAAAGCTACAAAACTAATGATCTACTGTATACATTATTTGATATGGCATCCATGATGTGGTGTAATAAAAATACAAAAACCCCTAGCATACTGTGGATAATTATCTTTCCTATGAATTTGTTGCCTAATAAAATTACATTTACATTTATTTTTGTCTTTAGTGTGGTGGAAAGTGCAACTAAGAACATTTGCTTTTAATTAATTTACATTTACTTTAGGGACTGGTACATTTCCTTCTTTCCAAATATATTTTTAATGTATATAATTTACTTTTTTGCTTCAGTAGGTAGGTTCGTAACGGCAGAGAAACAGACAATTCTTTTGCAACATGGCTACAGTACAGAGTAGTAACATAAATGAAGTTATGAATGAATTGTCTTCCATCATTACACTTTACTACCACAATATATATCACACTAGAACACAGATAATGATATGATAAGACCTTAGAGTAGGAAAATAGCAATTTTAGTTCCACCTAACCCAACGAACCTTCAAGAAAACCACATCAACATCTGGAAACGTGTCGCAAAAGAAAATACGTACACGCTAAGGAACAACCACAACAAACTTTTAGAACTTGTCAATATATAAAAGAGAATCTATAAGCAGAAAGTGTAATACGTGGGACTTTAAAAGCCTTTGCCAGTACACCAAGTCTCTAAAAATAATTCTCTCACCGAGCGGAATTAATAAGCCCAGAACAGTACACAGCCATTCTGTGAATAAAAGGGTGTGGTGGTGGTGGTGTGTGGGGGGTGGTGGTCTCATGCAATATTTATGCCTGTTTGAGCACTCTTCTTGCTCATCTTTCCCCTCTTCTCTTCATTTCTCTTTTATATCTTTCTCTCCCCCATCCTCTGTTCAATTAAGCTGTAGCGACGACCTAACAAACCTGAACCGGAGACAACACTGTGCCACTGAATTCTGATGCTGTCTAACTTGTCACTGCCAGTTCTGAACCAGATATGAGGATGAGAGAGAGAGACAGGTAGATAGACAGACAAGAATGAAACACAAAGAAGGTGAAAATGCAAAAGAAAGAAAGAAAGAAAGAAAGAAAGAAAGAAAGAAAGAAAGAAAGAAAGAAAGAAAGAAAGAAAGAAAAGCTTTAATCCAGAGTTGTATGAGAGCAGGAGAGAGAACGAGGGAGAGAAGACAGACTATAGTAACAATTCTGGGTTTGCACCACACCCCAAGCAAACAATGAACATGGGCAAACAATGAACATGACACATGCACGCACACGCATGCACACAAAGCCCATAAAAAGCACAGCCTGTGGCCATGGCGACACATGCTCTGTTGTCGTTAGATAAGGGAAACAGGGCCTCTTCCTGGGTGTGAGAGTTTGATCCTACACACACACACACAGCTGCAGCAGCACTAGGGTCACATCCACTAATGCAAAGGATCGTTGATATGCTCACCTTTATCAACTGCTCGGTTCATTTTCATATGCAAAAACCCAGGCTATGTTTGTTTGGACACAGTGGACCACATAAGATGGTATGATCAGATATCGGCATGATACACAGAGCTCCTTCCTGTCTCTCTAAGTGGGATTTTGATGGAATTCTGAAAGAAATCTGTTGGCCTCGTGCCATCCTTAAGAGTATTTAGGTAGATGTCTTAGAAACAAGAATCAGTGCAGTGCCTTTCTTTCCAGGGCTGTTAGAAAAATGTAGTGCAGTGACAATCTGAATTACATCTCAGGCTGATGATTTTTAAAGGCATTGTTATATTGCCAGTGATGGAGGCATCCATCAGCTCACATCTAATCATCATCAGCTAAATGTGTTGGGATTCAGTCTATAGCATTCTGCAGTGGAACAAAAGACATTTCTATATATATATACTGTAACTTTCTTCAAGAGCAGCTGAAGAAAAATGATTTTTCGCATTAAGACTTGATACAGATTCCAATTGCTTCCAGCTGCACCTAACCCTGTGATGTGTAACATTAAAAAAGACAGACCGAAGCTCTCAGTCATCCACTTTCTGCACTGGAGCAACTGCAAAATAGAAACAGCCGTCAACACTTGTTGTGAGAGAAGGGAGGAGAGATTAAGGAGAAAGGGTGTTTTCTCTTATTTATTTTTTTATCAAAAGAAAAAAAAAGAACATTTCTAAGAATGGTTATATTTTTGTACCATGTACAGTCAATACAAAAACCACAGATGCACAGTGAAACTGAAGCTTACAATAGGCTACATTTGTGACTGCAATTAGCTGTAACAGAACACAGAGAAATCCCATAACATGGCATTGGTAACTAGCACACAGCTGACTCATGTTTTCAAACCTGCCAAGTCTGTGGTCGTTTCATACCAAGATATACTGTGGAAAACTAATTATCCCTGTCTCTCCTGTCTCAGAACCAAACTGCAGACAGTAAAACATAGTGAATGAAGTTGAATATCGCAGAGTATTGAGCAGTTTATGAGTCAGATATTTGCCTCGGCAATACAGAGACATAAACAGGACTAAATATGGGATGAATATTAGATTCAACATTCCATGTGTGGCCAGAAACATAACAGGTGCAGCTTTAAGCTTCACTGCCTTTTGGACTAGTTAGAGGAGACACAGATGCACTGTCACTCAAAAGTGGTACAATAAGTCAACACACAATGCAGTTGTACAGTATGCCATCAGTATAATCTGTCTGCCAGTGCAGTATCTAGAGCAGTGTGCAAAAGAGGTCAAAGCCATGCAGTGTGCCACGTGTGAGTACATGTGCAAAGGTATAAGAGCAAAAAAAATACTGTATGTCAGACCAAAGTGCCACCCACATGGACTCCTTCATCCTGCCATGGTGGTTTTCAACAGCCTGTCTGCTAACCATTGTTGGGAAACACCTTCTTAGGTAGCATCACTTGCAAACAGGAGCTAGCCCCAGCAGGTGCAGTAGTGCTATACTTAACAACATGGGGGATACTAGGAGGAAAGTAGTTACCCCACTGGTCCATCTGACACACCGAGTCAGGGGTGAGAATGTGTGTGTGTGTGCGCGTGCGTGTGCTCGCAGCGTGTGTCCACACATCATGTGCATGTTCCTTTGTATGTCTATGTCGCTGAGGTTTCTCTGGCAGCAGGAGTGAATGAGAGCATAAGCCACTTTCAACTGACTGAGGTAAACAGCAATGAGAGAAGATAAAGGGCAGAGTGAATGTCACATTACCCCAGACCTTTGCCTCTGCTCACCACAGCATCAGATAACTGCAGCAGGGAAAAAAAAAAAGTCTGGTTTCCTCTAGCATATAATTGGTTATCTTATTGCAATCTACTGCTCTCTTGCATCTGCACAGAATAAAGCATGGAAGAGTGAAGAGAGAAAAAAGACTCAAGTTTGACTGTTCTGGCGGCTACTAAAACAAACCGTTATGTACACGCGTCACTATATTTACACGGGTGTGTTCTTTATTGAGAGGAAAAACTCAAGGTTTATGTACAGTTTGTTCGTTTGGGTTTCACAAACATGGCATGGATTTCGACAGGGTGCATAGGATATACAGTTATAAAAAAGAGAAAGAGAATGAGGTATTATAACGGTTAAACTACTGATGCTGATAATCAGGTCATGGTGTGTTTACTTCCCAACAGCAAATAATTATACCAGTAGTAAAATGTGCGCACAAATATTAACACAAGGTTTTGCAGATTACTTGACAGGGAAGTGTACGACATTATTACCAACAATATCTCACCATGCAATAGATGATAAGTGCAGTATTAACAAAATGTATTATATTTAAAGGAAGCAACATTGCAACATCTTAATATGAGAAGATGCTGCCAGGAGAGAATGTGTACTATTTTAAGCATGGTGTGTTTCTTCTCTCTAAGGGAAGAGTTTTACAGTCATTTATTTATGACATGGTTCAAGATTAATTCTCTATATGTCAAAAGGTGCAATTAGATTCAGACTTAATTTGTTTCGATAGTTGCCCACACAGTGTGATCAGATGGTAACAACTACTAGGCGTATTTCGCACCATTATATGTTGCACATCTCACATTTGCTACTACTTAGAAAGAAATCAACTGTAACTTCCAAGAAGTGCATTCGGTTATGATTCCAGTAGAAGCAATATCTGACCCGTGAGGTGGTATAGATCATATAAAATAATAAAATTTTCATACGTGTCAACATTGTGTGTGAGAAATAAGGATAATATATGGATGTATTTTCTTTCCAGGGTGTTTCACGAGTTTAAGTAAATACTCTCTTTTTACATGACAAGCAGTTAACCTTATTTTGGGAGCCTTGAAACATAACTGGGCCATGGTCATCACCTTAAGGTATTGTGCATCTTTCCAAATTAATTGGCTGAAATGAATGGGGGGGGGGGGGGGGGGGGGAAAAAATTAGGGGCTTGACTACTGCATCTCACCACAGCAATGGGCAGTCTTTTCCTAGCTGGATTGATTCCTGTAGTGGAGGCAGTGTGGAGCCTAACCACTCGTTCACCCACACTGTACCGGGCCTGTGGTTAGAGAGAGAAAGACACAGAAGAGACAGAGAAGACAAAAGTAGGGAAGGAAACGAGATGGTGGGGCTTTAGTTTGCGAGGTACAAGCAGGGCATTTGTATAGGAACATGTCAAGGCCCCCCCCCACATGAACCTTCCCCTCATTTCCCCTCAACCGACAGCACTCCTCTTCTCCTCATCCACAGCACACGCATTCAGGGGGAGGAGTAGTGACATGAGACTTACACAGTGACTCTACGCAGCGCCGTGCTAGGGGAAGAATGGGGGTTAATGAGCTGACATCCTCCTCCACCCTGAACACGCCTCCTCCCCATGCCCACCTCTCTTCTCTCTTACAAACACCGACAAGCACATACACAAACCCCCTACAAGACAGTGGGGCTCAGTGTTGGCACTGAGCCCAAGGAGCTGAAGACTAAAGAGTATCATGGAGCAACGAGTGGATTACTTCTCCTTGTATAGTGCAGCAATTGTAGGGTAACAAATAACAACAAATAACTTTTATTATATATTTGACTTGCAAATATCAGGTAATGCAACCACCATTACATGAGGAAATTTGACCAAATATAGAAATATTTGAGTTCTGGAACTTTTAACCTGCTGGTGGAGCAACATGAGAAACATAGGAATTTAACAACTTGACTCATCGTCTGGGAAGTAAGGACCAAAAATGGGTGTATGAAATGTGATTTAATGTTTCACACTAAACAGTTTTGTTTTTCAAAAAGGCCAATGGAATCACAAACAGACATGTGGAAGGACCAAATAGTTAAGCTAAGCCAACCGCAACTGTCAGCATTATATCAATCACTATATAAATATACACAACTGTTGACTTGTTAAGCACAAACAGCTCATGTGCCCAGACCACAGACCACGGGCTACACAAATAATACTTTTGCAGTGCATGCAGCACTGTGAATAACCTTCAAATGCTCACCAATTTCTTGGTTGTCACATGGTGATGTGAGGGTGTATAAGCTGTTAAATGAAACCTCTATGGCTTTAGTGTTGCATCACTGGAAAACCAACATGTTAAGGTGACAAATTTTCACAGATAAGGCCTCATCAGAGCTAAAGCATGCACGGGTGTCAGACAAAGCACAGGGAGAGCAAAGAGAATAGGGTTCCAAGGAAGACTTTGGAAAATGTTTCTGCAGGTATAAAACCTCACTGAATGCAAGTTCATGTAAACAAAGAACATTTGCATGAGCTTATCAGGGGTAAAATAAACATTTGTAGGGGCACTTAACTAGACACAAGGCAGATGTACTGCATTTGTTTGACAGTGTGAGATACCAAGCCTGCTGGAGTTTAATCTATACTTTTACTGAGCACTTTATTAGAAACAGCACATGGTGTAGAGCCTCCCTTTGCTCTTAAAACAGCCCCAGTTATTTGTTGGTATATGCTGGAATTATTCATTTAAAATTTCATGTATCACAATGAATTCATCACAATTCACTGTTTTTTTTTTCAAGAAGCACATTTGTGCTGAAAATCTCCTGTTCTGCAATATCTTAAAAGTTTTCTGCTGGATTCAGCTCTGGTGATTGAGGGGTCTACTAGAGTTTATTGGACTCAAGTTTGTGAAACCATGTTTGAGGTGACTTCTGCTTTGTGACAAAGCAGTGGCATTTAAACGATGATTGCGTGGTACTGAGAATCTCAAAGTGTGCCAACGCTCACTTCTGCTCACCACAGCAGTAACAAGTGGGTATCTGAGTAACAGCAGCCTTTCTGTAAACTTGAAACAGTCAACCATTATCCTCTGACCCATATCAATAAAGTGTTTTCCTCTAAACAACTAATACTCACTGGGTATGTTTTTTTTAAATGTTTGTAGCTTTTGTTGGCCAAAGAAATAAGACATGTTAATTATATATGGTATGACACACACACTATACATGCTATGCAAATGTGTCTTCATTACCTCAAATAAAGAGTGTAAAAATGTAAAAAAAAAAACCACGGCATGAAATGACAACCTTTACAAAAGGCACAAATACAATTAATAATGGTGCAGAAAAACACTTTCACACAATCTAAAAACAGCAGATGATGGATTGTTATTCATTAGTGTTCACTGTGAGTCTTTTGGGTGAGTAATTTATGGGCAGGCATGTACATTTTTAATATTCTTAAAGTGAAAAGCCCCAAGAACACAAACTCCATAAAATAATAACAGACATTCCACCTTAGCACTATCTGAGCCTCTCAATTATTTACCACTAATGAATTGCCTTGGGAAATATTCTTCCTAAGTACAATATCAACCTTCCCAGTAAGGCTGCATCTGCTCACTCAAATACTTAGCTACATTTACTCAATTATGCTCACTGTCCCTTATATGGAAGAGTCAAGGATGCACATATTGTCTTCACTTTGTTCCACATGCTCAGACTGGCGGCCCCAAAGAAATTCTCAGGTCCTTGTCCTCTGACAGTGATTGATTAATAATATTCCACTGAATGAGCAGTGACGGTTTGTTTGTTTTTGTGTCCGTGGTGTGGGAGGTTACAATGAGAGGATGCATGCTGTTGCAGTGGCATACAATATTGTTAACGTAATAGTGTTGCAGGTCAGTTGCCATGAATCCACCAGATTCTGCACCGTGCAGCCAAACATGCCACCTGAAACACCTTGTCACCACATCACTGATAAGCCTTAAGGAAGCCTGAGGCTCATCCATTCCCCAAGACAGGTTATCAACAGGTAAAGTTTAAGAAAGATATGAAATAAGCAGATAGACTGCATTATTACAGTCATGTTAACACAATATCAGTGTGGATGTAATTAAGTTATCATCCTCCATCTTTGCTCTCAAGACAGAGTTGGAGAGAGTGCAATGCCAAAAACTATACTTCAAAAGCAACGTCTCAGCTAAATGCAGGGAACTGTAGAATAACCTTCAGCATATAAACACATCACTTCAGTGAATGTAGATACATTCTGTGATATCTTAGCTTGTTCTACAGGGGATAACTTCATACTGGGAGTAAAGAGTTCATATGTTTAATTAGCCCAGCTTGCTCTCTTCCAAAAAAAAAGAACCAGATCATGGCAATTCATCATTGGATCCATATGAAACTTCATTTATTTCATTACATATAAGAGCTCAGTTTCACCTAGTAGTACAGGTTGTCATATACAATAGGTGCATGTGCTTTTCAAATGTAGAGGTGATAAAAACATTTTAAAAATGTGTCTTTTACCTGTGAAAACATATCAACAGCCGAATAGTTGAATGGCATTTTTTTACTTTCACTTCACTGGAAAGATATGGAGTATTATGAACTACCAGCACAAAGCATAACAGTAATTCAAGCACTTTAACCCCTCAACTCCATTATATGTTAGTGTGCTTGAGCAAGTACAAGTGTTTATAAATGTGCATATTTTATATCTGCAGTCCACTCGAAGCAACATACTGAGCTTTCAGCTCTATTCATATAGGCTCGACATTGTTAGTGCAACTCAGTCAAATAATTTCACAAGAAGGATCCTTTCACTGAGTGAGGCCTAACTAGATTTGGTATCTGATGTAATTGTCAGTCTTGGGCCGTAATTACACTAGAGAGAAAGTAAAATGCAAAGGAGCTTGTTCCTAGACAGCTGGTAGTTGTAAGTTCTTATCAGGGAATAAAAAAGCAGGAGGGAAGGGAAAGAGTTTGAAAGAAGACACATACAAATTTTATTTCAACTGCTTTAGGAATTAAGGCTCAGGGCTGTTTGAAAAAAAAAACTGCATTAAAATAATCCCCCATTTGCATGTTTTATCTCACAAAGGAAGCTCCCATAGACGCACACATACACGCCAACCCCCACTCATCCCTCCCTCACTTCTTCTCCTTCTTCCCCTCCCCCCATTCTGAGTGAGCACACACCCCCACACACGCATACACACGTCACACATATACACAAAGTCGTCATTAAACACACACACACACACATTGAGATCAACCTGCTGCCATCTGCTCCACGCGCTCTGTACAATCCTGGTAGAATACATTATTCACTAGAATACATCACATCACATTCCCTCAATGTCATAGCCTTGTGCTGGAGAAGAGTGAGACAGAGAGAGAGAGAGAGAGAGAGAGAGAGAGAGAGAATGGAGGATCGCACAGAGCAAAACAGCTATTGTACTCTGAAGACAGGCTGAGAGAGAGAGAGATGACATGTTAAAATGTACAACGGGGTAAATTAAAGAGAGTTTGATTTTTCGTTTAGGTGAAACAAGGTTGTCAGCAAAAGTTGCTCCACTTACAGCCACCAGGCTAGATTAAAAGTCCTGACAAGGAGGTATTGTATGAAAGTGAAATGACTGTGAGAGAGAAAGTGAGAGATAGAGAGAGCAGACTTGGCAAGACATGTACAGTACATAACTTTACACACAGAGCAACATTTATTTAAAGGGGCTTTTTTTTTTTTCTTCTGCTTTTTTTCTCTATCTTTCCAGTGTTATCAAGAATTAAAGGATAAGGCTCACATATGTGATATTTTTATGGCTGTAAGCAAACCCTTTCATTTTATTATATCTTCATGTTCAAAAGAAAGACGTCTCGCGGTTTCATCTTTGTTGTTTTTGAGAAATAAATGCTCTAATAAACCTGCTCAGCACCAAATGGCAGACAGCCAAAATTGGCAGCCCATGACAACGTGGAGTAGCAAAAGATTTGTTAATTTTTCTCCAAAAGTATTTGGGATAGACAGACAAACCAACACTGGCTTCCCTCAACAGGGGATGTTTGCTGGTGATGATTTACAGCAGCCCCAACATGGCGTGGCTTTATATTTTGAACAGCTTTTGGAGAGTAATGAAGGTGTATAGTGCAGAAGAATGATAAGCCATGTCAGGCTTTGGCTACAGAGCTGTTACTCAGCTCATTATATATTGTCAGCTTTTGTATTTTCCTCTTTTCACTGTTGACAATAGGGAAAATAAAAACAACCCCACCATTATTCCTCTAGTCTTAATACACTGTATAGCAATACTGTTATTTACTGCATCATTATATCAGTCACAATATTAACCAGTTTTAATGTTGTATGATTAGCGGATGTTTATTTTATTTTATTCTGTATACTAAAATTGAATAAAAAAGGATCACTGCTTTGGTTAGTTTACATGTTAAATGCTGCTCATTGGTATTTGTTGTGAGCAAATCATGAGTGGATGTGTGTGTGAGTGAGTGAGTGTCACCATTGTGTGGTCACAGAGCAGAGGGAGTGAACAGCTGGCAGGCCCACACTTGACTACATATTGACCTGCTTTGCATTCACCTGTTATTCAGGCGAACCTAATGTTTCTACTTGGCTCTGCTGCAGCTGAGCTGCAATTTACCTCAATGGCAGTGCAAGGCAAGCAGGTCTGAAGCAATTTGTCAGCGAAGTCTGTCAAACTTTGCTAAATGTCATTCCAACTAATCCTCTGAAATGTGTGTGTTTCTCTTTACCCTAATTATCACACTTTGTAGAAAAGGTGAAGAAAGTTTTGCAACCAATGACTTCTAACCTGAGACTGTGTCTCTCATTTACTGTACCTGTAAATAAAGCCTACATTCACACGCTGCTACAAACCGTAGTGCACGTTATCTCCTGACTGCAGGTAATTAGCCTTTGAAAATGTCACCTTCCTGTCTAAACACATATTTGAATGGGAGAGAGCACTGGTGCGTCATGCACTTCCCTTCTCTCCTGCGCGCTCCTCCTCTTCACCTCCTCTTGTGTGTTTTTTTTCCCACCCTCCATTGCAGCCCTCCCTCCTCTTTTCCCAGATGCTCTCTCTGCTCCTGTCTGTGTTTGGGCTGCTACTGCAAGGGGTCACTGTCTGCCTTATTCTCACACACGACACACTGGGCGTATTTGATGTTGTAGGTGTGCGTGTGTGTGTGTGCGTGTGTGTGTGTGTGCGTGTGCAAGAGAAAGGGGCAGCATACACTTGTCTGTGGATTATTGTATGAATGAGTGTGTGGATGTGTAATAGTGTCAAAAGAGTGTGTATCAGTGTGTAAATTTATCCTAATGTTTTTGCAATAGTGCCTAAGCGCTTTTCTCACCGTGTGTTTGAGTGTGTGTGTGTGTTTGCGTGTGTGTGTGTGTGTGCACGCCTTGCTAGCTCAGTGCCAGGTCTCTCTAATGAGTCTGTCAGGCGCTTTTAGTAACGGCGTGCTCCCCTGGCTCCCCGCACTCCTACAGACACACTGTGATTAGCCGGGCCAACGGCACGCCACCGGGCCAGATTAAACACTCACCACACCGCCAGGGAACACGCACACACATACAGACACACACACACACACACGTAAACGGAGCACACATTTGAACAAGCACTACACATCGTACAAGCACCACACTCGCACCGATGTAGTTAGACACAGTTCTATCATGACTGTGTGTGTGTCTTATCCTTCTCTGATACAGCAACATGTACTTGGCCCCCCCCAGAGCCAGGTATTGATGATTGAACTGAAAATTTATGTGAATTAAAATAAACAATACACAAAAAAAGAGCTAATATTCGCCTTTATGGAACTCTTGGTTGCCAATTATCATGAACGTCACTCTGAATTAAGGCCAGCCCTTCTGGCTCCAACAGCTTTCAACATCTTCATTAAAGCAACAGGATTCACTAATTTCAGGTAATTACCCTTTAATCAGCAGCCCTGATGAATGAGCAGATATACAGAGAGGGGGCAGGCCTGAGGACAAGTCGCTTTTCATTCCTCAAGTGCTACCAGTGGATTCTGATTAAGCATTACATGTCTGACTGTCACATATCCGTGCGATGATTGAGCTGAGACACGATGGTCTGGTCACAGATGCACTGACTCGACCAGCACTTACGCAGCCTGTAGGTTTATTCATGTGTGCTTTTTTTTTTTTTTATGAGCAACACAACTACAAACTGTTAAAAACCATATTGCACAGACTTAGATTATGTTTTGTTGTACTAGAATGATATAATGTCTGCCCACTCAACAGATCACCTCTCGACATAAGTTCTGCTTTGAATTATTCTGCAACATATAAATTACAGATATAAACTTATGTGTGACAGAAGATATAAATATGCATTTGAATTTCATCTCAGTTAAAAAAAGAAAAAAAAAAAAAATAGGTGACCACCAGTCAGTGAGTTGTAAGCACTTCTGCAAAAGTTTTCCCTGAATACATTTTAGCAGCTGCAAAAATTCAAACTTACAACATACCGTAGTTTCTAGCAAAAAAGCAAATATAAGAGTATATAATGACTTTATTTCTGTGGCTGAAAAATATTATTGTACCTTTCCTATATTGACCCTTGCACTGGGATTCAGATTACATGAGATGAAGAGTGTAGTGTTTTCGGGTAATCATTTGTGGTGATTGGGGTGTTTTTATAGATTTAACCTACTGTATCTAAATATATGCTGTTTGGTATTTCCCGAGGCAACAAGGAAATATTACTGACTCTTCTAAGAATTGAGATTTGGTACATAAGGTTGTAAAGGGTTAACTCTTCAGGTAGGCGGCTTAACTGCTCAAGTGTAGGAGGTGCAGACTGTTAACATCTAAAAGCTGACATGTTTATTGTTCCTTTGCTGTTAAACGAGGGGGAAAACTAATTCTGTGTGTTTGCGATAAAAATTAGATTGACAACAACTTTTTAACATTTAAAACTGAAGTTTCTCATCTCTGAAAAAAAAGAAGACAGAGACAAGAAGACATCATGCACCAATTTCCACCTTTTCCCCATTCTTCTGCTCCCCTTCTCTCACTGTCTCTCGTGCCAAGTGGCCTATTTTTACCCTTCCATGTGGCATCTCAGGGTTTTTCTTGTAACCACCACATTTCCTGTTATCAGTGTGTGGGTACACTGATACTGTGCAGCACAGTTACTGAAAAGACCCTGACACTTGTCTCTCCAACTGTCTTTTTCAGATGTGGTCAGAGATCTTTGTCTTGCTCTCTTTTTTGATACCTTACAGTTCATGAATTTAAACTCTATTTCCATCTATGGGATGTTTGGTCTACAGTCAACCAATTGAAAATATTTAAACAAAGTTTTAGAAATGTTTCTTTGTCATTTTTTCTCTGTTTATTTACCTTTAATTTGGGCCACCTGGGATTAGGATATCTATATAAAAAGCCTTTTTTTGAATATACTAATCAAATCACAATGCTTTAAATTCAGTATATTTTTTGCACTAACAACAACCCCCAAATTATATTTCTCATTATGCTGTATACCCCAAGAAAACAGTGTGTCTTTTCTCTGTCTGAAATGAGCAGAATATGATATACAGTATTATGTGGTACGATGGAGTAATTGTTTTGCCCCTAAAAGTAAAGTAAGAGTTGGCAGAGAAAAAGCATATGCGCAGGATGTGTGTTTTTTAGCAGCAGAAAGGCCTTTTTTATAATAACAATGAATGAAATACAAAATACAAAATTTAAAACAATAATACAAAAGCAAATTTTGATGCACTTTCATGATTCACATCTAACATACTGTGATTAAGCAAAACTTACAAAACAGGTGGAGTAAGTGTTTAGTCATGGTGCTGGTGCTCAGTGACCCACACTGACTATGTACTGCTTCATAAAATATATTAACATGAGAATAAATTGCCATTTTCCCAAAATACACATCTGTCACACAGGACTTAAAGGTCCTGAGTGTAAAATGTTGGTGCAATTACTTTCATTAGGCAGAGATTATGATAAACTAATTCATACTTAACTGTACAATCGCCTGATTGCATGCATTGTTGTTCAGTGTTGTACAGAGGCAGCCATTTTAGACTACCATGCTTTTATATAGGAGAGGTGAGCTGCAACATGCAACTTTACCAATAAATGTTACTGTACCTTTAAGACAATCTGGGTGTCAATGTACTGTATATGAGTGAATAGATTTCTGGGAAGTATTTGTGAGTCCATTATAAAAAGGCTTTACTGTGATACTGAGCTTTTTGTAGCACTTTGCTACAATAAACATTAATAACCTTTCTGCCTGCAGGGCTAAATATTATATTATGGCTCTGATTCTCAAACTGTCCAAAATCAGTTCCAGATGTATATGAGTGAGTAAAATTCTTTTATAAAAGCTAAATATACTTTTGGACTTAAAATGATAAACACTGAAATGCCAATAGACAGCATGGAACTGTTAACTGTCCTCTTTGTACTGCAGCGCTCCTCCAGATTCACAGTGCCTCTTTTGTTCTGCCACTCATTGCTTATGTTACTGTAGAACACTAATGCACACAGATCGATAGCATACTTTCCATTTCAACACATTGAGCTGATGTGCAGACACACAGTTGGAATTGATCCTATACTGTCAACACAAAGTTTTAGGCCTGTATGTCTTTTTCCCTGTGCAGAATAAGAGGGTCTTTAAATGAAAAAAGCTTTTTCCACAAATCCTTTTGTAGCTTGACAGTGACATCTACATATTACACACTGAGTAACTGCTTTATGATGTAAGGCAAGGTGGGTGGGATTAATTTTAGCAGAGGCACAGAAACTGCACATCAAGATCAAAACCGAACATCTGGTCCATTCGCATCAATCAAATTCAAAAACCTTCTGTAACTTCCAAATGCCTTCCTTTGCACACTGTAAACATTTTATCATTGGAAGGAAAAAAACATCAAACTCCCTCAAATAAAAATGTTCCCAAACAGCTGTTAACTCATAATGGCCATAAAACATGTTCATGCACAAATAAAACAATTGATATGAAATGTAAAGAAAGTAAGGACATGTCTCTCTGTTAGTACAAAACAAACAAAGCAAGCAAAATCAATTTCCTCCCCTACAGGATGTCCAGCACGTTTTTACAACCACGGCTGAGAGGTGCAAAAACACCAAGCATGTTCACAAACGCAAAACCTATCAATAAGCACTTCTAAGCTCAGAAAGTGCAATGTGCACCCACTAAATATAGTTTGAGCTCTTTACTGACTTGAACTCAGAAAAGAGGAACTGGTTTGTCTCACTCAAACAGCTCATTATGTGTAAAATACTGTATGAAGTGTATGAAGAGAGAGATTACTGATATACAGTAAGATCCAGTATGCCATTCCAGTCCAAATGCAAAATTGTTTTTTATTACAGGTGTAATTCTGGTGAAATTTGAGGACTAAAATTTTTATTAAGGCAGAAATACCTTCCTCGTGTAGCTGAAAAATGCTAGAGAATGTTGTAACAATTTGCTGCAGGCTAAACACCCCATCATTTCATATTATTACAATGAAATCTGTCGGATGAGACCTCTTCTTTGACATGGCTGTTTGAATATTTAAAACAACACCAGGAAGAACCTGAATACTTTTTTTTTTACAGATATAAATAACACAGAGGTATTTTCAAATGATGCATCGTAGGAGGAAATAAATTTTGTGAATCGCCTAGCCCAAGCCATCAGCTTCTGAAAGGCAGAGATGGAGAGAATCAGAGAGAGAGTGAGAGCACTAATCTCATTACCTTCTCTTCCTGGCATGAGAGCATATTCATTTCTTTGTCGCAACTGGTAAGAGGGTGAGGGAAAAAAAAAAAAACAATCAATCGCACATCCCACCATTTCATTTTCCATGTAATTAAATCATTAAATGTTATAAAAACATGTAAACTCCGTCAGAGACTTTGAGGCATTTGCATTTTTAATCAGGCAAGATTAATTCTAATGAGCGAGCTGGGCTGAGGCGATGACAGAGCAGGCCCATTGTGTGTCTGTCACACTCATTTAATTCTGTCATTATGTCACATATCCTATTATGATAACTGGCTTTTTATTCTCAATCAACAACCAGACAATGCTATTAAGTAATAATCCCCGACTTGCACTTTCAACCTGTAACACCTAAAAAAACAACAGCGGCAGCAGCAGCTGGCTGATAATAGAAGGGGAATATAGCAACAGTGCAATGTTGTGGCTTATTCAACCCGACCGCTCGCTCCAAATGAAAAATGACTGTCAAGAAGCTGCGTGCTGACACTTGGCATAGGGTGTAAAACAAACACATTAGATGGAGGAAATGGGTAGCACCATCTTCCTCCTGCAAGGTAACTAAGCAGAGAAGACGAATGTGTCCAATGTGTTCTGCCATTTCCTCTGCTCCGTCTCTGGGGAGTCACTTGTCAAACGAAACCTTTGAAGAAACCGACACTGCTGTTTAATTGAAAGAAACAGCTGCAAACAAATGTGGGGGGGGGGGGGATGAAATAGATTATGTCCAGAGAAGGCACATGTCTCTGACAAAATAATGATGATGTTACAAAATCCAACCGTGCATAAAGCCCCGAAAACGACCTAAACTGCTGGGTTAAACCTGTATGGATTAAAAGATTATTAAAAGTAAACCAACAACCATCACCTTCATGATATTCATTAACTTTAGTCATTTCTAAGCCCAGACTAATTTGTTTACTACCAAATTAAATTACCAGTTGCTGATTCTGTCTAGGAAAAACATTTGTGTAAATAACTCCAGCACAACTCCAACTCCAATTAACTCAATTATCATGTAGGGACAAACCTTGTCTGTAAAGATTAAAAAAAAAAAAAAAAAAAAAAAAAAAAAAAAAAAAATCTGTTTTTTCATTTTAATACTTTTGGAGCACAAAACACCAGATTTGAGCCTGAGCAGCATCATCATCAAAGATAAGCTGCATGTAGTGTTAATATGAAACACAATTCCAATACAAAGCAAACAAACTCGCCGCTAGTTTTTTAAAATAGTTTCTCACTAGAAAATATATATAAAATGTACCCAGTGAATCCTGGCAAGAAAAAAATAATAATAAAGGCTTTGAATGATTTTTGAATAATTTGCTAATAATCAAAATCCAAAAAATAATAATCAAAATTCATTGTGCAGGATTTAGTGGCTCCTCCTCCTTTAGTGACTCCTCTCTAGACCTAGTGTTATGTTGCGACGTCCAACATGGAGGATTCAGGTGACTATATACTAATGAAACCATAATTATGAATATTCCAATCTATTTCTACCAATGGTTTCCCTAAATCACTTTAATTTTGTGCATAAAACAATATGAGCCAAGATCTCCTGCCATACATTCATGCAAATATAATCCCAGCAATTAATTCTATTGCATTATAATTCACATAATAGTTTCTCATTCGTACAATATAAAACCTGTGAATCTGTCTGTGACTTTGTCTATCCTACATCATAGTAATGGGAAAAATGTCATCCATTCAATAGTTGAAAATGCACTGTAAACAATGCCAGGAAAGCAGTGAGGGGCCAGGAGGGCTTTGTTTCACCCTGATGCAACTGACGGACCTTAAATGTTTGTCTTTTCTTATTGGCTGCTCTCCTCTTAACAAATGCTTGTGCAGTCATCTCACTCATAATTTAGGTAATCTCTAAAATTAGCCGTGGAGTGCAGCAAGCTGTCAGTGTTCATTGGGTTGGACAGATACAGCTCGAATGCATTAATTTTCTCATACGGGGAGAAAAGTGCTTTTTGAGGTTTCAGTACCCTTCACTCTACCTGCATCCCTGTGCATTAGAGTCCTTCTGAGAAGCCACTTTTTTTTACCACAAGAGATTTTCGAGAGATTTTCCTCAAACCCCTAAAGACAGTTACAAAAAAAACCCAAAGTACAGCCTCTCTCAAACAGTCTAATAACATGTGTTCTGCTTTATCAAACAAAGAAAGCCTCACATCCTCAACTCTCACTCACTAATGTTATGAGTAAGTCTGATGTCTACCATCAGTGCACAGCCATTTCACACTCCCACAAGCAATTTCACTTTAAGCACTCTGCAGACAAGACTTAATAAACCTTTTCATTTCTCAGTAAGACCTTATGAAAGTACCGTATGGCCTCACAATTTACATTTTTACTCACTAGTTATCTGTAAAGAGAAGTTAATAAGGTCTCTCTTGAGTACATACAAGGTGAGTGTTACTATGGGGATGCAGGGTGCTTCTCTGTGCTCCGTGGCACTGAGGCCTGCTCCATTGTGGTGAGAGACAACAGCTGTCTTTACCTTTGGCAGGCAAACAGACTCATTAAGGGCAGCCATGTTTGTTTTTGTGCCTGATACCTAGCCCTAAGCAAACACTGTCATATCTCCACTCTGCAGCCCTTACAGACTCAACATTTCCTTTCCTCTTGTGGAGGGAGGCCTTGGCATGTTGAACCTGCCGTACAATTTCTCCCCCCCCCCCCCCCCCCCCCCCCCCCCCCCCCCCCCCCCCCGCCCCGGCAGCCAGTGGCTTTTAAAGAATGCGTGTTTAATTGAGAAATTTAGTTGTGGTTTGAGCTGATGAAATGCAGCTAGGACACTGCTGATGCTATGAATGTTGTGTATGTGTTATATACATAATGTATGTCATTATAGTGCCCGATAACACATCTTGTGGTATGTCACAAGAAAGCCCTCTTTGTTTGTTGCGCCGTAGATGTGATAAAGGCGTCATTATTTGATCTGCTCACAGCCAACAGTGAAAACTGCAGTGAAAGGTTTCATTCGCATATTATCTCCTCTCTCAGCACTGTCTGTGACTTGACTGACATGGCAGGTTGAATTCATAACGCTTTGACAAAAATTCCATTAAAGAGGGAAAATGGCATTGAATGTCATTCCATTACTGCAGACGGCAAACATGGGAATACTTTAACCCAGAAGGCATTTGCATTAACTTATATTAAAAAAACAGCAGAAAAAAACATTTTTTGGCTTCTTTTGGCTCTAATATATGTATAACACTTGTGCATTTGGAGGCCGAGTGTTCCAAGAGTAGCCTTGCAAAATGTACTCACTTATTTGATTTTATCCCTTTTCACCATTTGTCTGGCCCAAAGTCACAATGCATTGTGAAATGAGTTCTTAATGTGGAGTAATGAGGCTGTCATGGCAAAGCAGTCTCTGCTTGTTTGAATTTGACTCATGTCGGAGATTCAATTAAATCAGCTGAAGTAAAATTGGCCCCAGGCCAGATCGGTAATGGGTGACCTCATTGAAACAATGCTCTGACATATTGAAACAATAAGAGGAAGGGCCTTGAGTCAGTTGCAAAAGCAAACTCCACTCAAAGGCGATAAGGTACAAAAATGCAGTGAATTCACCAAAGATTCATGTTGTCAAGTGTAATCAGGGGTGCACACATAACTTTTTCCTTCATGGTGCCAGTATTGTTGGAAAAAAAATTAATAAATAAATAAATAAAAAAAAAATATATATATATATATATATAAATCAACAAATAAAAATAATGATAAAAGCAATCTAACATAATAGAAGACAGACATCGCTATCTGTCACTGATTTTAAATCAAAAACTGTATGCTCCGTGAACTTTGACTCCAAACTTCCTTTGCCTGCAATAATTGCAAGCACATTTGAGCTTTAGAGATAAAACTACCAAACAGATGTTAAACGCAGCTGGTCCACTTCTTCTTTTAGAGGTTAATTTGTCCTCAGAAGTCTAAACTGATTTATTTGGATATTGAAATGCCTGGAATCTAAATCATGACACAAACACACCCAAGGCTATGTAAACAACCTTTCTACTTCCAGTCTACAGCCATGCTTTCTGAGCAATAGCTTGACACCCAAGGGCAAAAGCACTTCTCACTTTTTGTAAAGGTCTCTCCAATATTGCACAATTATTAAGAGAGGACACATCTAAGCTTGTGTAAAAGGGAGTTTGTATCACTGATTGGCTTATTTTGGTTCTATTGGCAATGTGCAATCAATTATGTTCCTTATTGTAAAGTTTGTTTACCATTCATTGTGTGTAAATTTGGTATTATGTAACTTCCTGAGTGCTTTGTTGAATAAACTGAAATAGACGAAACAGAATCAAAATTGGGGCCACACAGATGGTGTAGTGGATAGCACCCTTGCCTTTGCAGGACAAGGGCCTTTCTGCATGCAGTTTGCATGTTCTTCCCGTGTGTGTGTGTGGGGGTGGGGGGTTCTCCAGCTTCTTCATGCAATCCGAAAACATGCAGATTAGGGGCGGGGTTAGTGAAATTGGACACTCTAATTGTGAATGTGGCATGGACTGGCGACCTGTCCAGGGTGTACCCAGCCTTTCGCCCTATGACAGCTGCGATTAGGCACCAGCGCCCGCCACCCTCGTGTGAAAGATAAAGCGATAGAAGATGAGTGAGTGAGTGAGTGAGTGAGTGAGTGAGTGAGTGAGTGAGTGAGTGAGTGAGTGAGTGAGTGAGTGAGTGAGTGAAAATCAAAATGGAACATCTTGCTTTGGTTTACTCACAGGGGCAATGGTGGTTACAGTAAACTGGCAGAAAGAGTGCGAGCACACACACACGCACACCCTGCATCTCATTAAGCCACATTCCCTCTGGCCCTTATTTCATTAGAAATTAAAACTTGCGACGATTAGTGGCAGATTGGTCTCAGCTCAGTGCACTACAGTCGCGTTCTCTCAAGACACTGAGATGACTTAATTACAGGCTCATCTGAGAACTGTGTGGGGATGACGGTGCTGCGCTGGGGCACGCAGTGAATACCCTCGGAAATGGTCAGACACAATCATATGCTGGAAAAACAAACAGCTGAATTAAACTCTAAATCTTGCTTACTCTCCATAGTTAAATGAAGTACCTTGAAAAGATTCAGCGAGTAGACGTTACGACTCTCTACTTCTCATACTATTTGCTGGTTTGTGATTATTTCTTGCAAAGGATACCAAGTGGGATGGAAGAGGCTGAAGGTCAAATGTTGGTGAGTTCAGATTTGAGTTCAGGAGATTGTATGGTATTCATTTTTAGGTTTCAATTTGTCACCTCCTCTGGATAGAGACAGATATACATCTGCTGAGAATTGCACAGTAAATCTGTGCTGTTTATATTTCAAACGTGACACTTTTTAAACCATTAACACAGACACATTTTACCTAAACTCTGAGCAACATAAAAGTATCGCTACTGTGTGTCTCTATAGGTAAATCAAATTTAGTTTTAGAAAATAGTCTGCCCTTCAAACTAGAGAAAGACAGAGAGAGTGATTTGATCACTCCATGTTCTCCTGTCACGTGACACCATGTTCCATTATATTTTGATGTTGTCATAGGAGGAGAGGAAATGAAATGCCTCAAAGCTATATAGGACAAGCACACGTGTGTGTGTGTGTGTGTGTGCATGTGTGTTTCTGCACATTTTAAAAACCTTCCTTATCCAATCGTTACGACATCCAGATGACTACACTTTTTGGAAAACAGCCTTTGGAAACAGTTTAAACAATTATGACAAAAATATTTCTACATAATGACACAGCAGTGCAATCCTGGCTGTAACTCAAAAATAGATCTTAACAAAAATCAAAATATGAACTACTTTATATATATATTCCAATGCAACCACAAGAAATTAATGATATGAAGTACCATTAATGAAACATTTAACAGTGAAGCATTCACATATGCTGCATAACTCATACGCTTCATTTCAAGACTGAGCGTGTTGTGTCGATCTCACAGACGTCACAATGGCAGACACTCACTGACAGCAACTGCAGCCAATCTGACCAGCAGAAAAAGAAAAATCTACAGTATACATACATTAGATGTTCCCCACAGTGAAGTTATATCATGCTCGTCAACAAAAACACCTACATGCAAACAGACAAAACAGGCCACTGAGTTGTGCAACCCTTGACTTTTTAGGTTTTACAAGGTTTGCCAATAATTACTGTGCTATTTCAACATTTTAATATGACTCATTGTTCAATTTTGACACATTTTAATGCAAATTTAGTCAGTACATAGTCTGAAAGCTTGTGTGCTTCATGGCAACAATAGGAGCACCTCTTCTAATGAAATAATGCCTTTATCTCCTCTCTGTCTGAATAAATGATAATAATGCCTCTTCTGCTGGCAGTGAAGAGGTTGAAGCAGTTAATGAGTCTGGTGCCACGTGTGGATAACCACACATTACAGAAGTACAGTTTATTATTTGTGGTTGTTGTGGGCATTCACCGTGATAAGAACCAAACAGTTTACCAGTACACTATCTTTGGTGATTCATACAGAGCATATAGGATGAGGTTTTATGAGTTTTCACTAAGATCCAGAGGACATATATTTCTATATGGTTGGTTTTATTATTGCTTTCATGTTTCCTTTTATGTAAAGGGGACTTTTGGCTTCAATCAGACGTGATAAAAATTCTAGGGGAAACACTGCATGTATTAAACTTAGTGAGTTTGAGTTTAAACCTTCTTATCCAAGTTTTTGCCCCTTTGAGGCTATAGTGAGAGGCAGCAGAGTGTGGAAAACTGTGTCAGATTGCATCATTATTTCCCACCTGATGCGTAGACAGTTTAATGGAGTTGCTCTGATAATCCAAGTGAGGCCCGTAATTATTCAACACTGCATGTGTAAACTTTGCTACTGTATTAGCCAAATCTTGATACAGTGAAAGGAAAGCATATCTTGATTTTTAACAAAGGAAAAATTTTGGGGACAATGAGTGATGAAAGATGCTGATATTTTTTTTTTCAACAAGTCACCATGTCAGTTGAGAATTTCCTTTGAGTGTTACTCCGTGTTTGGGGGGATGTTGCATGAATGGGCAGTCAGCATTTAGGGTTCAAAGGAAAACAGCAGCCTGAGCTCCCGTGTGTGTGAAAACCAAGGCTACAGTGCTCTGTATCGAGTGCCATTGTTTTGGTAATAGTAAACCTGGGGCACTTGCCAGGAGGCATTAGTAATTCATCTAACAAGCTCCACAAAGAAAACCACAAAGTGCTCCACTGTTGACTTCCTCTTATTGAATTCTGAGCACATAAGCACATTTCAAAGTATCTTACAGCAATGCATAAACTTTTTGATTACTAGCTACCTGGAAAATGGCTGCCATGTTTCTTTAGTGTTTTCCTGACAGGAAGCCAGCTCATTTTGAAGCATGTAAGCATGTTGTTTTGTTGTTGTTGTTAGTTAGGGAGAGAATAAAGGAAGAGAATAGGGGAGGTAGTGAGTGAAAGGGGGACAGGAGGGGATTAGGACAGAGTGCAGTTTTCAGTAGGCCAGGCAAATGACATGCTCTCTAATTACCCACAAAGCACTGTGTAACCCAAGCCACAGATTAGGCTGCATTATCAGGCTTAATAAAACATGGTCATCTCTCAGTTTCACTCCGGCTACAAGCCCTTCTACTACAAACATTTGTTTCTGCTTATGCCGTTCACTATGGCCTTGCCAAGTTGCTAAAGCTCTACCTGTCACTGTTCAACTACAGGTGCAGAAGTTAGCAGTCAGAGTCAGAGCCTGCAGGAAGCAACTTCTCTCTTTTTATCAGCTGACCTCACACACACACACACACACACACACACGTTTGCCCTTCTATCAGAGTGAGGACCCTTATAGACATAATACATTCACTAGCCCTTTACCCTAACCTTAACCATCACAACTAGATGCCTAACCCTTACCCTAACCCTAACCCTAAAACCAGGTCTTAACTCTGAAAAACCCCTTTTAAGGGATGAAAAAAGTGAGGACCGGCCAAAATGTCCTCACTTTGTCAAAATGTCCTCACTTTGTAGGAATTATATGAATATTGGTCCTCACTCTGCAGCAAGTACAAGAACACACACACTTTGGTGCAGCATTCAGAGCGAGGACACTCATAGACATAACGCATTCCCAAGCTCATTAACCCTATCTTACCCATCACAACTAAATGCCTAACTCTGGACTAAACTAGACCCAATTCTTACCCTAACCCTAAAACCATGTCTTTACCCTTAAAATAGCCTTTGCAAGGGGTGACAGAACATGAGGAGCCAAAATGTCCTCACTCCCTATGGTTTATATGATTTTTGGTCCTCATAAACATACCAATACAGGAACACAAACACACACAGTTTCATATTTCAATCATGCTGTACTTCATACATCTAGTCTTATACTAGCTATAGTTGTAGTTACTTTTTAAGTTCAATTAAGCTTAAATAATGTGATTTAAACATGAACAGTATGATGTATGAAATAGATCAATTTAGCCCTTAAAACTGCTGCTACATTTTATTATTCATAATAATCAGGAAATATATGTAGCTGCTGGGTACTATTTTGCTGCATAATAGGTAGTTTAATATTGAAACCTCAACGCTGTTCTATCAAGAAAAGGTTTTAATCAAAAGAGTTTTTTCTTCTCATTGAATATGTCTTAACTGTGGTAATTTACTTGCTTTACCATGCGCATCATCTAAATATGTAAATCACCACTGAGGTGCCAGTGTACACACACACAAGCTTATGGACATGCACGCGCATACTTACACGTACATGTATACATTTAAATACTTTCTTGGTTCACGTGGGTTGTGCCAGTAAGTGCTGCTTTAGGCTACGGTTTTTCACTACTGTCTACTGTGTTATTAACTATTCTATAAAAAGATCTGCTCAAGTTTCCTTTCCTGTGTGTTAACAACATTACAGAGCTGCTATGAGGTTTTTGAAGCCTAGTTAACACAGAGACAGAGACACAATCACATCACACCATTGACCATATGTCAAAATTTCCAAAACCCTCCTTTGCGTTCCCATGTTTGTTTTTCTTAGCGACATCACTCATCGGTGGGGCTCATGGCCAAGTTCAGACTAAATAGGTCTACAACACAAAGAAAGGGCCTCTCTCTTTCACTTTCCATCCCTTTTCTTAACCCACAAGCCTCCGCAAACTTCTCTACCTCCCTTTTCTTCTAACAACATCAATCGCTATTATTTTCCACCCCTAACTTTATTGTAACTTTTCCTGCAATTTTTCTTTTTCTTTTTTAAGGATTTTCTGTGTCTCAAAACAAATATAATAGCATTGCAAGAGCAAAAAAACCATGGTATAACCACTATACTTTCTGTCACACTTCTCTTTCTGCCCCTGGTAAATGATCATTAAGCTCATCATTAACTCATAAAGAGGAAGAATGAGCCACAGTTTGATTACCTCTGTGACTCTGTGGGCTCCAACAGTCTCTGCTGACTGAACTAGATGCAAATGATTACAGCCTTGCATAGGCAATTATATCTGCCTGCTAAATATGTCACACATAATAAACACATGCTCCTGACAGAAAGTGGATAAGGCGAGGCTATCACAGCTGGGGAAAGAGGACAGAGAGCTAATTCAGGATCATATGGATTTATTAACTCTGTCTTCCTCAAGTGGGAACCTCTCACGGTCCAAATCAATGTATGTCAGTGAATTAATGACAGACACCAGTGCTCAGTTTAGACGTTAGAGATCTGATGGTGAATGGCAACCTACAAACAGTAACACACTGACTCAACATTTGATGTCCCATACGACTAAGGTGAATCTAAACAAACAAGGCAAAAATATCCAGTTCAAACTTTTTTATCCTGGGAGCATTCACCGTCTGTGTTAGTCTGGGTTTGGGATGATTAATTGTAATTTGATATGTACACTGCCCCCCCCCCCCCTTTGATGGCACTGACACCAGGCCAATAATATTTGTAAAGGATATTCATTGAAAACAAGGGAGGGAAAGAGCCAGGAATCCCTGGCAAGGAGCTTATACCATGGCCCATGGTGTTTGCACAGGACATACCTCAGGAAGCTAAGACAACTGGGAATGTTTGTCCAGCTTCCACCCGCTTCCATACATTCATACACAGTTCATTCAGTACATATGTACACGTACTGTACAAACTGTGAAAATTAAATATCATACATACATACATACATAGATGACAGGTTCTACCTGTATGTATATTACATTTATACATTTATAGTTACAAAAGCACAGTATATATTTTCTACATGCATGCTCCATGCACTGTGAACTTAATCAGTAACCTATCCATTTTAGGGCTGCAACTAACATTTACTTTTATATATTGGTTAATCTGATGATTATTTTCTCGAGTAATCATTTGGTCCATAAAATGTCAAAAAAAATTCGAAAAATATTGATCTTCCTTTTTTCCATCCTGTAAATGATGAGGTTGTCAAATGTCTTGTTTGGGTCCACAAGCCCAAATGATTCAGGTTCAATGATTTCTTTGTCATGTGGAGCAAAGAAACCAGAAAATATTCACATTTAGCAATCGAAAAGAGTTAAAGAAAACATACTATTCACAAGCTCCCAGTACCCAAAACAAGATAGACTGTATCTCTGAATTTGTTGTTACCCTTCTAACCAACATGCTTTACCCAGAAACACTGGATAGCTATTTTTCCAATATTAGGTACACATTATCTGTGGTTGTAAATTGCAGATTTCATATGACAGCTAATGCCTCATAACAGGACAACTTTAAGTGCCAATAATGATGATAGATAGATAGATAGATAGATAGATAGATAGATAGATAGATAGATAGATAGATAGATAGATAGATAGATAGATAGATAGAGTATATCAAGTTCACAATGCTCCCATGAGCCATTCCCTCTGAGTGTTTGTAATCATTAGCAAACATAATCAACATTTAACTAAACACCCAGGGGCCTACTCGACTCTGCAGCAGGTGCTGACACTGTTTCTTTTTCTGTCTTCTTTTTCAGTAGGAATGAGAATGCCGCTGCAACTGCCTCATGGGAAGGCCTGCGCAGACTAATGTAAGCACACGACAGTGGGGCGGCTGGTCTTAATTACTGTAACAGACGCTGGTACCCACCAAAGAGCAGGTAGCTTAGCACTGGCAGGGGCAATAATTAGCATGGGGCCAGCCCCTCCTCATCTCCACCCCCACTCATACGTTCCTACTGCCACAACTGACATCCTACACATACACTGCAATAAAAGACCAAGAGTTGCAAGGAGAAAATATTTGTGACCGAAACAGTATTATTTGTCCTATTTCCTTTAACATGCATAACTGTCTAGAGCAGTCAAAACTAATCTCATAAGTTCCATTACAACAAATCACAGAAATAGATGTGGACGCCGTGTGGTAGTTTGGTCAAAACACTTCTCACACACCTTGGTAAATATGCATACATGTGTAAATACAGTTATGTGTGTTTACAGTAAGAAATATCTCTGCCTCATATAGAATGTGTGTCTTGGCCTATGTCAGAGCCAATTCCACATGAACTGAAATGTAAAATGGAATGTAAAATGGACAGACTCCCTATTAAAAGCCCACTTCATGTGCTGGAGCAGCAAAAACACATATTTGTTTTTGCTTTGCTGTGTCCCTGCTCGGTGTGTGTCAACAGCCTTTACTGTGGTATGCCTGGCCTTCCTCTGAACAGGACTATGAAAGCAATTGTGATTGTGATTCCATAGTCAGCAAAATGCTTGAATGGCCCTGAGTTAGCATGCACAGACACACACATTCTCACACTGTGTCGCCACTCTGGGCCACTGATTCCTTCAACCCATTTGACTCTCACTCATCCTTTGATTCTCCCTCTTTGCCACAAAATAGTGTGTGTGTCATTAACTAAAGGCAGCAACATCACTCAACATAAATATGCACCGTTTAAGTACTCAAGGGGTTAAAATAACACATGTATAGGCAAAGGTCTCAATAAATATAGCTGTGTTTATTCAAGAGCTTATTTCACTTATGCACGAACAGTTAATGGAAACTGGCTGAATAACTGGATATGTTGATGCAAAGAGACCTCGCAGTCCTGTATTAAAAAAGGAGGCTGAGATATGGCATTTAATTGGAGCATATCCTTCCCCAGCTTATCTGTGGTAGAGGAGACCACCAACTAACAAAGCCAGCTCTTCAATCATGTCCTATCTAAGCAGATATCAGTTGTTGGGAGGATATATGAGCTGGGTGGGGCCAGTGTGTATAAACATAGGGCCTACTCTCTCTCTCTCTCTCTCTCTCTCTCTCTCTCTCTGTCTCCACTCCATACTGGTGTTATACTGTAGGCAGCAACTCACCTCAGCAGCAGCAGTCAGCAATGTTTGATTAAGGTATTCAAATAAAGGAGCAGACACAGTTCCCATTTCACAGTGCAAACTAAAAGTGCCACACTAACATCCACAGAGCAATTACCTGCACTTTTTGTACAAGGCAAGATGCACAAGTTTTAATACTTTCTGCTATACATTAAGTACAAAATGTGTTCAGTATTTGTACAGTGCATGTGAGTAATGTGCATAGTTTGTAGCCTGTAAGGTAGCAGAAGGCATTAAGGCACAGTTTCATATTACCATCAGAGCACAGAGATGTTATAATGGTATTATTTTGTGTAATATACTGTATGTGGGAGAGCACCACAGCAATAAAAGATACACACACACAGCGAAATATATAGTGAAAATATTGAAGTGAAAATCTTCAGGTTATTTATGGATTTTTCTGATTCATCTCAGTCTGCACTTGAAGTACTTCTGCTCATTTATCTTTTTCTTTGTGTTCCTCACGTCACAGTTAATAGTCTAACAGCACAAACTGTTCATGTTACTTAAGGATCGATTGACCTACCTAGCTCTCGTCAGACTTTTTTTTAAAACTGATCATGGATAAATACTGCCAAAATAATGCAAATGACACACTGAATGAGGTGGAAGAAAGTGCAGATCCAGAGGCAATCATGCACACAACAATCTTATGAATGGAATGAGCTGCGGCTCCAAATGAACAAGGTGTGACAAACGCTGAAAGCATGACAGCCGCACACATGCTCCCTTGAAGTCACATAAATTTGCTAATTACTCAAACCAAGCTTGTTTCTGCTCACAGCATCCAGAATTAGTCAGTCACAAACGCAATGCATTCGCAAATAAACAGACCATGAAGCTAAAACAGGAACATATGCTCATTTTGTCCAGTTAAATTTGTGTGACTCGGATTAAAAGTAGAAATTTTCTCTTAGGGTTTACACTGATACTGGAGCTGCAAATGCCCTTTATTCATAAGAGGCGTACATGTCTGTTGTCATTTATTTATTTAAATATTCTGTCCATATTAAAATAAAGAATAAATAGACTGATGTTACACAACAATGATAATTTATTTTATGATGAATCATTTATAGGCTTTCACTAACTTGGTGTCCTGTTGTTATGCTGTCCTCCAGGACACAAACGTGGCAAGAAATCAGTGAATATCACTAAACTTTAGTAAAAAAAAAAAAAACACTTCCAATAGATAATGTACTTGTTTAACAATAAAAATAAAAAACGACTAGAAACAAACACTAGACACTCATGACAAGGGTGAACATTACACAGCGCACCCTGGGGAATGATTATTCTGGGATATTATAATGAATTGGACAGATAACCTAAATAGAGTACCAACATCTCATGAGAAGTGACGGTACGCAAATAAAAGTGCCGGTAGTCAAACAGTAAAATTAAGAGGTGCTGTACAGTACCTGCCCACTTCACGCACTACATGAAACAACAGTTTTGTCGTTTTTTCCGTTTACTGAAATAATGTTTTCTTCTTATGGCTTCTCCCTCTCTAGGGGTTGCCACCACATTTTTGATTTTCCTTCCTTTCTTGCCCTTCCTGGTGCAGCCCTCCCAATTTATCTGGGCTTAGGACCAGCACTAGGAGTACACTGGATGTGCTCCCCCATGACTGGGGTCAAATTCAAATGTCCATTTAACAATGAGCAATGGGGAATGGGTACCTTGTTTAAGGGTAACCCAGCTCTTGACCTGCCGGAGACTCGAACAGCAACCACCCAGTTACAAGCTAACTCCCCTTTCCGCTTGCCCATGTACTGCCCCGTGTACCGAAATCTAATAATTACCATAAAACTACAACCCAAAAAGTTATTTTACAAACTGAAATATGCCTATACCAATATGCAGTGTGGAAAATAATTGATCTTAACATCATGATTAACCTTTTGCCTTCTCTGTTCTTAATAAAGTGACCAGGGCTGAATATAAAAGTGGCAAACCACAGCTGCCAGAGGTGATTAGTAGCAGGCAGATGTGATCTGTAGATACAGTATCCACATAACAAATCAGACATCACTTGTACCATCAATTCAACAAGCATTTGAGGAGAGGAACTTGACCTGGTGCAGTGTGCTAACAGGACACCAAATCATCCCCACTGGTCCCAGCCTCATTTGCATTGCCTGTGAAGGTAGTCCTGTTGTACATGTGGTGATAGTAAATTACACCTCCTCTTGTGGAAAGAACCCCAGGCAAAGAATGTCGAGGCATTTCAATAATTCAAATGAACACTTGTTATTTTGAGGGGAGCAACGCTTTTGTGTTGGTGACAGCAGTTGATGTCACTTTCCCTCTTGTGAAAACACTTTATCATTTTACTGTCTAGTTGCTTTGTTTTCCAGATTATGAAGTGCGTGGATATCAGCATATTCTTGGGATTCCTCACATGAAGGATGGTCATTACTCATGTGACCAAGAAGACAGATAGCCAGTTTGGAGAGAGAGAGAGTTACAGTATATGAGGCCATTTGTGTCACAGGTGTAAACCTGCCTTATCAGTAAATGTTTTATATGGACCTCAATTCATCTGGGATCCGACGTGCGTCAATATGTCCCGTTGGTTTTCCTTTCCGTCGCTCTCTTAAAAATGTTTAAAGAAGCTTTGAGCAACAGCAAACACCAAAGACCATATATGACAATATGATTTAAGATCTGTACAGTTAATTACAGGAAATTTCCATTCAGTTACAGAGAGGTTCCATTGCCCACACAGTGAAAGTCAAACATCCCCAACTGCATTTATCATCATAACTGAAGGCCATCATTAACTGAGAAACTCCAAACCATCTTTATCTCAGAGGAACCTCGTCTACAGCAGCAGGTCAACATCCACAGCCTGTTGATGGGCAGTAGCCATGGTAGGTGACAACAACAACAGTCTGATTTAGGGACAGCAGATGGCTGAGATAGTTTAATACTGTAGTGAAAGCTGGCGTTCTGATAACCTGGCAGTTTAAATGAGTTGCCTATACTTCCCACAGGGTGTGTGCTGTGTTTTTGGTAATCATATGTGCTTTTTTTTTTTTTTGCTGCGATCTCAATTCACTTTTGCTGTTTTGTCTCATGTGGCTGGTTTATAATTTTCTATCACAACGTCATTATGCGCCACTTGTTTTTCTTTTTGCATAGGTTTTCTTTTGGTTTTGTGCTTTGGAAATTGTTGAATTACAAAATTGTGTATGTAAATAATATTATTTTAAAACTTGCAATGAAGTGAGTAAAGGTCACAAGGAAAAAAATGGGGGGGGGGGTGACAATACTGACACAGAGAGAGAGAAAGGAGTGGTACTTGTGGCAGCCGGAGTCTGTGGTTTCTCTTACAAAGTGATTAACAGTACATTACTGGCACAAATTCATTTAATCGTTGAACTCCCCGTGGAAAACCATGTATGTCTGAAGAAATCATTCAGAGGGAGGCTGATGTTGGAGCAGAGAGCCAAGTGGGACAGTATGGATTCTATACAGCCCCTGGTATTCCACGTCGGGTGGGACAGTTAATGCCAGCTTTTGCAAAACACAAATACACCATCTCACAGGGGAAATAAGATAATAACCAGGTTGGTTAGAGGAGAAAAGTTGAACCAATCAAATTCTTCCAACAGCTAAATAAAAAAATTGCAGGCTTCAGAGTATAAAGTAATTACTAATACATTCTCTGTCCTGTTCCAGGACTACATTTGTAGCAGTCAATTCACTTTACTTGCTGACACATGACAATTTTTTTTCAAGAGTGAAACTGTGTTTGGGGCAAGTGGCCGCCCGTGGATAAAACGCATCCAAAGCGTGCGTTTTCAGTGCGTGGACAGGATGAAGTGGCTCAGAGAGAGAGAGAGACAGAGACAGAGACAGGTGAGATATTCTAAGCGTTTCAGTGCACAAATCTACACGGTGCGTTATTTACCTTGTTCGAGTGATAATAGTCCAACGAGCTCAGACAACTTGGATCAGTAGGTAAGGAGCATGAACCCACATTTGCCGGGGGCGCAGGATAAAATCTCACGTCCATCTCAGGTTGTGCGAGACTGAAGGCATGAAATCAAATTCAGCGTCTTTTGGCTCACTATTGTCTCAGCAAACACAACACACCAAAAGCAGGAGGGAGATAGAGAGAGAGAGAGAGAGGGGGGGGAGAAAAAGAAGTGGCGGAGTTTGACTCGGCACACTCTCCCTCACATCCGTTCGCGGCCGAACTTCGGCACCAACTCTGGTGATGCGCAGTCCTCAGCGGAGCCCCGCACCAGGATGTGAAACACTCAACTCACTTAGTGAAAACGCAGAGTGGAAATTTCATGGATACGCACGTGTTTGGCAAAACTATCCCTCTTGTTCCAGAACAAAACAAAAGCAAACCTCCAACTTAGATCCTTTCTTTTTTTAGAAATATAAATTGTCAGAGCTGAGCGGCCAAGCCTCTGTTCTCTCTGCGCTCAGGACTCCACACAGGCTTTGTTATGGAGGTGCATATTCTTGCATTGGTTCCAGTACAGAAGTGGTTAGACTTCCCTCTGCCATGCGACCTCTGCCGATAATAAACGGGAAAGAAGAACGGAGGGAGAAGGGGGAGGGGAGATTGGTGGCTGCCTTGGCAACCGCTCTCCTTTCTGCAACTGCGCGCTTGTGATTAGCTGGAAATGTAGTAGTGTGCACGGCTGTGCATTATAAAGCGCACTCTGCTCCATCAGTGCTTCATAAAGGAATCCATTTGGGTTATTGTGCCAAGGAAGCATGCACAGAGGTTGCAAAGAATCTCTCGCTGTAGTTCCTTTTTGCAGTTTTTAATGCGTTTGTATTTCCCATTTGCATCAGAACTTAGTGTTTATGTCTTCACCTCATTATACAGATCCAGTCTATAGTGTAAAGCAGAGCACACAGTTCACTTGGAGCTGTTTAGTCTACTATGGGCTAGAGTTGTTGATTGCTCTTAAAGCACAAAAGTCAGTGTCACTGACCACAAAGTTGTTTTCAATTGTGCTTGAATTTAAGTTTTAATTGTTATTAAAACAGTGGCAGAAACAAAAGAAACAAATACAAAAATGAGCCCATTTTAAAAGTGTGTCTGTGTATGCTCAAGGCCAACTCTACAAGGAGGTTTAATCTTGTGTTGCCATACAGTTGCAAATGTGTGCAGGGAGAAGCCGAGGCTGCGAGAGCTGCCTCTGACAGCTCACTGAATGTGATGGATAGCACACCCTTGCCCTGTGATGTGCATGCACATTTGATGTTGAAATGGCCTATCCATGGGACCATTGTCTTTCAATCATGTCAAGGCAAAGTACAGAACAAAGCACACTTTCTGCTGCCTGGCGATATTACTTTGCCACAGTTTACAGCACCCTGTCTGAACAGAAATGTCCTTTATTCTCCCGATGGTCTTCTGTTTAAAGAAACCTAATTTAAACAAGTTATTTTCGGATGATCCTTTATTTAAACTGTGATAATACAATATTTCCACCCCTTCGCAACAGTTTTGCAGACAGGCTTTCATTAGGTGAACCTGAATGTGAATAAAGCAGAGCTGAGAACATTGAGAAGGGTACAATTGTTTTTACACAAACGGTGACAGCAGCATCTGCCCACAGCTGCAGCTCTTATGGTCCTAACCTTCAGTAATTTAAATAGCTGGTCGTTATTTCAGCAGGTCTATTATGTTACAGTGCAGCCTCTTTACAGTGTGGGCCTTCACCGGTAGGCACGTCCTGCCACTCTTCCCCGACACAGCTCACAGAGAGTTAACTACATGGCTCCATGCCATGGCTTCATGGGAATGGAATGTGGAGTGCTGTGTGTGCAGGGCTCCTTTCCCAGCATCCCTCACTGCCCAGACGCATGCTAATGATCAGTATTATTGAAGCACAATTGATGGGCTAGCAACCAAACAAGAGAAACTAATTACTACTAAGGCTTTATTGTCCTTTAATTATGGAAGCTCTATGGCAATTAGTGCCACACAAAGATGCGGCCCTACTTTAATCTCAAATAAAATGTGATGCAGAAGAAAAAATTTGGAAGATGAAAGGTAGATAAGATAATTTGGCTTTAGGTTTGTTATGCAGAAATGAAGGCTGATTCATGTAAAGTGTGGGAGAACAAAAGAACTGCTGATGGCGCTGCTAATTTAAAACTGAAAATTACCTCTAAACAGAACTGGCACATGATATTTCTCTGACTTTGGATACCTAAATAAAAGACAAATGCCAAAATGATTTCCTCCCCCCCCCCAAGGTTAAAGCAGAAAACAGACAACCTGTTTCCAGATTGTCAGTTTATGTCATATGAAGATTTATAAAGCCATTACAATAAAGACCATTGACTTTGTGGAGACACACACTAATTGTTTTACACCCACATGAGGTTTATTTCATATTACAGAGCAAAGTGTGCTGAGCGGTTATATGAGCAAAGGAAGTGAAAGCAACTGTAAAGCTCATATAAAGAAGGTTTTATGTTCCCATGGCCCACACTGATTAATTCTCACAAACACATGTTGAGAGTCTTAGGTCACAAACAGTAATGTCTGAATCTGCATCATAATCACTATTTTAATCCAGTCGCTTCAAACCTTTCATACTTTTAAAGCCATCATGACCTTTTCAAACATCGTTTGTCCTGATTCATGCTTCATGCGTTAATAAAGCAGCTTCAGAATTATCATACATCACAGAGTAGCTACATGTGTCCGCGAAATTCTCTATATGGAGAATTATTACTATGTGTGCGTGTGTGAGTGGGGGGGGGGGGGGGGGGGGGGGGGGGTTTTTTGTATTTATCTCCTTTTTCTGACAATAACACTGACCTCATCAGACAGAACCAATAATCCTAATGGAGACTAAAACCTGGTCCTAATGAGGCAAAACTTAATTTCTAAAGAACTGGTTATCTTTAGGGCTAAGATTTGAATTGTGGTTAGGTTAAGATTAGGATTAGGTATTAACTGGTTATGGTTAAGGTTTGGGATAAGGCTGTCCACATGAATGGAAATCACTGGATAGAAATACAAGAATGTGTATACACACATTTAAGGGTAATTGCATGATATTTTTTTGCCTGGAAGAAACTTTTGGCAGAAAGTTTTAAAAATGAAAATGTCTCAATGATATTTCTTTTTTTATTGTTATTTTTATTTTATTTTTCAGTATGCTAAATCTGTGATTAAGTTGGGTTGGATGTATTTTCAGAATTATTCTTTGTAAATGCCAGCTACTGAAAGTTAGTTTAAGCTGTTTCTGTTACATTTTAATTTTACACATTTGTGGTTGCAATAGATGTTTTTTGGTATGATATACTCAATATACAGTTTAAATTTTAAAGATATGAGCAGTGGTTATGTAGCTGAGTAAATTGCTCTACATGTTTAAAATGCACAGACTGAATTAACAATGTGTGATTTGTCATCCATCATTTACATAAGTTTTATAATTTTATAAACTTCTGTCAAACCAGTTCTATTCTTGATATACAGATGACACACCCACAGATGGACAGAACATCCAACATACAAGGAGGAAAAAAATGTGTTAGGTTTATAACTAATCACACACTTTTTCTGTGTTTCATCAGTGTCTATCTGGTAGTAATGAGCAATACAAGTGGAAAAACCACTAATCTGAGAAAAACTAGAGAACATTTAGAGCTAAATATTTCACACGGCCAACATTTACAGATTATTCCTTCACAGACTTATTTTAACAAACATCATATTCATGCAATTTGTTGCAATAGAATAGCATAGAATAGAATATCTTTAAGGTCATTGCACATTCACACTGGACAACAAAAGTGAATGTAATCCTGTACCAGTGCATCATCATCTTAGAAAAACTAAAAACATCATTCTAAAGTATTTGACAGTAAAACTCAAAAGTCTAAAACCAAGCAGCATTTAGTACACTGTCAATCATTAATATTTATTGGAAAAATTAAAATAGGACTTTTATTTATTCATGTATTTATTTACTTATTTTAGCTGATACTGATGACTGAGTCGAGGCCCAGCTTGCTCACCTTTAACCTCTGTGCCACGTTGCACTGACCCTGCCTGTTTGAGCAGGGCATGGGAACCTGCAGTGAGTCCTGAGTGTGTCAACAATTTGGTCCAAGACCACAAACAGCAATAAAGATAATGTTTCTGGAATCATTCATTTACTGTGGGACAACATAATGACTTGTAACTGTCCAGCTGTCATGAAGTCATTACAAACTGTAGTGGTACAGTAGGAAACATAAGCCGTTCCCTTCCTCTGTCCAGATTCCTGTTTAATAGCGATCCTATAAAGTCCTCACTGCAGTTCTGCCGACAAGGAGGTCATGACCTAGTTTCCCCAGAGGTCAGCTCCCACACTCTGCTATAGAACTTTAAGCCCATGGCATCTGAACCACTAAAAGATTATGTCCATATGGTGTGTGTTTTTATTTTTTTTATTTATTTATTTAGTCCATAGATGAATAAGGCTCACTTCCTAAAAGGATTCAGCTTATATACCGTGCGCTTGTAAATATCAGCTGCTAATGAAGAAGAATGCTGGGACATTATATGCCTGACATCATGTCCTCATTGTGTCATCCAACTTGCAAATCACCCTGAAGCATAATTAAAGAAAATCACCAAAGGGCTTACATGTATTGACTCTTGATTTGGTTAAAGAGATGTGTATACCTTTTCCCCTCTGTGTGAAGCACTGCAGGAAGACACAGAAGCTCAGTGAAAAGAGGAGCAGACTTGTCAGTCTGACCACGTTTCATTTAGCACTTCATTTCAAGGAAATTCAAGAGACCCCTCTAATTGCCTATAGCATTTCAGCTCTCATTTGAGGAAGAACATATTGCATTTTGCAGTAGCTTTACTCTGCATTTCCATCATTAAAAGGCCAACATTTGCACTTCACTATCATGTCAAGTGAGTTAAAAGTTTCATGTTTTTGAACATTGTTTGAATTAAAACAAGATACTGTTGTTTTGATTGCTGGGCTCTGCACGAAAACAAGTCAAGTGAGAGTTTTGCTTTGTTTTAGTTTGGACACAGTTTGTTGCATGCATGTGACTAACCACATGTTTTATGCACATATAAGAAAACAGGGCCTAGTCTTATCAATGAGGCGCATGGCATCATTTGTTGGTGAAAATTGGCATTCAAGCGGAGGAGTCATAGCCACATAGAAATTCAAGCATCCAATCATGGTCCCTTTCAGACAAGCAATTAGGATTCTTTTTGAGTAGCTCAAATTATGGTTGTTTTTACCAAGTGAGGGAAAAAAAGAGAAGATAAAATGGGGCTAATTTGAATGCAGGCATCTTTTTAATGTGACCTCACAACTAAAAACCATTAACTACATTTTTATTTTCCAGTGACAGCAAATTTATGAAACATATTTGGTCAAAAGTCTAATTTTTAATTTTTTTTTTATTTATTTCTTTTCAGGAGCTGTTAACCTTCATAGCTATGCAGTAAATGGATGCTAAAATCCTCTGTTTCTGCAAATCAGCTGACATGATAGGAGAATCTCTGTAAAACTCCTGCTATTTACATTCTCTACTGAGCTCAATGCAGATTCTTTGTAATCTCTACCATTCATGGCAGTGAAACAATATTCTTTCTTCTCATGTTGCCTCCACTGATTAAATCAAGCATACTTGATCTTTATCTGGGTTGAAGGATGGTTCTTGCACTGGCCTCTATGAAAGGTCCTATGGGCTGCTAAGCAAGAAGGTAATGGCAATACAAAATATAAATCATTTATTGAGTTTTTAAAGACAATTTCAGATGTACTGTTAATATTTCGTATTATCAGTTCATTGTTTGCTAGAACCTGCCCAACAACAGCAGTTGTCCAGTTATAACAGGTATGGCAGACAGCTGTGTTCTGCCCTTTACGGATTGGGGGAAGCTAACAAATACAAAACATAATCAACAGAGGTGGAGGAGCAGACTCTCTCCATGTCTCCTCCGTGGATCATCAAAAGGCTTCAGTGTTTATCGCAAAATATCATGAATGTAAAACATATTTAAGGCACATTTGTTCAGGTTCTAATTTCAAAAGGAGTCACTTTCAAACATTTAAATGCCAGCTGCAGCCAGTTTAAGTAAACTACTCATCTTCGGTGCTTGACTATTATTGATACAAATGTAACATTATAAATTGCATTATTTATAGTTATGTTATTTACAACAAACCAGTGTCACTTCTGCAGTAGCAATGAAAACCAATGTGGCTGACACCCAAACTGTGGAGAGTCCAGCCGAGCCGAGTAGTGCTAGAACTGTATAGTGGAAAAGTGCTTTTAGTTTGCTTATGCCTAGGACCAGCTCTGTCTGCCAGCAACAGGTGACATCAAACCTACACAATGTTATCTAAAATTATACAGTTATTTCTGACCAGTTGCAAGAGAGAAATTTGATTGGATGAGAGTGATAATGAGTATAACAGCACTGGGACTTTTAACTGTAGTATCACACTGATTCACAGGTGTTCATAATAATTATTAATTACACTGACTGTTGGGCTCTATTTAACTACACTACTGTGCCTGGTTCACACTGGATGCACGACATGTGCGCTGCTGCGTTCTGTCAAATTTTTAATTTGGCGCCCATGTTCACACATCAAAGTGTTCACACTGCACGCGTGAATCTATTTTTAATTTTCGTTGTGACATGTACAGTTTCCCAGCAATAATAGACAGATAAGAGATCTGTTGATTATAATGGTGATATTCTACCAGGAATACTACACAAAACTGACACCTGTCACTTTAATTTTAATGTCTAGCCTGAATCTGTATACATGAAAATGGAATCATTTTAAAATTGGTGTAATAATTACATCAGCTGAAGTGTAGACTCTCTCTCTCTCTCTCTCTCTCTCTCCCTCTCTCTCTCTCTGTCCTTAGTCAGATGTACTGTACATGAAAACCTAAAGTCATAAACATATTGTGACGTGAGGAGACACACAAGTGAGATGCAGCAGACATACGGCCGGTGAGAACACATACAGTCACTGCTGCATGGCATGACTGCTGCATCTTACACACACTTTTTTCTCTGGTTGCACAATTAATGGGAACATACAAATAAATGTGTATGAATTGAATTGAAGTAGTGGCCATAACCCATGTCACATACAGGACATGCTTATTGTTTGTGTTGCAAGACAACATTCAAGTCAGTCGATTGAGGAAATATAACTGGTAAAAAGCTAATCATAACCTGCTGAAGCTTCTAATTTTCAACTATTAAATAGCTTTTGTAGACCTGATGTACAAAAGCAATGTCACACTCGACTTCATGTTGTAAATGGCTGTGATACCTGTGGCTGAATCACCTAACCAACACCACTCCCGCTCATGTGTTATCGTTAAAGTATTATTGTGTTAACATTGTAAGATATGTAAGGAAATAATACAAATTCTGTTTTTTCTTTTGTAGTGAAATATTCCTTTAGTCTAAGACGTTTGAAATCATAAGCAAGACAGCAATCCAGGAAAAGGTAACTGTTAAAAAAGTAAAAAGCCACAACTGAAAGGCCACTGTAACAATTTCTGCTTTATAACTGAAAACAAAGTCAGAGAAACTGATATAAATATTTTGACCAGCAGGCATTTGAGAACAGAATGAAGTTTAAATGAGCTCACAACTCAAGGCAATGTTTCTAATGCTTTTTTACCCTGTCACTAAAAAGGGACAAGTTGTATAATAATCTTACTGTGCAAGTGGATTCATGTGGTAGGAATTCTCTGTGATTTATGAGATGTGTGAAAAAGAAATGTGTTCCATGGTCAAATACCTTTGAAAACTCATTCTCAGGCCTGTAATACAGTGGACAAATTATTACAATTTTGAAAGTCAGCATCAGTGTCATTGTACATGAAGTTAAATCAAACAACTCAAGGCCAAGAGCAGTGCACACTCCTCTTGTGCAGCGTGCTGACAGCTACTGTATTTTTGATACAGAGCCAATCTGGACTCTATTTTTCCTCAGAGTTGATTTCCTGTTAATCTTTGCTCTTTGCTGGCATCAAACAGCCAGTTTTAGATTTAAATAAGATTGACCTACTGTATGCAGAGAGAGAGAGGAATGCCTGAGTGCCTCACAATGGATGAGTACTCAAGCAGCATTGTTGAACAATGGAAAGCAGGTTGGAGAAAATAGCTCCTTATCACATCCCTTGAGAGATTGAAGATTAGAGTTTTATCATTTTATCAACACCACCGTATAATATGAGGATTTTCTCGTTGGGACGTACAGAGTTTGAGCCAAAGTGGATGTACTGTATGGGTCACTGTGTTGGACATGACTGCCAGCATGAATAAAATATAGTAACTGAACATGGTGTTTAACAGCCTATGGGAACAACAACATCCATCCGTATAAGTAATTTTCACTTAGGTTGTGTGTTCTTTCTTTCTTTCTTTCTTTCTTTCTTTCTTTCTTTCTTTCTTTCTTTCTTTCTTTCTTTCTTTCTTTCTTTCTTTCTTTCTCTGGACACAAATGAACACACACAGTCACATTTTCAAAGGTGAGAGAAAGCAACATTGCCATTACCAGTAAACACAGAGGACAGAGGAGAGGGAAGAAAAGGAGGGGAGGGGAGGGCGATGGGATAAAATCCATCAGATTTGATGGCATGGTGATGTAGATAATGTTTTTTCCTTTCAGCTCAGAGACAAGATGGCTGAACACAACCACTTTCACTCTCTCACATCCTCTGTTTTGAATGAAAGGCAGCACAAAATACTGAGTTTGTGTTTCTAACATGTCTCTTTGTGCGCAAACACTTTTCCCTTTTACCCATCATAATGATTGCCTCACTATTATGTGATTCAGTGATAAAACACACACTACTCTTAATCCAGCAACACCACTCTGTAGCTGTGGAGCAGGGTTTATAGTCACCGGGGGGAAAAAAGGGGGCATAATTAACCAGTTTCTCAACTGTTTGCACAAATACGACAGAAAATCCCCTCAAAAACAGCTCAACGCTACGGTAATTTGCCGCACAGAAACATTGGAAAACAAATGCGTTCAGGAAATGTAGATGGGTTTTTAAGGTCTGAAAGCCACAGCTGCTTGGCAAGCAGGAGCTGGCTCCTTTTGTCTTTTATCTTCTTCTGTAATGTGCACAGGTGCTGCTTAATTCAATTGGAGAACGTTGCCATGGTTTTACATTAATATATTTCCATGTTACCATTACGACTGTTGTCATGGAGATGATAGGACCTATTTGAACTGAAAGCAGAGATGGTTCTCTCGCTCTCTCTCTCTCTCTCTCTCTCTCTCATTTGGTTGTTCCATGTCAAGTCACATGGTATGCAGTCAGATTTAAAGCTTGACTTCCCCCCACCCCCATTTCTTTCTTTTACCGGTTCTAACTCAGTATTGCTAGAAGAGAAGATGCATTTGAACATTACCTGCAGGACACATAACTAAAACATTCACAAATAAAAACAGATCTATCTGGACTGGCATGTACAAACCCAGTTTTGTGCACAAGAATCTTTCAAACGTGACACAGAAAATAATTTTCCTGAATGTTCCCAATGACTATTTTCTTTACCTACAAACCCGCTGTGATTAAATACCTTTGAATCCCAGGAGAAAATAGTTACAGATAATAAATGAATGGTCTAGTCGTGTACTCCGGTGCATAAGTTGGGCTGCACTGGAAATGGAATTTGCTCAAAATCCAAGCAACTATGTAAAATGCAGATGTTTTTTTTGAACATAGCATATACTACTAACATCTAATCGGGATTCGGTTATTCCAATTAAAATAATTGCACACTTTCATAAAATCAATACTGCTCCCTGGTACCATAATTGCTTCTTTCAATCAATGTGATGCATTTTCTAGAACAAAAGGCAAAGCAGGGGTATTCAATTTACTCAAGCATACCAAAGTTGATGGAATGCTTGTATTGGCTATTAAAGCATTGGTTGTTTTCTTCTCTTTATGCCAGAGGAATATTTTTGGAGGCAAGTTCAAAGTCACCTTGTTATCTTTGGATTTTGTCTTCAAAACCACTGGATCTCATTATATCAGCAGGCACAAGAGAAGATGCATATTAGTACTCACTGAAATGAGATGCAAAATGAATCACAATATGCAGCAAACTTTGTCAAAATCAACCTTAGTTTTTTTTTGTTTTGTTTTTTTTGCTAATAAATGTGTTTGTTTATGGACACACACACATATAGTGTATGTGCAGTGCTACAGAGGCAAACATCTTGGTTAAAGGTCCAAACAAATGAGGGGGGGGGGGGGGGGGGGGGTGGATGAACAGAAGTACAGTATAAGAAACTGGGCTACTCTGACAGCTGCAGATGCAGAGCAAAGTCAAATGTGTCCTACTTTTCTTTGCATTAACTGAGCTAGAATCATTTTCTGAATTTTCACACATACAGGCCACTCCTCTCTTGCTACTATTGCAAAATGAAAACACACTGGAAATAGGCTACTGACATACTCATTTAAACACACTCAGATGCACGGACACGCCAGGCTGTACAGACAGACATACAAACTCATGTTTAAGGCACAACCAATTTCTCTTTCTCTACATTTTCATTTTTTTTTCTTTTTTGATAATGAAAAGTGTCTGATACTAAACTGTGGACTTGCAGCGAAAAACCCAGTTTTTTCTGCTATTCTTATACAAACACAAAGTGACAAGATGGTTACTCTCTCTGCACACTGACAGTTCATTCCAGACTGGGAAAAATGTCAAAAATGTTTAGTCACGGCTGAGTGGACTTAATTACCATCCTCTAAGCTGTCACAGAACTCAGTGCCACTAATGGTCCCGAGCTACAGATAAAATTCCATTTACAAGAATGTTGCAGCCACAAGATCTGATTTGGCCAATATGAAATATTTACTTTGATGTAATTAAAGTGACAATGCTTATCACCCATTCTAGCCCACAGAAAAGGTTGTTTGATAAATATGAAAATAATTACTGTTGGCCTTTTAGAACAAGATGAGATGTAAAATTTGTGTCTGGTGCATCAGGGGATAATTAGACCAATGTTATGATAACTGCTAATTTTGAACTTTTATGAATAAATACACTCAGGGAAGATTTGAGTACTAACAAGGTTAAAAAAAAAAAACTAATAAGAATTGTATGAACCAAATCACTTGACCTGATAACCCTTTGAATGGTGTATTATTATTTTTTTTAAAGATTATCCTGTAATTATGGTTAACACTAATAAGAAATATTTACAGTTTTATTTCTGGCATATAAATCTTTATTCTTTAAAGTTCTAAACCAAAAACACAAAAATGGAGAGCCTGATTTTAATCCACAAAATAACGATATAAAACATTTAAACCCTTAATTATGTTAGTTTATATCAGTAATTATACATCAACTGTGATCAAGAAGGCAAGGGCATGAAATCTACTTAGCTATGTTAAGCCCTTTTAAAGAATAAATGTAAAATGCTAGAACAGTTTTTTACAGTATATGGTCAAAAAGTACATAAATATATAATTCATAACATGACCTGAACATCAGCATGATCACCATGACCTACTGCTAAGTCAAAAATTGAGTGGCTACACTGTCACTGATAGAAACTGTGTGATTTCATTTATTAATGGAAACAGGGAAAGTCAATCAAACAACATCAAAGGTTTATATCAGTCTCTTCACCCTTACAGGACCCTAAGCAGTATATGGCCAGTTCATCTCCACATATGCAAATGTAGACAGTATCACTGTACTCAAATAAGAAATGCAGTGATAAAGAAACATTTCTGATAAAGAAGGCATTATGTCAGGTGAAACTGTACATTTTTATACACATATACCTGCTTGCTACACAACACAGTGTTACCGAGCTAAAATTAAAGTTGCCTAATAAATGGTTGCGAGATTATGTAAAAACACTGCCAAACCTGGCCAACCAACCAGCCATGACTGGCTCCTCAAGACTGCTAAAATGATAAAAAAAGATGACTTCCACAGCCAAAGCAGTATATTGAACTGTATGTGCAATAAAGTTAAAAACAACAACAAAAACATAGGAAGCTGCTGTTTTCACTCGCTCATACTGAAGATGAGCTGCTGTATGGGCTCTTGTACCTTTCTCTGTCCTTCACATCCATCATATGAAAATGAGTTCATATGCATCACTGCTAACATAATGGTCTTAAGAGGCTGAGGGAAAGGCTCAACTAACATACAGGATGGCACAATAAAGAAGAACCCACTGACGTTAATGAAAATGTATACCATTTAAGACTTGTAGAAGTAATGGCTGAGAGGAAGATGGCACATTATTTATTAATAGTGCAGGGCTAAGTGACGGGCTGTTGATGGCATGGGCTGTTTTCATAACATCTCCTTCCACTTGATGTTCACTCTTTGTTGCCTTTTTTTATGCAGAATTAGAAACAATTATATTGTGTGTTGCCACTGGGGTTACAAAGCCTCCAGAATAGTTGGATAAATAGTGATTACTGAATGCATAAAAGTGATGTACATGAGCTCATTACATTAAGAAAGGCCCCAAAACAAAAAGAAGCTTTGATTATTTAAGATTCACTGATTTTTTTTTTTTTTTTTTTACAGCTAATGTATTTAACAATATGTTAGAGCAGATTAAGGAATTTCTATTTTGGCTGCCCGTAATTCATAAGGCCCTATCTCACTTACAGTGCAAAGTGATGCAAAGTTTCCATTTTTCTCCAGCACCCACCCACACCTGTGCACATTTTGGCATCCATGAAGAGTTCAGTCGTAGGAAAAATTTTGTTGCATTGCTTACTTGAGGCAATGGAAAATGATATCACAATGTTGTTATCTCAATGGTGAGTTGTGGTCTGTCCAGGTGCAAAATTGATCTGCCAAGTTGCAAGTAACCCTGGCTATTAAAGGGAATTGGAGGCAGCAATCTAAATTGTTCACAGCATGTTAATCCCAAAACACAATTAAAACAATATTTTCTTCTGTTGTTTAAATATTAAAAGTACATTTTGTCACATAATAAATGCACTTTCTGCTCTTGTTTTTGAGGCTTTAACAAAAACTGAGACAACACACAACTCATGAGTTTATCACCTACAAAAGTTCTAATGGTGATATGTAAAATGGTTTAAAAGCACCTGCTTTACAATTGCTCCTATTCCTCTGTACTCAGGCATAGATTTACAAGTCCATCTTTATCTCAATGAGACTAACATGCAGACCCCCCCAACCCACCACCCCCACTGTGCGCTTTGTTTCTCCTTACCCCCCCACCCCCCATTCTCCTCATCTCCCTCAGCTTGTAACCTGAATTCTGTCGTGCAGCGGACCAATCGATCACAGGGAGTCCTTTTTTTTTTATCCCAGCAATTTTCCTCTGAGGAAAGGGGGAATAATGTGAGCTAACATTGTGGAAAATCAATGCTCCACTGGCATAGAATAACTTAGTGTGGCTGGCAGAGAGCACTGGACTGCCTCATGTACCAGCTCTCAACCTGCAGCTCGTGCCGCTTCCTATCACAGTGTCGCACTCACTCTCAACAGTAGGTGAACGGTTTGATTCCTCAAATCCTGTAAATATATTAGTGTCTTATGAGATTTACTTACTTTATAACATTGTAATTATCAATTATGATTCACAATCATTTTCATGTGAAGGTATTCCACCCATGGCAGCCCATAGTCATACTCATTACTAAACTTATTTGGATGGTGTTGTCTTTTTACTGCCGCATGATTAAATTATAAATACCAAGCTAGAAATTGCATTAAGAATGAGATGGTATTATTACAATACTGTAACCACATAATTATCATGTTGTTACTTCACTGTAATGTAAAGTGCTGGTGCCAGATAGATGACACCTTTTGCGGAACTTTGGATAAAAATGATCGAAGAGAAATAAGAATAAGAATCGCCATATGAATAAGAATATTTTTCATTTGATGAAAGTGTGAAGCCTGTGAGAATTGGGGTCAAAATATCTTTTTGTCACTGTGATGAAAACTGAAACAAGCCGTTACACTGTGTGGCTTACTGCACGAAAATATTCTCATGATCTTCAATAAACGTCAGAGAAAATACAAGAGGGTGTGCGAGAGGATGTTCTCTGGGTTGATGGCCTCTACAAGGATATTCAGTGGCTGCAACCAAGAAGAAACACATTTCTAACCACATGAGAATCCATCATCAACAGTTTAGACTGAGACACAGACAGCTGAGCGGTGTGTGTGCACAAGGTTTGAGCTCATGCAACACTGCAGAACATCAGGACTTCAGTGTGTGAAATAGGTTTCATAATCAACAAGAAACTGGTTGATACACTGTCATCTTTCATAACAATACTGTCACAGGTACACCACAAAGTGTGCTCAGCCGTGCGCTCCTGTGTGTGTGTGTGTGTGTATGTGTATGTGTGTGTATGTACTTCACCTCAACATCACCTACACTGACCGAGACAATTTCAAACTTGCTGATGTTGCTTTCCCTAAAGTGTCATCTTGGGTAGAGATAGATAGATAGATAGATAGATAGATAGATAGATAGATAGATAGATAGATAGATAGATAGATAGATAGATAGATAGATAGATAGATAGATATGTCAACTAATTACTTAAGTTTTAATTTTGTTAATTTGTGCTGTGTTGGAAGACGTATACATACGATTTTAAATAACAATCCAAATATAATCAAGCCTGTCTTTTTACTAGGAACTGCATGTTGTAACTAAAGCACAGATCCGCTTGGGAGACACCAGACACATCTCATCTTGCCAATTACACTTTGCATGATTCCTCCCCCAAATTAGGATAAGCCAAGATGGAAAATGATTCTTGGCATGTCGTGGGCCCTAATTATCCATTGAACAAATGGAAATATCATTGATATTGTGTGTTAATTTAGCCACAGGCAGAGAGCTACAATGTATGCTGACAGATTTTTGGCTTGCTATGATGTGAATGTGCAGCAGTTTCTTGTGATGAGGGGCAACCTGAGCGCTTAAATACATACTAGTGTTTAAAAAGTTTATTTGTGGCTGAGGCCGACTGCTAACTTCATCATGTTGTTGTGGAAAGATAACATGGTTTGTTACTGATACATAATGTGGCAAAGACACCACAAACAGCAAGCCAGGCCAAATATCATGAAGAACAAATAACACTGTAACAGAGGAAGTGTTACATTTTTGTTGTCTTTGAAGAGCACAACTTGAATCATGAGAACATACTCAGTGTGAATATGAGGAAAATATAACCTCTCAAACCCAAACAAGAAGGAGAAAATATCACCAATCCAGTTTTTCAAGCATCCCTTCCACTTCAAGACACAAATGGATGCATCTTATTGCATGTTATTCACAAATACACACAGAAATGAGACAAATATTATTTTAAAAGAAACTTTAGATATGTTGCACATCTGAAAATTGGACTTTATAGGAGTAGCGGTGAAATAACATTACCATAAGCTTGGTGCAATGCATGCATAATAGATTGTTGTTTTCACTCTGCATATGGTAGCTGGAGCTGGATTCCCTTCAAAGTGCACCAAATTTGCATGATTCGATGTGAGGGATTCTGGGATTAGAGAACACCACTTTCTCCCCACACCCCTCTTTAACTCAGCCATAAAAAGGTATCACATTCCCACAGATGGTGGGGGAACATTTCGAAAATGTTGCCCATTACAATACAAAAGAGTAAGCACAGGAAGCCAAGAAAATCATTTAAATGAAACATTTTATTTCTGTGCTTTTAATAAAGGATGTGTTAAATTCTGGCTTTTTTTTTATTGACAAACAAATATAATGAATAATTTGGTCAAATTCTTTTTTTTTTTTCGATGCCATGTGCACCTCTGCACTTTGACACTGCTGATTTGGTGATTGAGAGGAAAAGTGACAGCTCTCACATGTGCCGAGAGAAAGAGAGACCAGCCTCACCAGATGACTCCCTCCTGTACAACTGCTTGTTGCTGACATCCCTCACCCTTGTCTTCTATCACTTAAAAGTGACAGAAAACAGAGAAAGAGTGGGGGAAGCCTGTTTGACTGTTGACAAGCCCCAGAGGCTGCTACTCAGCACTGTCTGGAAAACAAGAACAAACTGATACACAAAGTATCATCAGCACTCCGAGCTGAGAAGCAGAGAAATGACACGAGTGGAGAGAACGCTGCGATGCACATGATTTATTTTCTTCTTTAAAAACCATACCTTGTAGGTTTTTTGGTACACTGCATTTCTGTAATTAGATTAAAAAAAGAAGGCATGTGTGTCACAGGCATTGTGTACTTTAATGCAAATTGCATGCCCTTTTGTATGAGCTGTCCCTCTTTTCACAGATAACCTGATTATAATTTAGACCAGGTTGCCCATCTGTTGGGTGAATATCCATGCATGGCATTGTGCATATAGGATGCATGAATTGTCAGAGGTTTCCCCCCTTCTTCCCTCTAAGTAACAGTCTCAGAGGAGGTTTTGTTTATTCTTGTCTCCTGATGTTTTTCCATATATTTATATACTGTGTCATTTTGGCCAAAAAATCAGTGGATCCGAGATGCCATGGGCTGAGAATAGCACAGGCTTGTACTTTATAATCCCAGAAACAGCAAAGCTGAACATGCCAACTTCTGTGTGGTTGTGGTGAAACCAACCAAAATCTCAATTGCTTTAAAACACGTAAGTAAGAAAATGTTTATTTATGTATTTTTTTTAAACTTCCAATTATCATTTGTCATATGATATACTGTCAGAGCAGAAGAGTGGCAAAACGTGCAGCAAATGGCGATAGGTAATCATGATCCATTAGTGACAAATGTTATAGTGGAGATGGTAAAGAGGATGACAGCATTAAAAGACGACCAAAATGAAATGGTCCATTTCCTATGGAGCTAAAGAATTTTGGGAATGTCTTGCCTAATACAGAAGCATTTCATCTTTAACTAGTGTTCAGGGAGTCTCCAATATAGTTAAACTCATACTTTTGATTATAATCATTAAATCGGCAAACCACTGATTTCTCACAAATGCACAAAGTGTTTTCCAGGATTTGCAGGGATAATCTAGTTCGATGTGAAATGATTCCTTGCTGCAGGTGAACCCCAGAGTCTGCCAGAGACAAGGTCTTGTGATGTCGCTGACCTAATATGGTCACGTCTGGACCATCAGCTGAGTATCAGGTGCTTGCTAAATATTTGGGAGGATGAACGCTTCCTGCTGAGCTGAGGCTCTCATCATAAGGCTGAACCCTGGGCTTTCTTTCTGTGTCTTTATCCATTTGCCTATGTCTCACTCTTCTTCACTTCCCTCATACCCACTCATGCTCGCTCTCTGTCATCTTGTGCCTTTGTGTTTTGCTGCTGGGTTAGAGTGAGTTGTGAGAATGATTGCATCTGCTGCAGGCATCCTAGAGATTTTGTGTAGGAAGAAAGTATTTAGTGTGGGAGGAGAATAGTTTTTAAAAACAACGGTTTTCTAAAAGGATTACAAGTGTCCTTTAAAACCTTATAATGTCAGGGATGACGGCTGCATCATTCTTTCACTTTGCTCCAGCTTCCATTTTTAATAGGTGAAGATTTTTTCATTGACTAATGTGACGCTGGCGAGTGTTTATTACACAGCTATTCTTCCACTTGCTGAACTGATGGCTGTTTGCCTACAGACATGAGGGGGGAAAAAAATCTGAAAATGCTGAATTGAGTGGATTGAACTAAATTAAACCCCAGTGTCTTGTTGTTTTTAAAGTTAAACTAAGCCTGATGATGAGGCTGTCTACAACCTCTCATACTTTAATTGCACATATTCTGCTATCTGTTTGCCTTTTCTCAGTCCACACAGTGTGTCGCTCAATCCTCACTGATTAAATTCCTCCATAAATGATTAGACTCAGTAGAAGGCAAGCAATTAAAGTAAAAGCCTGATCAAATGGTGGCTGGCTGTCAGTCATATGTGCTGACATGTAATTGAAAATGTCCCCTTTCTCTTGCTCTCAACTGCTACTGTAACATGAAGCCATTTAAAACCAGCTCAGGTTTCTGGCAGCAACAGTGGATTGGATGATGCTTCATCAACTAATTGACACAACAAAGACCTCTTTCGAAATGGGTGTGTGCTCAATAACATCTGGCCTCTCTTATGTTTAATGCTAAATTATTTACAGTGAATGACGTTCTGCTTCCACACTTTCAGCTGCAGATGAACATGCAAAGGTTGAAGGTTGAGTAAAGTGAAGTAAAGTAAAGTGAAGTAAAGTGGCAGTAAAGCTGCTGTGAAACACAATTTCGTTTTGAACATGACAATGAAGCAGCTGGCACCTTCTGACTGATTTTGTCTGACAGAATAAAAAAACATGAAGCCTCAGTTTCATTGATCAGCTGTAGTATTAAACGTTATTACTCGTCAGGCTTCCTGGATCAAAGGCAATTATTCATAATTCACCTTTCCAAAATCCTGTGGCATCGCTCTGTACTACAAAAGCAACAGAGAACATGGCATGCAATTTAATGGATTACCATTTTCCCCGTGCTTTAATACACAATGACACAATTACCTTAAAGCTTATTTTCGAGGATTTGGAGATAGAAGAATATTGGTGGATGATATTCTCGCCTATATTTAACTTTGACAAACTTACAAGATCAAGGCTTTTCTGTCTCCCTGTCCTCTCTGTCATGCTGCTGCAAATGGGTAGGGCCCTGTATAATGTAGCTACAGGTCAATGTTGCCCTACAGATGAACTAAGTGACAATAATTGAGTTAAGAGGGGAAACAAATGATGTCATGAGTGCATGAAGTGGAAAGAGTAGACTGATTTATTTTCCAAAACAATACATGCCAGAGCAAATCAGTTTTATTGGGAGGTGTGGGGGATGGAGACTCAAACTGCAGCGTTGGTTCACTTGACTTCACGACAGCACCACAGAGTGTGCACCAAAGATGAACTATACCACTACAGGATATCAAGTCCCTTTCAAAGAGTTGAAATCAGGGAGTGATTGATGAGATACAGTAAGTAAAAGTAGCAATAAGTAAAATATCCTAAATGAACTGCTGCAATTAAACTTATACTATTACATTAATAAAGGTACTGAAGGCACCATATTTTACATTTTTACAATGTTTACTTTGTAATAATCTAAGTGTGTGTATACGGAGTTCCTCGCATTTCTACTGATTGGCTGTTTCCTGAGTGATGCACTCACCAGATGTTCTTGTAATTCAGCACTCCTCAAATAAAGGACTTGATTGAATGCACTTTGTACCAAAGGTTAAATAAAAATAGAATTTAAGGAAAACATTAAACACAAAGTCAGATGGTATGGAACTTTATCAAGTCAAAATATCAATGCATTTTTAATTACTCTCTTATAATCTTTCTAAAATAAGAATAATAATAATAATAAAAAAAAAACAATGTTGATATTTAAACACACAAAGCTTATTCAATCATTTTATACATTAAGTTTTAATTAGGTAGGCCAGTATATTATAAGGACCAGTCTCGTGATAACTTGCATTTTTATGTTAAGTCTGACTGTTACTGCAGCAACAAAATTGACAACAGGATCTGTGTTGGAAAAACCATACACATGTGGCACATTGTTCATGACATGCAGCACAGGTTGGTAGTGTGACGTATCAGCTCAGAGAAAAGTGTTAATGATGTGAAATAGTTCTCAAGTACACAGGGAGTTATTGACATTCAAATGTAGGGAACTCATTCTATTCCGGAAAACAGAGGAATGATTAAAGTGACAAAGGTTCTGTCTGCTCTTGTCTTTTTTTTCTGACTGGCAACTTCACAGAAGAGAGACTAATTGCGTGAGGGATGAAAGTGGCCACAATTATTTCCCTTTAATGGCACAGATACATCCATTTCAAAGAGAGGTTGCAAACTTGAGATGAAGTTCACCAGATTATTTCTTAGTCGAGGATCTTTGTTCCCACATGTTTACATTTGAGTGTTTGTACCTTTGTGTTACTTGATGCAACAATTAAGATTCAAGAAACTAAGCAAATGATCTGGCTGTTTTGTGAAGTCAGGCCTATTTGTTTTCAACAGCACAAGAAAAAAAAAAAACCTCAAGCAAATTTCACATGTGCAACGGAGTTTAAAAAAGGTCAAATGCCCCATATCAATTACCATCTTCTCACCACTTTGGAGAATGTTAACCTAATGTCAGTTAAAACTTGATATAGTCACTGCTTTCAAAGGTGCACGCTACAAAAAAGAGTGACAAATTATGTCCCCGTTTTAGTGTAGAGAACAGTCTCAGGCATGCTGAGGTGATAACTTCAGTCTGTGAAAAGTTTTGCTGTCTGTAGGTGTGTGGTGAAGCTGAGGCTCTCGCTGCATTGAGGTAGAGTATGACTCATAATCCCAGATGACTCATGTGGTCCCTTGAAGTCACGCTGAGGTTCTCAATATACCCTAATTTCCATGCTGATGCAGGATGGGCAAGAAGGTTGGAGCGTCTTCTTTGTTCTACTTTTTAACTTCTTTTTTTCTTGGTGGGGGGAGGGTGGAAGTTTAAACTGTGCTTTGAAAGACTGGCTTATCGTTGAGAGGCTTGATATGAAAAAAACTACACAGTGTGGGAGAAACTAGAGAGTCAGTTAAATATGCACTTCACTGCAACAAGAAATACGCTTCAGTGGAACTAGCTTAAAGGGTTATGGTAGCTCCCGATATCACAGCAAATGATGCGCTGTGAACACGGTTCCTGCCTCAGGCCAACACGGTGACTAATGCATTTAATTGTGATTAAACAGCCTATATATTTAATGTGAAAACTGGTCATGTTTTATCGAGTATCTAACTTGTTTTTGGATGAAATATGAGTTATATGTTTGTTACAGTAGATTCCATGCCACGGAATCTTCACACAACCCCTTTAAAGTCCATGAAATATCTCACAGCACTTATAGATTAATGTTTTAGCACTTTCAGTGCAGAGCATTGCATTATGGGAGAGGGAGGAGGTATGCAGTAATTTACTGTGTACTTCCTATTGTGGGCTAAGCTTTTTCCATTGTTTGTCAAAATCTAATCATACAGCAGAACAAAAAAAATGCCAACTAAAATAGGTTCGTGTTCAGGAAAATGCATGGCCATAATTGCAGACACACACACACACACACACAAATGATCACATCACAATTTACTCAGATGTAACTGCATATTGTGTGTCGTTGCACTTTTCAAATACCAGTGGGAAAATGTCATTTCTAGGTCATAGCAGGGGGAAAAGAGCCTGAGAGAAGTTCATTTAACACATTTGACTCTTCAGGATGAACATAAACTGTTAGAATGTATAGACAGGATGAGGTCTAATCATATTTAAAAATGGTTTATCGTCACTAAAATTAGGGTTATCATATATCGCTGTCATCATCATCATCATCATCATCAATTCACAGAAATGACTAGGCATGTATCTTTTAGTGAAACATTCTCTTACACTTGTGTTTTTAATAAGAGCTAAAAATATGCGCAGTATTTCAGGTGATGTCACCGAGCTTCAGTCCAACATGAAATGTCTATGTGTAAACCTCAACAGTGTCCTGTTCCCATGTGCATGGACAGAAATGACATTCGATCTCTCTGTTGACACTGGATTCATTTATTGATGTTTGCTGGCAACATGTACAGGACGGACGCAGACAACGTCAACGCCGTACTTGTAGGAGCTCACTCGCTCTGTGTTTTCAGGTCAGTGGCTTTCATCAGATGTAATGGGTGGACTGTAAATTATGAATGAAGAGCCACTCTGTGGATGATGAGGATGATGCAGATTATTCGTCCCTGCTGCCTTCGATACCACTTCTCAGCAGAAGGATTTCACACCAGAAGGATGAGAACCAAATTACTTGAAAGTGTAAAATAAAGAAATTATAGTCCGCAGCCTGTGACTGATTTCACCATCTGGATTGGGTCAGGATCAGGGGATTGATTTATTTATTTATTTATTTATTTATTTATTTTCAGTCAGTGTTAATATAAATTTATGGTATTTGTTATGTAAAAGTAACCCAATTATTTGAGCTAGAAAGGAGAAAGTAGATAATTAGAGGGCAGTATTGGTGAGAATATTTTAGCTGTATCCTTGAAAGTTAAATAAATATATAAAATAGAATTTTAATTTCAATAAACTTTATTTTTTTTAATTGTTGAAATTTCCAAAAGAGAGAAAATGCACCAGAATTTAAGCAAATAAAAACCAAAAGAGAACAGAAAACACAACACTAAAACCACAAAGACTAAAAGGTAAAATACAATGCCAGGTTGTTATCAACACGTAAAAAAGAAAGTGACAATAATACTAAAATCAATCTAATTCTGATTTTAAAACAAACCGTCAGAAAATGGGCCCAGATCTCAAACGCTGGCTAAACAATGATAATGATGATGCTGTGTAGGTGCTGAAGCAGAATTATTATTTATTTGAAGATGATGATGAGCTGGTCCGGGTTATTCACTTTGAACTTTCCCTGCTCATCATGAAACCGAGCTCTTTAGGATCCAAATAAATGTTTACTTTTAAAGCTGCACTGTGCTCGGGAGTTTGTGGGCCCTGGGCTAAACATTAGTGATGTGGCAGTGAAGAGCGATTGCTGCTGATCATGCAGTACGCCGGCAGCTGATGACTCTATCGTAACAGATCATGTAATAGATGATTAATTTAGACTCTGAATCAATAGAGGTTGTCAGGGCCTCGCTGATTCTACAGGCCCTCGTTATTCAGTGTGTTAAAATGGTATGTGAAAGTTTTCTCTGCACCTGAAATGGTTGGAACTAAACACCCCATCATCAGTTTTTTTTTTTTTTACTATTTAAAAACATCTAAAATCAAGTGTTCCTTTTCTTGCACCTTGATTTACCTTATTTTGACTCATTGATCTGTATCAGTTACTCAATCTTTGTAACCTGTAACTTTTGCAAAAAATAAAAAATCCTGTCCGTGTGTGTCCCGTGATTATAAAAAAATATATCAGTGAGCAGCCACCAGTGCGAAACTTGGATGAGAAACACAGATACAGCAGATCTTCAGTTCTGAAAGCTGGAGTCTGATCCCGCACCATTTTCTCTCTGCTGTCTGATAAAGGTGTAGGAGGAGAGAGCAGGAAGGAGAGGAGAAAAAAGAGGGAGGGGCACAGAGAGGAGAAATGAGGTTGAGCACTGGTGAGGATGAATAGTGAAGAGAGGAAGACGAATAAGAGGAGGAGGATGGAGTAAAGAAGACGGGGTGGGTATGGGGGGCAAAGAAGAGAAAAAGGAGAGGGGAGAGAGGGCTCTAACTCTGGCATAAAAGTAAATTCAAATGCATTATTCATGGCTCTCTGTGTCAAAATATCATTTACGTGTGCTGTGTTGACTCATGGCTCGTAAAATGAGAAGGACATGAAAAGAAAGAAAGGAGAGGGGAAATAAACAACTCAGGAGGCTTTCTCTTTTCCTGGCCTGAAAATAAAAAAAAGAGGAGGCCAGGTGTGCTCTCCCTCAACTTATTAGGCATCAATTATTTATTATACTCTTTGTTTACTATTCTTTATGTGTGTAATAAACAGCTACCTTGTCAAAGAAAGTCTCAAATTCATCTTCAAAGTTTGCAGGTTGAAGAGGGACCAGAATAGTTTCTGTTTCACATGTAGATGTCTGAGTATCCTCCTACAGAAAAGACTCATCTCTCTCTCTCTCTCTTGTTACTGACCCTAAAGCAAAACAGGACAGAACACAGAAACACAGAAACACTGAAACACTGAAACACTGACGTATGAAGGTGACGATTTTCATCCCTAAGTCTCCTGCCACTAATTCGAATCTTCCGTTTTCTGTTTCCGATTTGGGCCAAGATGACCAACTGTGCATAAGGTTTGTTTCCATTCTGAATTTGGTGGGGATTTTCTGTATAATGAGTGCTGCCGCTACTGTACTGTATTCAAGCCTACAGCTCCTCTGTTTGGGACCAATTGCTTCAGACAGAAAGTACATTGGCACGACAGCAGCCCCTGCAGGTGTATGGCAGAACTACCACTTCTATCTTGACGTTTAATTACAGTAACAGTGGTTTCCAGACCTGGGGACAAGGCACTTTCAACCGATGAATTTGTTGCAGTTGAAACATTAAGTTTTTGAGGTGATATTCTCTCCAGGTCTTTTACTGTCCAAGTTAAGGAAAACACGCACACACATAAAATGTTTTTTTTGGTTATAACATACTCTATACAGCCATTGACCATGACTAGTGAAATGGATGCAAAAATGTCTGTTTCTGACATTTTAGACTTAAATCATTTTAAATCTAAGATGTCAGTAAGATAAATAATTTGAATGGGGCGTCAGTTTGATTGCACATGTACACATTTTTGTACACATTAAATGTAAATATGGGAAATATGAAAAATATATGACCGGCTGCATCATATGAAGAACTGAAATGCATTTTCTATAGACAGATGCTATGCTTCTTCTAGTTTTATCTGCTTCATATCTGTATGTATGCATGCATTCATTCGTGTGTGTGTGTGTGTGTGTGTGTGTGTATCCAGTGAAGGTGGGGGCACATATGACCTGCTCTACTTTTATTTTGATTTATAAGGCTGGTGGAGAGCATCATCACAGAATCGCTTCATCTTCTCTCCTTTATTACACCACATTTGTTTTCATTTTACTCCCAAGGCCTGGCTGAATACATTACAGATATCCCATGGGGCCCTGGGGCCAGCTCCTCCGCCACAGGAGACAATAGGATGACGACGAGGGATTTCTGAGCATGCTTCATCATTAGAGGCATTAGCATTATTTTGACTTCAAAACATTATCACAGGATTATCGTTATTCCCAGTATTAGCGGGATAAGTAGGCACATTTGTGGGAGCATCAGTCAAGCGTATTGGTTTTAATAACAAAAGTACTAATTGCTTTAGCCAGTCAGTGATAATGAAGAGAATTTTAAAGTGTCAGTGTTTTAAAATCCACTCTTACAGCTGTTCACCCCAGCATTTCCTATCTTTTCCTTACAGCATGAAGTCAAAAATGCCCTCTGCTATCTTTTACTAATGTAGCCTCTACCTCAGATCCATATTTGTTGATTTAGATCAGACAACCCCCACTATAAACACACCCAGCCCACATCCCTCCACAGCACCTGCCAGTCATGTGAGATATTTAGTTGAATGCCTCAGGGTAAAGTGGGACACAAAATCTCATTCAGTCCTAGGAAGATAACTAAGAGGAGAACATAATGGTGGAGATAATATGGCAATTGGGTTTAGCATACAGAGGTCAATGGCAGGTTAATGCACAATGTAATACATGATTGACTATGGGAAAGCATGGGGGGAGGGGCTCCGGGGGGTCAGGGGTGGCGTTGAGACTTGTTTTGGGTCAGTCTGGAAACAATATGAGCACGAGGCAGGGAATTATACCCATTTATCATATTTGTCATATGACTTTGGCCTGAAAAAGGTTTCTGTTATATAGCAGCCATGGAATCCTTCACAAACTATAATTTGATTCCAAGACACTATGGAAACGAAAGGCAGCGATTTTCAATGATGTAATAGATCTAAAATAAATGTGCAGCCATTTATCTTGTGCCCTCAAAGGACTGATGTGCTTAAATATCTGCTGTTAGGTGGTTAAGGAATTGTGTCAGGGCTGTGTTGAATTTTAGAGAGTCAGTCATGCTGACTGTTCAGTGGTTCCATTCTGTAAGCGTATCACTTTGTTACTGTTCCCCTCTATCTCAAGCCTGTCTTTGGTGAAAATAGAAAAGGTGCAGGGAGACCATTGAAATTGGCAGATTACCTCATTTTTAACTCCTAACATTCTCTGCAACTCTAGCTCAAATCATACCTGTTTTGTTCACTTACAGTCATACTGAACCATCTCTTTTCCACTTCATTCACGGGTTCAGTATTCACAGCCACCAGTGAAACGGATAGCATCTACATCATTTCAAGGACATACAATAACAGCCACTAGCCAAGCCCTGTTATATGAATACATTGAGGAAAGGTTTCCAGTGGCATTATTCCGTGATTGAATTCCCAAGGACAAGAGGGGAAAAAGAAAACATTAGGGACATGGAAAGGGAGGTGAGGAAGCAGAAACAAGGTGTTTATATGGTTTAGTGTGGTGAGCTAAAGAATAATAATAATAATAAAAAAAATACGGCTATAAAAACACTATAAGCTTGTCGATGCATGTTTTGAACATGTATGTGTGTGTGCAAAAACATGTAACACACACACACTCGTTTGTGTGTCAGATATGTCAGACAGTGTATGAAAGTAAATGAGAAAAACAACAGATCTTAAAAAGCCCACAACTGAGATCCCACTGGCTACGCAGCTCACTAGAAATGTGGGTGGACATGTAAATTGCATGGCTTTTCTTCTCCTTAGGGTAAAATTACTCCTCACTGCTCATCACCCCCCCCCCCCCCCCCTAAAAAAAAAAGCCCCCCCCCCTGAATAATAACCTTCTGGATTCTCTCTGCTTAAGGGTTTGGGGGATACCTGTCAATCACGTTAAGCCCAAACAGAATACATTTACATAGACTACAGTGCAACATCTGTTAGTGACTGGAAAGACCGATTTTACAAATCACAAATGTTAATGATTTCATCAGCATACCTATAATCACACTCATAATTAACTCTATACTGACACTGATAACTGATATCCAATCGACCGTAGTCACTCTTCGTCATCAAACTTATTTTATGTGAATAATAACCCACAGATTGGTGGTAGACTAAAAGAAAAGAAAAGAAAAGAAAAGAAAAGAAAAGAAAAGAAAAGAAAAGAAAAGAAAAGAAAAGAAAAGATGTTTAACGTAAGACACCCACCCACAGGTTGTGAACAGTACTGCATTACAAATGGAGACAGTTCTTATACTAACCTACTGTATACATTATTTTTGAAGTGCATGGTTACTGCTGGCATGGGAGATAAACATAAAAAAAAAACCTTTTTTATAAATATATTTTGACTTCAAAACAAACCACATAATTACTGTGCAGTCCCCTCTTATTCTTTCTGGTTTTCTCTCCAGAATATTTCTTCACTCCACACTACATGCATCTCTCAGTACAGCCTGTAAAGGATTCTGTTTCACCAGAATAAATAAAAAAACCATAAACCATTACTGTGCTGAGGCATCTAGGATGCTGACACTACCAAATGCATAAAACACATTAAAAATGCATTAGACTACCTTTAGACCAGCTCCAACATCACTTTCTTCATCACTTTCACTTTCTTCTATGTTAATGTATTGGTCAATAATCCTCTAATATAATATGTCATTATATTAACAATTAACATGAGTCATTCTGCTGCTTACACTCCTTTAGTGGAGCATTTTATCTGTACTTATACTTAAAACACTTCCTGCTGGATGTTTTGCCATTTCTGGACAACAGAGGAGGTGAATTGTTGTGGAGTTTATACTCTTATTAAATAATAACATATTTGAAAATAATCTAAATTAACAGTTATTGGTCATTTGTGTCATTAATCACAATAATCCAATAATCACAATAATTTTTTTTATTGAACAAATATGTCCTAATGAAAGCCATTTGATTGGTTATGATTGGTTGTGTGGTTTTTAGTTGGGCAGAACAACACGCTGAATACGTTTGGCTCCACCGTATCAGTGTCATGGGACAGACTCAGATAGTCCAGACAGTTCTCCCTCACAAGAGAGGGAGCTCAGCCAAACTGAATGGATGTACTGTTCTGACTCAAACTGCAGAGACAGAATGTAATTCCGCCATGTATCTTTGTAATTTGTCCTTGTCCCTACAATCATGGCGCACTGATACAGTGTTATTCACTGTTCATGCCAATAAGGACAGATGTCACTTTCATCATATAATGGCTCCAACAGATCACTGTCCAGAAGAGCACAATCCAAGGAAAGGATAAGATACTGCATAGAACACTCATGCTCCCAGTCCTCTGATACAAGACACAAACCCAGATGGGGCAAGTGGGGAATCTATATACAGTGTATATGCTATATATATATATATATATATATATATATATATACACACATTATAGGACCATCCTGTACAATTATTTCTCAATCACTTCATTGGAACACATCCTGAAAATACGGAGAAACACATGCAGTTTGAAAATAACATCTTTTTTCAGAAAAAACAAACAACAAAAATGCTTCTATAATATAATATTTAGTGTGACCTACATTTACACTTGAACAATAACACAACCATGGCTCTTTAAAACCTAGAATGGAACCCTAATGTTATTGGTAAAACCCGTGTTTCTCCTACTATTTCATGCCAACAAATAGTTGCTGTGAAAAAGGTCTATTATATCTGGTTTACTCAAGACATGTTTGAGCATTACATACACATGTTGCACAAGTTAAACTCATTGACAGGTTGATCATATAGTGTAAGACTGACTTTTAGTCACATCTTTTCTATCTAAACACCAATGATCACAAAAGTGACATAAAAACAACAAAGCTGGTGGGGCTGGTGGTGGCAATAACAGAGAGTACAGGTCAAACTCATCAACAATAAGTGGCAGCTTAACTGTCAGCTAAAAACCTTGAAATAAGGTGTACACCTGCACATCTGCATTTTACTGCTCTTGGTAATAATGTCACCATTGATTATTGATGCAGTAGCTCCACACCAACCATACAGTACCCAAAACTATCAATCACTGTCTAAGTCTAATTCAACAATAACTATCCCCCTGAAAACAGGCAGCAATGAGCAAAATTAGTAGAACAGATTGCATGCAATTCTGACAGAGTGCAAAGAGGAAGAGGAAGAGGTGTGGAAAAAAGCAAACAATGGAGGACAAACTGCATACAAACCAAAGTCGAGATTAGACAAACAAATCTAATCTCCAACCCTAAAATCAAGTCAAGATGTCCTTACAATGATAGCTGTGTCACACACACACAAATACACCCTCCACTCCACTCCACCCTCTGAGTATATAACACTACAGGCACAGGGACCCTGTATTTTCTGACTCTGCTGCTCAGTCTGCAGGTTTGTGAACTGGCAAAAGTATCATATTCTTGTTTTCACCAAGTGAATATGGAGAGGCACTGGTCTGCAGTTTTTGCTTTGCTGTTAGCACTCAGTGCATATGTGCACTTTGACACAGCTTTGGCTGCAGACACTGATGGCAGATTGAGAGGTAGGGCTGTTCGGACTCAGATTGTTTTATGTGTTTAAAGTTTATCACATGGCTATTTTCACTGTTTTCTGTAAAAAAAAAAAAAATTCGACTAACAAAGTGTGTGTATGCGTCCTTAAAAACTCAGGCAATGTCAAATATTTCTTGATTATGTGGGCAGCTTTTAAAGTTTTGGATAAATCTCCTCAGTGACACAACTGATGTGGAAATCAAACTTGGACTGCCTGTAGAACAATGAAGCACCTTCCTATCCACATTTTTCAGAATCAGTTTTGCTTTCTTTATTTGCTTTGATCTCTCTTTCCCTGCAGAAAAGCAAGGAATATGTCCTCGCAGGAAGTGGGGCAAAGGGCTGTGTGCTGAGTTTTGCAGAAATGACTGCGACTGCCCCAGTAATCAGAAATGCTGCTCCAATGGATGTGGACATCAGTGCATGATACCAGAGACAGGTTAGATATAAACAAAGCAGTGCTTCTCTGATGACATTAAACTTTGGACACTTAGCTCATGAATGTTTGATTATAGTGAGAGTGTATTTTTATCTTTGGCCTGACAGAGAAACCGGGCAGCTGTCCTCTGCCCCAGGGAACCCACATGTGTGCCGAGTTCTGCTATCATGATGGTGAGTGCCCAGGAAGAGAGAAGTGCTGCAGGACGACCTGCGGCCACGCCTGCAGTGAGCCCTGCTGATTGGTCGGCAACAGACTCTGCTGCATGTGTGCACTTTGACTTCTTTCACAACAAAGAAAGATGTTCTACATTTTCATAGCCGCACATTTTATCTGAGCACCAGTTTGCACAATGTTTAATTGTTGGGATTTTAGAAAGTAGTTTTGGTATGTTTGTATACTTTATGTATGTTCATAAACCATTGACTAAGTACATTTCTTTCCACACTGAATACAGCATTTGCTAGGAATCATTTGTCTTTAATCTTTTTGTATTGTCAATAACATGGTCAGTTTCTGTATAAGCAATAATCCAATATATTCACTCTTCAAAATGTATGAAAATGTGCTGTACAATAATTTTATATATACAGTTTAAAGGTATGGAACTCTTTTATTATTATTATTGTGTGTTTCCCTAAATAAACATGCTTGCAGAACCTAGATCGTGTTTATAGGGCTCAAGTTTTACAGGCCATTTATTGGACGATTTAGGCTGAGATTTGCTGTAATAAGAAATAATGAAATATGTGTATAAAAATAAGAATGGCTGAACTGGCTGAAAACAACACTATGTAAAAGGAAATTCTAGTGCCTTAAATGTTCAAAATGGCTGAACCCTTATATAGTTGTATGAAAAGCCAAATGTTGTTTTGTACAACATAGTTTACTTGTATAAAAAGTCTGAGCTAAATAAGGTGAAGGCATGGGGAGGAAGCATAGTTTGCAGCTGACCAGATATGAATGCGGAATGCCGCATTTTCCCTTTGTTTTTGTTCCACACAGTTGCCAAATTGTTCTGGGGATCAGAAACACTGAACTGCCAAACACAGAGACGACTGTGTTCGCTCTCTCTGGGTGTGCCAGAAATGGGGCTGAGTTTGTTTACACAAAAAATGTGGGCTTTAGGTTTTTAAGTAATACAGCTCCAGTGCATACCTTCTTACACATGGCTAGTAATTAAGAGTAAAATGTCAAAAAAAATTGTTGATTTATTAAGAAGCGATAAAGAACGTTTCAGTTTTGCCACACATATACCTGCACAAAGTTTCATTTTTGACATTCACTTCTTCATTGTGAGTGAAACAGCATGGACTTAACGGCAGAAAAAAAACTTGCTTGTCTGCTATAAGACACACTGATGCTGCATTTATCCAATTAGGGAAGAAGTTACAAAACTAAAGGCGAATATTGTTCATGAGCCACAGACAGTTTCATTAATCATTCAAGCATGCACCCAATAATGAGTTCAAAAAACATTTGTTCAGAAAGCTGTTTTGAGTTCTAGACAAATAACATTGTTATACAGCCATGTTTTAGTATTTTCGAGGGCAAATGCAGTATAATTTTACTTTTAATAAATAAAAACTATTACGTGTCATACCAGGAGCTCTATATAAATTAATCAATATGGCTTAATCTTTCATGCTTTTTTAGCTAAATGTGGGGAACACAGTATTCCAGTCATTTCATGCCATGTCACACTTGAGAAAATTATTTAATATATTGTGACAATGTGACTGATTTCTGACTTAGAGGATCATTTTATTTCATTATTTCTATTTTGTCTTTATCCTCACAGTGAGATGAGAATCAACAGTTCAGGAAAGTAGTAGAAAACTGAAGGTGATAGTTTTCCTTCGGTCAGTCTCATAATTGTAAAAACCTAATTTTATCAGTGTTTCCACGCAGTGACAAATGCCTCAGTGACAGTGTGGATGTGTTATGGTTTCTGACATTCACAAAACAATCCAAAAAAAAAGGACAAACAAAGATCCCCACTACCACATTCTTGACATTTTTTGGTTCCTTCAAATAGACAAACAATAGAAAAGTCCTGTTTTGTCCTGCCACCTTTTCGTTATGTTCAAAAGGAGTTAGTCACCCTCTTCCATTCAAAAACCAAAACTTGAAGTTATTTAGCTCTTCATTGAGTCAACATTCATGTCAGTGCTCAGTGTTTTCCTTGAAAAACACATTTGTACCAGCGTTTTTGCCAAAAGGAAATGTTCCTTTCCAAAAGCAGAGCCAGTTGGCATCACTGTCCAGCCTCAAAGTGGCGGCACGCCCCTCATCTTGCGGATGATGTTGGCTAACCGCTTGGCCAACCCTGGGCTGGGCTCTTCTATCTGAAAGCTGCGGGTCAATAGGTTGTAGAGAGAGCCATAACCCACAGCCACCACGGTGCATGTCAGACAGATGACATTATAAGGCATGCTGAAGTCTGGCGTTGGAAGGTTAACCAGCAGAGGTTCTGTGTATATGCGCACAAAGTAGCTGGACTCCTCTTTACAAGGAAAACTGAAGGAAGATGAGAAATTTAATTGTGTTAATTTCTAGACAAACAATTTTCGCACGGGAAACTCACATCACATGACAAAACAAGCACCTTTGAAATGAATTTTCCATAGAAGAGACACAAACTGATACTTACAAGCTACTAAAAAGTGGGCTTTCCCAGGTTCTGTTTGTATCCATAGCAACAATACTTGGTACAAGAGCACTGATAACTGATGACCTAAATATTAAAGAAAGAGATTTTGAAAGTTAGGAAAAAAAATCATTACAATAAATGCAGAAAAAAATATATTTTCACTCATACACATTTCACAATAGACTTAATGAGTTCATTTTGAACAGCGTTTTCTCAGTTGCTTTTGCCCATCTTTCAAATCAGTATTTAAAAAATGTAGAACTCCAGATTCGCTTGAATCATAAATACAATTTTTCTGGGTTGTGACCAAATTGCAAATATTTTTGTACATTCATGCAAATGATTCTGCACTATTGTCTGTTTCCTATATTAAAACCTACTTATGTCATGTCGTCTGTTGAATAGCCTTACCCCACATTTAGGCATGTGTAAAGCTTTATTGTAATGCTTCATACAACAGACTATAAAGTGTATTTTTGACAGACCTACAACCAAACTACTGTCTTTTGCTATCAAACTCCCACATACAACAATGAATAAATGATACACATCAAGCAGAAAAAGAGCAGCCTTGTAAAGCTCAAATATGTAGTACACACTTATGTTGACAACATGGCTGGAGTTTTCATGTAGGGCTGCAGCTATCGAATATTTTAGTAATCGAGTATTCTATCGAATATTCCATCGATTCATCGAGTAATCGGATAATACATACTTTTATCCTATTCCTCCTATTACTTTTGCTATGCTGTGGTTGCTCATTCTTGCTGTATTCGCTGTTTTCGGGCCCGGCGTCTGCCGCGTTACCTAAAGCCTGCTTCCGTCTTCTTCCGCTTTGTAGGGGACGCATAGCCTGTGATGTAAGCACGTTGCTTCACACTAAAAAGAATCCATGCGAAACATGAGCTTTAAATTTAATTAAACGAGGCTTCGAGGCAGAGGAAAATCCTTGATCATTTTTGTATTCGAGTTACTCGAGTCACTCGAGGAATCGTTGCAGCCCTACTATCATGTTCGTAAAACAACTCAGTGGTCACTAATTTCAAGATTTACTTTTGAGAGATAAACCAAGTATACTAAAAGGAAGCAATACACTTTTGCAGATTTCTAATTGTTTTGAGAAAAGCACTAAGAGATTAGCAAATACTAAGGATGATTTGAGAAAATGTACCAAAGCAACTAAAAAAAAACAGTCGTACACACATACCCAACATAAAAGCCATGGTTGGGGTCAGGGGTGTATTCAGTCCATTTGAGCAGAGCCCGTTCAAACTGCACAGTGACCTCAGTGACGGAGTTGGGAGGAAGTTGGACCAGCATCTCCAGCAGGTGGGGCCTCACTCGGTCCTTCGATGGCTGGTAGTGGATGTAGCCTGCAAGAGAAGAGAAACATAAAAACTATGAAATGACACAATATTTTAGCATTCATCTACAAGCATTAGTAACTTTAAGATGTTCCATAAAGTGCTCATATGGATATTATGACAGAATAATACAAATGATCACTGCTTGAGACTGCTTGAGCAAAAAAAAAATCTTAAAAGACAGGCAGTGGAAAAAAAGCTCTACCCATGAAAACACTAAAACACTCTACAGCAAGTGTGACTCATGTTTGCCTCCTTGTGGTGAAACATAGTACTCCTGTGCATATATTGCTATGCAGCATGTGTGCATTGCAACTGACCACAGGGAGGCAGCCTCTTCTTTTCTGTTTTTAAAGTTAGATTCACCACTAGTTATAATAAATGCATGAGCTACTTAAGGTCAATGCAATGCAAATAAAATTTATTGTGTATATGAGATGTTTGAAAAGACATCATAGGAGGTTTAACAAATCTGGGGAAAAGATCAGTTTTTGTGTTTATACAGTCTGTTGCGCATGTAGGGTACAAGTAACTTCTTGAAACACCTCACCATCTGCAAGTTAGAACACTACAATAATATGTGATGTACCTCTTGAGTTTCACAATAAATGTAGGTCATTTCATTCATATACTTTATATGGCCAACTTAAAAGCTCTCATTAAAAAGAAATTATGGAGATATTTTAATGATATTTTAATGATTTCAATACATTTATGTATTTTTTTCCCATATTTTTTGTTAAATTTGATTACTATGCTCTCCAAAAATTACTCACTGGGCTTGTTGTCCTTTCCCTTGCTGGTAACTGTGAGGGTGTGAATGTAGAGACGAAGATACCATGGCACTGAATCCAGCAGCAGCACAGGGAAAGACCTGTATGGGTGGTTGTTGTACATCAGTGTGTGAATCTCTCCAGTCTGCAACCCGTAACCAGCCACATAGCGCTCAGCATGGAGTAGGGGTCGCAGCATGTCACCTGATGAGGACACCATGAGACAGAGGACGTTTTATCAGATGATCATCACAGCAAGAACAAGAAGTATAAAAATACATTGCCACTAGTTTAAAATAAGTGGCACAGTTGACACTGATGATGACTCCAATTAGTTTCTCTTCTTGACCCTGTGAAAATCATTAATAAATAAACAAGATGGCCTTAATGTCTGACAAATAACAGGAATGTTGTATAATCAAGGTTGCCAGGTTTTCACTCACCCTCGCTGGATTTCCAGCGAATCAACAGGTTCAGGGAGCGCACAGAGCCAAAAGTGATTTGCTGGGTCAGGTCATAGACAGAGAAGGTCCGTCTGTCCCCCAGCACCACAGCTTGGGTCAGAATGGCAGTGACAGGGCTGAGCTCAAACTGCTCCCCCTACAAGGTGACATCATATTCATGTCAAGCTGATCTGCCATCATACTGTTAAAATTATAATGCATAAAAAGATTCAGAATATAGCCTGCTACATTTTTTTTAAATAACCTGGAATATTTTACCTCCTGTAAATTTTGCATTATGAAAAAAAATCTATTAATCTACAGAGGATGAGAGGATATTAAAAGGACATCAAACCTGAGGGTTGTCTGTGATGTCGATATAGATTTTACTGGTGGAAGCCAGGGGACAAGCTTCTGTCAGGGTCCGAGAAAACATCTTGAACAGAGACCACTCTGAAGAAACAAATCAAATGGCTTGAATTTAATCAGGCTAAGTAGGAACCCATAATCACTTCTCCTACTGCTGTACCAAACTCAACTCAAATGTATGATGAATGCCAAGTGAATGGGCTTTTTTTCCTCTCACCTCGTCTGCCCTGTCCAGAAATGTGCAGGTCAAAGACCACATTTAGTGTCTGTCGGAGCTCCCAAGATGTTGTTTTGCACTGCCAGTCTTCACACACAGGTCTGATGTGCACTGACTGGGAATAAAAACTGCTGTGAAAGAGTTTCTCTGACTTCAGCAGGACAGCAAGACCGGCCTGCAAGCACAACATGGTCACATAGAGAAAGAGAAGAGGACACTCAGTTAGATGAAGAGACATTTCTTGACATTCCTATGAGGCCTTTCAGACACGAGATTAAAGATGATCTCATAATTTTATTGCTATGTGCTCACCTTAGTTCCACATGGAAGGAGTTTCTTCCAGGGTGTCTGATTCTCTGTGCAAACAATCTCTCGTGGGAGTGTGGCATAGCGGAGAAAGCGATGGTCTGTCACTTCAGGTTCAAAACAAAAAAACAAACAAACAACCAAAAAAAGGAGTTTATACAAGATCAGTAACTGAAGCACCTGCATGCTACAAGACTGTAAGATAGCTGATGACTCTTGTTAGTACTTAGACAGATCCATTACTATGGCTAGTGATGAATAAAAGCAAACAAAGATTAAAGAAATGTCACTGTACCATTGCCAATACCCAGAGGTTTGAAGGAGGCACTGGGCTGGACAGTATTGGTGGAGTCAATGAAATTGAGTGAAGCGCAGAAAATACCAGACAAAACATTCGTCAGCTCCTTCCACGTCCCATCCACACTGTAAAGGGCAGAAAAATTGTGAAAAAAAGATGTAATGCTCAAAACAAAAAATTCCCTTGAAATCCCTTTCATTTGCTTGTAATTAAAATAATTATGTACTTCAAGTTACATTTAAATCAGAGCAAATGCCCAAAATTCAATTTTCAAATTAGATAACGCAATGGTGATTAAACCTATGAGCTCCATGTCTCTCTCCTTTTTTCCTTCCTGTGGCGAAATTCAGTGTCGCACAGAATGACACATTCTACATCGTGACTGAGCAGATGAAGTGCGCAAGTACAGCGAGACAGCTTTATTCATGACTAATCTAAAAAATTAAAAAAAAAAACACCAAGAAGCACCTATGAACATTTTAAGAAGTGAATTCTAATGCTATTGCTTCATAATCGCATTTTATGGTGCACTCCACTTACATTGGAAGTCAGAAGTCGGGGTTAGGAGTGACATCACCTCCAAATTGACGGCATTCCAGATGAGACATCAGGAAAAAAAAACATAGGACGCTCGCAAAAATGCCTCCGTTGTCTTGCTCCTTCAAAGTATAGACATCTTATAAACAAATACACTCCACCTGAAGAAAATCTCGGAGGAGGATAAAAGAGAAACTAAATGTGAAAAAAATAAGGACTTCTGAGTTACAAATCCGACCACAGGGAGTGCTCCAGTTGAAATCCAAAAAATTCCGACAATAAATCAAACGCACGATCATTTCACAATCATAACCCGGGCTTCTTGAAAAGGTGATTGTGTAGTATTGAAAATGTGTGCTCCACCATCAGCAAGAAAATGGTCCCTGAATAGCTGCCTGACTAATTCTTTGCATGCGCCAATAAGAGCTGATGCTGTTTCCTTCACCATGCAGCTTTGGTTGTAGTCCGGACAAGTAATGCTACATTAAAAGACAGATGTACAATAGAAATCATACCGAAGCACAGTAAAGAGAAGCAAAATAAGACACCACTGCTTATTTGTGAGTGTGAGAGAGTGTGGAGGGGCAGGAGAGTTTAGGGATATCAGAAACTGCACTGTTTTGGCAATGACTCAGATGTCCACAGGGGGTGACACAGATATGTACTGGAGCTTTAAATGGTCAAGCAGCAAGCAGTAAGATACAAATACTATCAAAGAAAATTTAAGTTGTCATTATGCATCTATACCGCATCTTTACTTTGGTTTTCTTAAATATATTGTAAAATATTTGACATATTTACTCATTTCATTGAATGATGAAAGAATAATACACAAGAATAGAGTTTGCACAATGTAGTTATGATTTCCATTCACTCAGAGTGTAGGTTGTGATTCTAGAGACACCACAACTCAAATATTACAATTATAACCATTACAATACATTATATAGCTACTCCTTACTACTAATGTTAATATTATCCCCATCTATCTAACATCCATGACTTGTCCTTTTCTGAGGGTCACATGAGGAGCTGAAACCAACCCCAGATGGCAATAGTACATGTCACACCCTAAATTGAGATGATGATGATAATTATTATTAATGTTACTGATTTTTGAAATGCCCCCAGTCTTCTTCCCTTTCCTCTTTTTGTAAATATGATGTTTTGTTTGTAATTTGCTGAACTTGTTTCTGTAAATGTGACACCTACTGCACATCTGTCCATCCTGGGAGAAGGATTCCACCTCTGTGGCTCTTGCTGAGGTTTCTCCCTTTTTTCCCCATGTACAAAGGGTTTTTGTGGAGTTTAAGGATAGAGGGTTTCACTGCTGTGCAGACTGTAAAGCCCTTCAAGGCAAATTGTGTTTGTGATGGTGGGCTATAGAATTAAAACTGACTTGACTTTCTGTTAGTTACAGACATAATGGGTAAAGTAGTCCCATGTCTCCAGGAGACCTCCTCCTTCAGAATTTTTACTAAAAGCTGCAGCACAAGAAAATTCTACACTAGCACAAGTCTAACAACTTCAGTATCCAACAGAAGTAACAAAAATAGTTTTTGTTTTGAGATAGAAATTTCCCCAACATTTCCTAACTCTGATGAACCACAACATGAGATAGCTGTACTCACTCAGTCACCGAGTCCTGGAACCACACCCAGAGTTCAGCCCCAGGAGGAGACGGCAGGAAGGGCTGCCCCCACTGCATGGTCCTCCAGTAGCCCTGTGTGAAGGAGATGTGCAGCTCTCGCACTGAGAACTTGGAGATGACCTGACCCAAAGACTTGGGAAACAATCCATAGTGGGAGACTGAAATATATGTATAAAAAGAAAAAAATAAACAAATCTGAAATATTGCTGTAGAAGCAAGGTAAATTCTTAAGTTGTAGTTTAGACTGCTGGCATCTGTGTGCATGCATGTGGCCTGATTAAATATGTTGCAGGTAGAGTGTGGATGTGTGTTTCTACTGCTGATAAACTATGAATAAACCACTAATTAGGACTTAGGATTTCTTGTTTTTCCTCACAAATAAGTTATAAATGTTATAAATGTTATTATGACATTATGATTTATAAAGAGTAATGCAGTCTTAAGCTGTAATTGCAATTATTGTACCTCTGCAAAGAACATTATGTTATGTTGAGCTGCATAACTCAGAAAGTAAGGCACATATTAGGTTAAGATTTTCTGAGAATGTTAGATTAGGTAGGCTGAAATATTTATGATTCAGTGCTCAAATTTGACCAAATGTGGTTTACTTTTCAACATATTCTCCTTGGTGATCTACACCTTTGTCATTCTGAAAGAGTAATTTCCACAACTTGGCAACCCAAATGTAACTCTTATTTTTATGTTTTTATACACAAAACTCTACTTATACAGAACAGTGTACCAAGAAACACGGGTTCGTTGGTCTTGTCAGTGAGCCTGTTAAGGGTTGTCACATCATAATATGATTTATCTTCTCAGACTTAGCTGCTTGTGCCCATGCCACAGCCAACAGTTAGCTTACCTTTGTTTTCTCTCGTGAAGTCAGTTTGCCACAGGGTGCGGAACTGGAAGCTGGCGTAAATATCTCCTGAGTGCAGCGGTCTGATGACTAGCTCCTCCTGAAAACTGTCTTTAGGTCGTGGCGTGGATGAGGGGGCTACATTTTCAGGAGCAGTGGTGTCCTGTTCGTCCGGAGTCGTCTCTGTAACCTCGGTCGCTTCCCAGCGTGTCTGCTCCACCGCGGGCTGCTCGTCTCTTTGCTGCGCTGCTTCGGTGTCTGTTGGTGAAGTGTCGCCCGTAGCTGCACCACGGTCACCCGCTAGTGTCGTTTCTTGACACAATGTGAGAGTAAAAACTGACAAAGCACAAACAATGGACAGCAGAACCAAGGAGAGGCACCACCGGCCTGCCATCTTTGTTGGGGTAGAGAAACACTTCCGCGTTCGCGTGTCATAGGTGAAACCAGCCAATGGGCTGTTTCCATTTGTCCCCTCTCACTGACATGGACCTGCTTTGTTTTCAGTAGAAATTAGCCGATTCTCATAATATATCACAATAATAATAATAATAAATTATGAGTACATAATAAACAAATAAAAGAATAAATAAATTAAATCAGCCATTAAAAACGTACTGTACATAAATACATTTATTCAATATGTTATTCAATGTATTTATTATTTTATTTATTCATTCAATTATTTATTCCTGTCTTTATTTATTTCTGTATTTATTAATTCATTTTTTAATTTATTATTATGGCATTTATAGTCTGTTAAGCCATTTTGAAGGTGTGGTGTGTGTATCATTTTGATGTGTTAATGGGCAGAAATGAAATATACAACCTGAGTATGTTTGTATGAGTGTAAGTAGCTTCAAAATAAAAACTGTCTGGTTTTGGCAGCCCTGAAAAATCCTTTATATCTACATTAGGCAAGGGCCTAGTTTTATGGCTGCCATCTTGTGTATGTTTCTGCACCAGCCTGAATGGACAAAGCAGATTGAAACCAAAGACATCAAAGTCATCCTTTCTGGTATCCAAAGGCCACCATAGGCCCCTTTTCTATGATCGGAGAATGCTTCGTCACATGTATTTACACCTGGTATTAACATGCGTCTCCGGTGTCCACATCAAGATCCAATTGCTGTCAAATCGGATCCTCCCTTTACGCTAAATCTCCCTCTTCTTCTGCAAAGATTTCCAGCGGCAGACTAGAGTGGCACATCCTGTGTGTCGCCATATCACCAACAAGAGTGTTAGCTGCACGTAAAGTTGCACTATTGTATGAAAGCAGGAAAGACTGTGCAGTTTTGTTGACGCTTTCATATTAGCTGTACTTGGAGCCGTCAACGTATTTCTGCTCACATAGTCGTCGTGGGTGGACCGGAGACACGTCACATTTCTGTTTAATATGAGGTGTCTCCAACCACCTCTTAAAGTGGTTTGGCAGATGGGATAACAATCTGTCCTGTGTCTTAGGAGTATTGACACCTGCACTTACTAAGTGGTCAGACACTATCTGATTGCAAAATGCATTTTAAATTCAGGTATAAACGCCACCATAGTGATGTCCTTGGGAAAAGGAAAGATGGAGGCAGTCTCACCATAAGATGTCACTGATTCTTGCACACTGGACCTTTATTTCTGAAGGACTCTATTCTGCTCTCCCTGCTTGGTGTTTAGATTTGGGATATTCCAGGTCACTTTGTTATAAACAGCATACTGTACCTGCAGCGTTTTGCAGCCTGAAATAAGCTGACATCAGGGTTGATGCACAATGTAAAAATACACAACCTACATATGAACTTATTAATTAAAATTCATGAAAGCGTAACATTTTTTGGATGGGCTTAATGTTTCATGGTGTATACCTTAAAACAGATATGGCAGATTATGGAAATAGTCAGTGTTTCTCTGTTAGATGAGGGAGGTGAAGTTTAGAAATAGAGCTTTGCTTCCTTAAAACATCAAATGCGTTATAATGAGGTTATGTAGAGAAAAACAATGTGATTCCCTTCTCATAATCTGTGCAGAAAAAAAAAACACTGATGACGTGGTAAATGTTTGGTGGTGTTGCTGGACGGGTATCATGGGGGGGGGGGCAGATCACCCCTCCCTCACATCCCCACATCATCGCGCGCACAGTCCAGACACACGCGCACGCTCGCGCGCACGCACACACGGAATATCTCCTCAGCCATGGCTCCCTGTTAGATGGTCAAAGCGGCTGTTGTCAGAGCACATTTAAATCCGCACCATCTCGCTGCTTTCCTCCTGACCTTGCCTGCCTCTGCTTGGGTTTTCAATATTTTATTCGGGATTCCTGCGCTGTCTCCCTCCCCATGGCTACATCGGATGGACTAGACGGCTGTCTGCAACGAGGCAGATCTCAAAGTGACCCGAACATACTCACCGAACCAGGCATCGATTTGGCTCAAGGTACAGGTAAGACACATGCATCGTTTTCACGACATTTATTCATTGGCCAAGCGTTTTCATGTTTTTTTATTATTATTATTATTTTTTTTTTTTTTTGCTATTATTTGACGATGCAGCGGTTTCCATCATGCATCCCCGCCTCCCCGGTGGGATATCAGGACACCAAGGGGTAGTTAAGGCATATGCTTCCAACCTTGGCCGCAAATATACAGCGTGTGTGACGGAATCGTGAGCTGCAAATTGAAAATGAATGTGTCACATCGTCGCCTGTGATAGATGCGTGCCCCGTTTTAAGAGACGCCTGTAGCCCCGTTGGGCATGTTATTATGGCTGCGAGGAGTGTCGGAGAATCAGCGTGCGGGCCGTTGGACATGATACTGACTAGTGCAACATTCACAGTAGACTATCTGTTGCCTATGCATGATGCTCCCTGTATAGCAGCGCAGAAGCTGCATGTGTGGTCCCTGATCCCAGTTGTTGTCTTAGCTGAGCCTCCATTACACTATCATTCCGCACACACATACACACACAGACACACATAGTGCGTTAGAAAGGGCATATGCATATATCATGGACATAGCCTGGTCTGTGCATATTAACAGCCCTGATACCCACACCCAACATACACACACACACACACACACTGGTTTCCATGACTCCACAGCACATTGACTCACATTCATTTCCTGGAGACTCACTCTAACCTTAAACATAATTACTAGTGCCCTGACCATAACCTTAACCTAACCCTAACCTCAGCCTAACTTTAAAACATGTCTTCACCTGAAAATGCATGTTATGGAGACTTGCTTTTTGTCCCCATAAGGCAAACAAGTCCCCATAATGACTGTGTAAACAGATTTAGGTCCCCACAACATAAGGAATACCAGATACACACACACATACACACTTACTGAGTTGTGATCAATGGCCGGCCTTCCACGTGATGCAGGGTATAGGTGGAAATAGCCCCCAAATTAGGCAGTGCAGTCATGCACACGGAAGAGCTCCTTTCAGCAACTCATTGATTCTGCAGGTGTGCTTTCTAACTTGGAGCTGTTTGTTATCGCTCCGTCTCTCTGGTCTGTTAGTTATCCCTCTGCATAAATAGAATAATGAATTGATCTTTCATTAATAAGCAGACAACGCTGGGGAGCAGTCATGCTCTGCACTTCTCCAATGGACTACTATCAACCGACTTCATGTGATTGTGAAGCAAAGACATTTCAGTAAATGTAACACATACTTTGCTATTATTTCTAATCACATTACCACTATATTCTAGCTTCTTCTAAGTGCAAATGCGTGGCGCTTTTTTTTTTTTTTTACGTAAGTGCAGCTATTTATGGTCGTATTGTGTGGGCTTGCAAAGAGTCATTGCTTACTCCCACACATGTGAGTTTTACGCACATGAAGAATGCTTGACTGAATGATTCAGAAAAAAAGTGTCATTCACCTTTCAACTGATCTTTAATGAAGCCTGCATGTGTTTTTTTTTCCTAATCTCTGAAATGACACCTGTTTTTACTCATCGGGTGCCCCCAACAGATTTTTAATGGACTCGTGCTGAATTCATCCCTCCTATGGTCAATTTAATTTGCACGTGGTTTGATGTGATAATGTCACACAGGGTGTTTTCACACACCTGAATAAATAGCACAGCAGCCTGGCAGATCAGCTACAGCTATCTGGTAACAGTGAATAGCAGCATTTTTTACACCGAGAGTGTACGCACAACGGCATTAATGTCTGCTGTGCAAATGAACGACAGTAAATACAGTTGTCACTGCACGGACAGTGGCAGTGTCAGTGTCTGGTGACCCAAAGTACACAACATTACCCGCCCACTCTCTCTGTGTGTGTGGATCATCACTATTCTAGCATCTGGGACACCAGTCTTTGCCAAAGTAATCCTTTGGCAGAGGCTGCCTTTTTCCCTAAACACAGTGGCTCTTGCAGCTGCAGAGTCTGACACTATATTCATCCACTTCATCTACAGAACCATGTTTTTGTTTTTTTGTTTTTTTCATTAATGGTTTTGTGGTAATAATACAACAAGACGCTCAGGACTCTCAGAAAGGGAAGAGTCTGTTTAGCCCCATTTCCACCATAGAGAGTTTGGGTCGATTCGATACATTATGCACTTAGTTGTGTTTGATCGTCAAAAGGTGTGAAGGGTTACAAAATAACCAATACTGTCTACAGTGGTGGAGTATCGAAAGGGCGAAGCTAGATACACTGCAGTCTGCTGATTGGTGGACAAAGAAAGTTTTAAATTTTTTTTTAAAGTTTTAAATACTGAACATGATGCCAGAGAAAGAAAGAAAGAAAGAAAGTAGACTCAGTGCTTGATGTCCATCATTATTATGTCAGTCACTTTCTTCGACTTAAATTTTGCTGGGCAACAATGTGATATATATAGTGGTCACACTATTTTATGTAACTTATGCAGCTATCACCATCTGACCTACACATGCACCACTGAAACACAGTTTTGATGTCTCAGTGCAAATATCCGACAATACAGTGTAGTGCCACAAATAACATTTCAAAATGTTCACTTTAATGTTGTAATGTTTTATTCCAATAGTCTCTCTTATGTAAAGTGACATTCCGCTCGAGCTCCTGATTTAAATGTATATATTAAAGTTGTTAAGGAAAATAGATCTGGTAACAGGTGCAGGAGTATCAAAACTTGTTCAGTCAGTTTGTTCAGACAAACCACCTTTACATTCCCCCCACTATTAAAATGTCACTTTCACGCCAACTTCCACTTAGTCATTGCTGATTGTTGACCAAGGTAATGGTGTGGAGAGGACACCTTGAAGCTTTTCGTAGACAGGGAGCAGGTCCAGGTGGGACCGTCCCTGTATGGCCAATAAAGCAATGCTTCACTTCTTTCCTACAGAAAGTTACACACATCCAGAAAAGCAATACAATGTACTGTACTGTTTGTAACTATGGTGCAGTTGAGATTTAAATTGTAATATTATTTCTATATTTAACCTCTTAAAATGTTTATAAAAGATTACATTTTTTTGTCCATAACATATTCCATGTTAAAAAGTGTTGCATTACAATTTACCAGACCTCTGTCTGATCAGCAGCCCAACTATATAAAATATTTAATGATCAGTATTCAATATTCAGATTAATTGTTTTTAATACTTTTGAATCAGCTGTTGTGGCACAAATGACAAATTACTTGTCCGTCTGTAATAATTTATGTACACATTTCAAGGTGACTTCAGGAAAGGGAATTGTTGGAATTCCTTGCCCATTTATAACAGTGTCTAACCACCAGTTCCTACTGATCAGTGTTTTTTTTAGTCTCATCCTCTGTTGCCAGTCTTACTGATACCTGGATAATCCTCTCAGATGAGGATTGCAGGTTTACAACCCCCCAATCCCCACCCAAAAAAAAAAAAAACCCAACAACAAGATATATCAAACCATGTGGAACCTGATCCTTTGCTGTGACGATGACTCACCCCAATCTGTGTGCATATTACCTTGCTTGTGCTCAGGCTTTGACGTGTAAATATGGGAAATTCTGAGTCAGCTGCAGGGTCTTATATAATCTGCACCCTATTTAACAAGGCGTCATTTAAAATGTGCAAAGTAACAATGTGTCAACGTAGGCATTTGGGAAGAGCAAATTCAATAAATAAGTAGCACTATCACAAACAATGACACAGGTGTACATATTTAAGCACACACATGAATAATGAAATATTAAAAACTGGAGGCCTAAAAGAGGTCTGAAATGAATAGAGTAAGATGTTAAAGAAGCACCTGAACAAATGGAGAACATATACCTAACACCAGCCTGCTACTGACAGGTTGTGATCTTGGTGCATCTTCCTTTGTCCACTCGGTCATGAGGAATTCTTGCACCATCAACAGTGTGTAAGTGGGAGTGAAAGACAACCTGGAAGCACTGTGGTTAGTGGTATTTCATGTGGTTTTTCTGATTTTTTTTTCAAAACCTTGAGTTCAGAGAAAGGGTGTGAACTTCAATTATGGAATGTTTTGGGAGAATTTTAATTTGCTTTAAAAACCAGGCACCAGGTACTTACCACCTTTCTCCCATTTCAAGTCTGTAATTACCAAGCAAAAATGTATTAAGATTACATGACCTTTTTGTTTTCATGAAAGTAACAACTGCAGACTACAGCATTTCATAGTGAGAGGAATAACTGGGTGCTGCCCTGCTCTTCCCAGTAAAATTTCAATTTCTTCCTTTTTTTAATAGTATTTAGTGGTTGTGTAATAATTTTAAAGCTTTACTTAAAATGTAAAAATGTAAAAAATAGTTACAGAGGGCTGTACTGTACAAAAAACCCCATTAAACAATAAAATACAACTATTATTTAGAGTATTTCAATATTTTAGAAGTGGAAATTGGTGAATGTTAAACCAGGAAGGCTATCTGTACAAATTCTGACAGTTTCCGAGAGGTTGTTCCATAGTGAGAGCTCTAACATACAGAAGTGGCATCCCCTTTGGTTTTTGGTCATTGTAGACCAGGGGTGCCCAAATTCTTCTCTATGATAGGCCAAAAATGAATTCTTTTGCGTGAGCCGTGGGCCAAAAACAAACGTTGATGTTACATCACTCTATGTTTTGTTGAAATGTGTCATATTTTTATGTAAGGTTATGATTGAACTCAAATGTAAATGTTGAAAGCAATTAAACACTTCACTTGGATATGGTCCAACGTGCGTAACAAGTAGGAATGTACTTAAGACTAAATATAAAATTTAATTAACCATAAAATGTACTAAAAATGTGAATTGAACAATAACACATGCCCTTGTAACACTGTGCCTTTTAAGCAATTTGAAAACAGTTGGATGGTCCAACTTGTGAAACCAGAGGGAATTTTCTTAAGACTAAATATGAATGGCCTAATTAAGTCCTCACTTCCTGTTTCAGTAGCTCATTCTTAGTGGTCAGCATTAAGAGACTTTGAGTCAGTCAAGGCCTACTGTTAGTAGTGGCCACTGGGGAGATTTTAATTTCTCTCCTCCATGATGAGCAGAGGTCCCCACAGAGGTCAGGGGGAAATGTTCAGCCTGTTTTTTAATGGATATTTGTGAGAGAGTGCGAAGCAAAAAGGTGCGACACCAGTGCTTTGAGATGGTGATACTTATCTGTCAGAACAATGTGACAAGCAATGGTTTAGTCTTAGGCTTACTCTATTTGGTTCTATTATAGTATTTTGTTGTAGTAATTGAACAGATGTGTATGAAAATGATGTGGTCTTTTTTTGAACTGAACACCTATGGGAGATTTAGAGGTTGGTCAGTGTTCATCGTCTGTTAGAATAAAGGTGCTCATAGAATTTAATAGACTTTAAAGAATCGTTGCTAATAAGCATGGAAGATATTGTTTAAGTTAAACTGTTAAAAAAAAAAAAAACACTTACATGAGTGTTTTACCTAATTCTGTATATGAATTACGTTGAAATGTGTCCGTCACATTGATAACAAATAAAGAAATTCTGTATTACCGCAAAAAAAGAATGCTAACTTATTGCCCATGATAATCTAATTCTATCAGATATCATCAGAATAGTTTCATTTGAATAAATACAACTGTATTAATATAACTGAGTAAATATAATTTGTTGTATATTCAAAATGTATATTATATATGCCTCTTAAAGGTCCCGTGTGTAAGAATTGTTTACATCTAATGGTGACACTGCAAATTGCTCACCCCACCCTTTCCCAAATGCCCGAGGAAACTAAACTAATGTTGCCTTTGCAGGATGAGGTATGAGGTTCTCTTAGATTCGGATGCTAAATTATTATTTGTAAACTTTGTTTACTTTGGTCATAATCATATTAGATAGTGAGCTGCTCCTTGTTTGAGCTGGAAGTGTCTGCTTCAAAACAAAACACACACTCTGACTGGTTTGTCTGTTCAGGGCAAGAGAGCAGATTTCACGACCTTTGCCTAAAGAACATGTAAAAGGTTTATTCTAAGGCTATGAAATGTTTTTTAAGTGACTGTACAGACATGCAAATTCACCGTCTGCCAATATCCCTGCTATATTACACAGTGGACCTTTAAGAGCCACATAATAGTAGTGGATCCGAAAAAATTGTCTGTGTTCTTACCGTCTTTCTGCTCTTTAATGAATTTTGAAGTTTGAAGTTTGTCAGAATCCCATGTCTGTGTATTAATAATATTACTGTAATGTGATGCATAATTCATATGAACATAAACAGCACTAAGTCATTAGCTAAAAGTTGATTTTATGAAGAGAAACCATGTCTGTTTTGACATGAAAAAACTGCATGTTGCCCTAACTGTCGGACAGATATTTAGTGAACCTAGATGACTTGTTTAGCTCTGCTCTCTGTGGATGATGCCTCCACTGTCTTACAGCCGCCCATGAAAATGAAGCACAAAACAACAAACAACAAAAGCCCTCCATCATACCAGATCTCTGAGGATGTGGAAGAGAGCAGATCAGAAATTTGACAGTGTTTGAGCAATTTGTTGCTGCAGCTGTTGCAACTGTCTACAGTATGTTTGTAGTGAACTGCAGGGGAAGTGGCAGTTCTGTGCAGATGTGTGCAAAAAAGAAGTCACAAAATTACAGTCAGAATATGCTTGAACCTGCCTGTCAGGCAGCTAAACAGACAGTCTGCACACCTGTCAGAGACAAACTCATATATGTTACATGCAGTATGTTTAGCCTCTGAAGACTTAGGTTAAATAGAGATCAGGAAGTTGCATTCACAATAGTGAAAAGGGTAAAGAGCTAAGACTCCTTTGAGCATCAATATGTGAGACATATTTGAGAGGAAAAGGGGAAGGCATGAAGCTGGAGAGAAAAGGTCAGGAGACTGAAATAGTGATACTGAGAGGGGATGGAAGGGAGGGAAAGTGTGAAGAGAGAATGAGAAGAGGAGGCAGCAGCCATTGTTGAAAGGAAGCCAAGAAGTTGTCCAAATTGCTAAATGGCTATGGTGAGATGATGGATTGTCTATAGGAGGCCATTAACAAAGAGGCAGTGGCTGTGTTCGTCTGATTTAGAGAGCCTCTACATAAGCTCCAGCACCTTGCCAGTTTTCTCCATAGCCTGTGAAGACCTGAAAGTGACAGGTGAATTAAGAATACCATCTTCCCCTTTTCACCTATACACTCAGCAGCTTCTGAAATACTCAGACTAGCCAGTCTGGCACCAACAACCATGCCGCATTGAAAGTAATTTAAATAATCTTTCTTTCTCATTCTGTTGCTTGTTTTGAACTTAAGCAGATCATCTTGAACATGTCTACATGCATGTGATTGGCGGATTAAATATTTATATAACAAACAGTACCTTATAATGTGACTGATGACTGCAATTTCCCATCTTTTACAATTGTCTGAGGTTTGATCCCACTTAATATACTATTGTACACAAAACAACATACAGTATATCTCATGAGTAAAGTTGTATTTATTTTGCTTTGTGTTTTTTTAACATCTGAAACAGCACGTCCAGTTTCTCCATGTCTTTTCCTCGTTGTCCCTCACACAGGAACACACATACGTAGATGTGTATCCTCGTATATGTGTAGCAACAGCCTCTCTCTATTCTAACAAACCTGTCAGATCCAGTGAGGGGAAGAATAAAAGGACAGAAGGGAGCCCCAGGCCCCATCACAGATAAACACCTGTCAGAGATGTGTAGAGACATAGGTGACAGGCACGAAGGAGGCATAGAGTAAAGATGGTGTGAGAAAGAAAGGGCCAGGTAGAGTTTGCATACCTAACTTTGGGGAAGGTATGATGTTATATCATGCAGACAGACAGCAAAAAAGAGCACAGGGATGAGAGAAAGTGGTGTGAGTGTTTGATAGGCACTTACACCACAGTGTTATTGAACATCTCTGTCAGAGCCTCTTAGGAGATGCTAAATGAAACTCATAGCCAGATCAGATAACTTACTAGAAGGAAAACAGTCATAAAAATGAAATGAATCGAAGCTTTTCATTGTGTTGCTGAAGTGCTTGTAAGGTACAAAGAGCATCAAGCATGACAACTTAAGCTGGTTCTTCTCAGTTGTCATTTATAACTGTATCAGCATGAGCTTAATATAGTCCTGTATATTCCAATTATTGTCCATTTTGAGTTTTGTTAGTTAATTGAACCCTCGTGAATAACAAGCATTTTTGTATCATCACTGACTGGGGATTCTGTCTAGATTCCTGTCAGTGTGTCACAAAACTGTTTTTTACTAACTGTAATGAATTAGTCAATTTACAGAAATTTAATCTGAAAGTGTGATTAAATAATTAATCACAGATTAGTCATTTCAATGTGAAAATTCCATTCCACGTGTCTATGACCCTCACTGTGAGATTCAAGCTCACGATACTGGAAAATGTACAGTCAAATTTTACTTAAGAACACTTAAATAGAAATGGGGAAAATGGAAATATAATGCATAACTGTGCAATGTATTACCATGTGAAAGGGTAGTGAACAGGGAGGGACTGAAGGGTCTTTGTCGTATTACAGCAGAGTGAGTCTCAGCACCATGGACAGCACCAGCCCTTGCACTGCAGCAGACTGCTGAACCGAGCAGAGTTGTTTTCTGTGTGCTGATGAGTCTGATCCCTGATTCTTCAGCTCAAATGGGCTCTTGATCCACTGGAAAAAAGAAAAGACACTTCTTTTTTTCTACCAATGAAATATAATTTAAACTAAGTGTGCAGGTGCAGACAAAAATTCCCTTTAATTTAATTGTTCCATACATCAAGGAAAACCAAAAATTCCAATCCATTCCCACTAAACCTGCTATCAGCACTGTGGCCAACCCCGTTTGTGATCATTACCAACAATTAAGAGGCTTCTAGCAACTTCTTCTTCTAACTGGGTCAAATATTTTGTAGACATTTATGTCTGTGTGCCATCAAGCAGCTCAGACAAACAGATTTGACTAGGACGCGCTCATTTTTTTCTTTTATCAGACCAAGGCACTTTCTCCCTTTTGTCCTATACTTTAAGGTTGAATATACATTTACCAGCCCTTTATTAGGCACACAGACGGACCTTATAAAGTAGCAGTAGTGGCACTCAGTGTGGTCTGCTGCTGTGGCCCATCTGTTACAAAGTACACCATGATGGTTTTCCTGCATAATTTTGGTTGTAACAAGTGATAGCTTGAGTTACTGTTGCCTTTTCAAAAGGCAGTTTCTGAAATACTCAGAGCGGCCTGTCTGGCACCAACAACTATACCACATTCAAAGTCACTTAGATCAAGTTTCTTCCTCATTTTGAAGCTCAATTTGAACATGTTCTGACATACTAAAAACACAGCTTGCATGCTGAACTCTGTGCTAACTGGGAGCAGAGCGACACACATAACTATACACAAAGCAAATATACACACTTCCCTCTAACTCATGTAGTGATTAGCTTTTAGCCTACATAACTGGGAGCAGAAACACACACACAAGCACGCAAATATAATGCAACCAAACACACTTCCTCTCGACTACTGTTGCAATTACCCAGCGTTGCGTGGTACTACATGTGACAACAAGCACACAAAGACAGTGAAAGCACATTATTACTTAATTTGTAAAGACTTACTCTTAGGAAAGCCATCACAGATTGTTGGAACTATTCCTTCCTTGAGGTGAATTTTTGCACATCACATAAAGTTTTGAGTCCTGCTAAATATTGCCCAAAGTTTATGTAATCCAAAAAAATTAGATAATTTTCAGAAATTTAGCAAGGGCATTCCCATCAAAAATGAAAGATATCCACTCTGCTCTTTTTTACTCATTGAAAGGGAGTCTGTGAATCGTCTGTTGTTTTTTACAACCATCAACAGAGCAACAAAGAACTGAACCTTACTTCTGAGACATGTCATTCTGTCACACTTTCTGTGACACTATAGTGATGTATAGATGCAAAAAGACATGTAGATACACCAAAAGCCATGCAAATTTGGCTTCCCCTTTAAGACTTTAGGTCAAGTTGCTTGTTGTAAAATCATTGTCCCACCCCTAATTTCCTACGTCCATCTTTATATGAATATATTTGTTTGACCATTGTGTGAGGGCTATTGACATGACTAATATGACCATGCATGCAACATCTGGCCTGGATAATGTATATCCATTGAGGTTACTAAAAACTTGTGCTTTCACAGTCTGGCACCACAAAATGATCTGCTCTCTTCAACCTGACACTGCATTATCTAATTCATCCCTTGTCCTGGACAAGTGAGGAATTCACACAATAACACTATTTTAAAAACGTCGTGTTTTTTCTAACCTACCTTTGTACTTTCCTTGAGGTGCGGCAGCATTGCATACGACTGAGCAGTACAGATCTCTGCTCTACTTCCAGTTTTGCATTGTTGCACCCTTTAAGGGAATCCAAAAGTGACTGGCATCCTCACAGTGGGAACCTGTTTGAAGAATACAGTGGAGATCACTGTTCCTGTGCGCACATCCCACCGTCTTTCCTGTCTGGGGACCAGAACACCCTCTCCTCCCTGCAGAATGACAGAAGCCCAGTGGAACAGCCTCTGCATCAATTGTAGACACTAACTCCCATGTACTCACACACATTGTGGATGCAGTTAGCACTTATCTCATATGGGACAATTACACACCATTTCTCACCCACCTGACTTTGCTACTGGAGTCTGTAACAAGCCTTGTTGACTGAAAGTACTGACTTCCTACTGCTAACCCACCTGTGCTTAAACCTGGAGAGCTCTTGTTTACATTTACTGTGAGCTTAAACAATTAAAACTGAGTCAGGAGTAGTAGGAGTTCAGATTTGAACTATATACTTTCTCTCTATTTTTTGTAAGACTGTGTCCCACTTTTAGGGAACGAAAATGAAACCAAATCTGACGAGAGGAAACTTTTTTTCAGGCAGCATTTTTGACTTTAGAAACAGATGGGCTTGTTGGGGGGCCACACAGTTGGTTAGCACTCTTGCCTTTGCAGCAAGAAGACCTAGGTTCACGACACGGTCAGAACAAGGGCCTTGCTGTATGGAGTTTGCATGTTCTTCCTGTGTGTATGTGAGTTTTCACTGGATTCCAAGGCTTCCTCCCACAATCCAAAAACATGCAGATTTGTGGATTAGGCCAATTGGAGACTCTAAATTGTCCGTAGGTGTGAATGTGAGACTGGAGGGTTGTTTGTCTCTATGTGGCCCAGGGGGTACCCCGCCCCTCGCCCCATGTCAGCTGGAGTTAGGCACTAGCACCGCCCGAAAAAGTGGTAGAAAATGAGTGAGAGTGGGTTTGTTGGAATAATGTGATCAACAGAAGGAGCAGCTTTAAGATATAAAAGCTGAACCAAGACCTCCATTACATGATTGGAGGGAGCTTTTTTAGGATGAGATATCTTTTATGGGAACATAGCCCAAAGTTTAACTATTGACTTAAAATCTCCCTGGACACAGCTGAGGTCTTCTTATCGCTCTGGTGTTTGCTCTGTTGTGTAGGTGACAGGAAAGGCACTTTTAGTCGAGGCATTTTGGCTGCAGTGATGGTTTCACATTTGGCCAAAGATAGCCCCATCTTTTGTTTCTTAGCTGAAATGCAGAGGAAATACAGAGAAAGTCTGTTGTGCCAGTAGGTGTTCTCTGTTTGTGCAATTGTGCACATAAATGAAAGAAATAAATGTAAGCCACACTCTATATATATATATATATATATATATATATATTCACCATTTTTTTAAAGATCTTACACTTTGTGCATGTCAGCCATTTAAAACTTTTATTTTATATTAGATTTTACATTCAGTGTTGTCACAACATGAAAATTAAAAAGGCTGACATAACTGTTGTCTCATTAGTTTTTTGTACTTGTAGCTCAACTGGCTCAACTGGCAAAAGTATAATAAAACCACATCACACAGTCCCTAATGAGCACAATTAGCTACATTTTTGACATAGACATTGTGACCCACTGAATAGTAATGTGGTACTTCAAACATCCATAACTGTTAATGTCGGATTAAAATAGATTTAAAGGGCTTAAAAGGGCATGATAAGGGCATTATCATTTAGGGTCAACTGAAATACTTTTAAAGAGATATTGTAATGTATTGTATTGTGTTGTATTGATGTATTTAAAAATAATATTAATAATGGTCAACTTTGGTATGGAGGGGGATAAATGCTGACTGTTAGTCCCTGTTATGATTCAGCTTCTGAAGGCACAATGAGTTTTCACAGTTGTTTTTCATCAGAAACTGCAAATGAACTGATTTGTAGTCATTCCTTGTCGATGCCACAGAGCAGGCTTACAGTCACCAGACATCGTTCTCAGTAACAACATATGGTAACAAACAAAGGCCTCTGGCAATTCCTATTGGCTGCTGGCCTCAGTGACATCATTTCACTCAGTGCCAGTAGCCCACACACTGGAGTTTTACACTTGGGCTGTAATCACATTTATGATCTGGAGACGTGACCTTTGCAGACTCATGTCACCTTACATCACGATATCCTGTCTTCTCAGAACTTAGTTTAATTCTCAAAAAACCTAAACGACACAACCCCTACTTGAGGATGAGTCACATTTACCGCAGGAACAGAGCCACTTATGGTTTTCTAAGGCCAGGACTTATTGATTAGAGCTAATATGGATTGTTCAGTAGAGTTTTTTTCCCTTCAATATAAATGTTCAAGTCAGTGTAAATTGTAAAATAAGTCTGAGTATTTGAGAAACAACAGTTTTCATATGTTCATATGTTTCATATGTTTGCATGAGAAATTAAAAAGGAAGAGCATGACAAAACAGAAAAACAAGGTGATAACTGTCAGTGTTTATCGTGATGGTTATCCACCCAATTCATTTATGGCTGCAGCTTTGCCTAAAATACAATTTAATATTAATTAATATTTTATTGCTGAAACAGAATTTGATCGGATCAATCTTTGCGACTGCAAATCTGTATTTTAGGGTAAATATCTTCAGGGCAAGGCTTAAAGCAGAGACATAATAAATCTGTTAAAAGCAGGAAAGCTTTATGAGACAAGGCTTTCAGATATTATTAACATCCATGTTGAGTGGTCACATCACTTTGTGTAGTTATTCATTATTCTGTCTACTTTTCTCTTTCATGAAAACACTACAACTACCACTGCTTCTCTGGATCTCAGCCTTTCTTTCACATACTCTTTTTCTGTTACTCTTTTTGTTTTCTTTAGCTCCTCTTCTGCTCTCTTTCCATGCAAGTTGTTAGCTGGGTTTTCTTTATTTTGTCCAGGTCCCTGAGGCCTTGAGCCACAGACAGATGGCAGCACAGTTGTAAAGCCAGGGGGGGTAAAGAGAGGAGTTAGCTGGCATAGCAGTGGATAAGAAGGTGGTCCATTCAAGGACACATTGTCGGTTACGTGGATGGAAGCAGAAGGTGTCTGTAGCAGGGGGCTGAGGGTCTGAGGTCCCTCTAGAGATTATGGAAATCAAGGGTCTGCCTATTGGTCAAACTGTAGTGCATAACTTTTAAATGCAAACAAATGTCTGTTAGATTAAAACAATGCCATTTGAGTTCACACTATGCTGATTAAGCCCATCAGCTCCGCACTTTTAATCTAAAACAGTTGACCCACTGACCAACAGACTGACCGACTTAAAAGACTTGCATTCGTTTATATGAAGCTAACAGATAAACAAAAATATAACTTTGAAAGTACATCTGACTGTTTTAGATGCACTTTAGACTGTTAATGTGCCCTTGTAAGGATCAGTAGTATTTTCACACTTTCACTTGCACATAACCTCTAACAACCTTTTCATCAGTGATATTCCAGAGACCTCAGGCTGTTGCTGTTTTAACACAGTTTTAATACCAGCATGTAAAACATTCTTGTGTGGTGTAGCAACAGTTGACATATTTTTTTCCCGGTCTACTACTATTAAAGTGGAGTGTTGTTTTATTTTGATTTATCTCAACTTTTAGGGATGTACAGTACAGCACAAGTGATCACCCTATCATGAAACGAGGCCTGTATCCCTTTAAATCCCATTGATATCCTACATCTCATTGTCAGTCACGTTCTTTTGCATAATTGTGTTCATTGCTCTCACACATTCTTTGCAGTTGTCAGTCTTACAGCAGAGCAGGAAAGACTCAGTGTTGTGGCACTTTGGTTATTTCTCTCACCTTCACTCTTGGGAGGGGAAGTGGCCTGTGTATACAGTATTTGTAGAGTTTTGTAGAGTTGCCACTGAATGTGCTGACAAGCTGGTTAAGTGGGGTGTGGTCCCTGGTGGCACACTAAAGCGCTCTCCTACCATTTTCTTGCCAAGTCACATTAGAATATTGTCGACTTTATCCCACTCTTAAATCATTTCAAAGATAACGCTGCACTAATGCAGCAGGCAAACGTCAGCAACCATAATTTCTATGCATTAGCCTGGTATATTCAATTATATTTTTCTTCCATAGAGACTTTAACCTTTAGCTTATGTCGAGTCGTGACACCACGCAGTATGTCCAGACGTGTTGGAAAGGACGTACACAGGGACATACAACGTACTTGTCCAGCGCATCAGTATGACATATGAATTTAACAAATCCTATTTATATTAGTGCATTCACTGGAATCGCACATTAGCACCACATGGTGCATGTGGTCTATTCATGCTTCATGTGTTCATGAAATCTCCACGTCTTTTCATCTCATTCTTGTGCCCTATGCAGACGCCTGTCATTTTCTCTGAACAACCACCCCGTCTATGAAAAAGAAAGTTACTTGATATGCATTATAAATAGCCGCTCCATGATTGGACAAGCACAGATTCTCCTGCAAGCTCTTCCGTATAGCAACAACCCCCACCCATCTCTCCTTCTCACCTCTTTTCCCTGGAATCCCCCTTGCCCCCCCCCTCTTCCAATCTCCTTCCCTCTTTTGAAAATGTAGACAGATCTTGTCCTCCATGTGGCTTCAGTCCCTACCCACAATGCACTGGGTGCTGCCACTGGCTTTAGATGTGGCAGGCAGTGTCTGTGTAGGGGGCTCCTCTCCACTTTTCTCTCCTCCTCTCCTCTTAGCTAGAGACTAACTCACTCCCCCCACTGGCTCCCACTGCTGCGGCAGCATCTGGATCTGGTCGCCATGGCAACAGCAGCGATCCTGACCCCACCTCCTCTCTCTCTCTCTCTCTCTATCTCTTTCACTCTGCTCACACAGACGCCTGTACCCCTCCTGCTCCCCCTCTCCATCTCTTAAGCTTTTTTCCCTCTCTCTCTCTCTCTCTCTCTCTCTTGACTGGGTGCCTTTCCTTCAAGCTTGACCTGGATTCTGCGTGTGGCGCTGTGTCTGCCATACTGAATATGTAGTGACAGTAGTGAGGATCACACAGTGGAGTACATGGTCAACTGACCTGCTTCCAGGAACTGTAAGGGTCAGAAATTCAAACTGAAAATTATTATCTGCTCCTCCACTCCTGTTGTTTTCTGGTTATACTTTTTCCTTTTTGTTTTCTGTGCCTCTTGTCTGCTTGCAAACCTTTTTTCTCTTGCTATCATATTAATTTGCTTTTATTGTTCCCTTTTCTTTTGTCAACACATCTTCCTTCTTTCGTCTCCTTCCTTGTTCCTCCTCTTCTCTCCCCTCCTCCCCCATTCTCCACCATCCTCTTTCTACTCCCTATCCATGCTCTTCAGGGAAGTAGCAAGGGCCTGCAAGAAAAAAGAAAAGGGGAATCAGCTCAATCCTCCCTCCTCCAACACTATATATTCCACATAACACCCCAAGCCACTTTGTAAAACCCCCTCCCATCACAAATCCATGCCTCCTCCTCAGATGAATATTTGAACAAAGAAAACAGCTTAGTGAAGGCAGCTACCATTCTGGTTTTTTGTCACACTGACATATGTAGCTCTGAAATATTGTAAATGGCATTTCTTGTGCATTTCTGCCTTCTTGGCTCTCTTTGCAGCAGTCAGCAGCAGCAGCAGTGTGCACTCATAGATCTCTCCATAGACCTACACTCTGCTTGATATGAGTCACAGTCATCATTCATTGAAATACAAGTTTGCTTTAATGAGAGAAAATGCTTTCCTCTGCAGGGATAGCACAGTAGTAGCCTATCAATTTCAACAGATAAATTACTGCACTTTTCAAAGAGTACCATACATTTTTTTTTGTTTGACCATATTTCTTTTATCTGAAAAATAATGTGTGTTTGAAAGCTGGATGCAGTTTTACTGCAGTAATTGTTCTTGGTCTTTTTTGTATCACTGTTTAGCCTTTCTTTTACAATATGAGGTTGCTTATTGTACTTACTACTGTTGATGCGGTTGCAGTATATCAGTGACCACTTTGTAGTAGTGGGTTCGTGGGGATTTAATAAAGGTTCAGACATTGATAACCTAGGAAACAAACCGTGGAGACATGCAGTACTTTATGCTAATAAGAACTGGCACAGAGTATATGTGGCTGAGAAGCATTATATTAGAATAAAGCAGGTTGACATATTAAGAGAATCAGAAGAAATCAGCCCTGTTTTACCCAGGAACCATTAAGGTTTTTGGTAAAGCAGTAATGTTGGCACACCTGTTGGCCTGAAAGTAGAAGCACAGTCTGACATCTTATGAGTGTCACTGTGTCCTCTCGTGTTCTCACTATATTTGGATTGTGAGATGTTTTCATTTGTGCCACATGACGAACGGCTCAGAGGTGCACAGGAATCTATCAGCCATGAGGGTGTGTGCGTCTTTCTAAATCAATGTGTTCACAGTAGCCTACTTGGTGTCCATCATGGTTTATACAGTAAGGTGAGCATACTAATTGTGTTCTGCCTTTTCTTTATTCGTTTCCCCCTAAAATTCTGCATGCTTGGTGATTTTCTTTATCCCTGTTTCCCCCACATCTACACTGTTACTCTCTCTCTCTCTCTCTCTCTCTCTCTCTCTGTCCTCGACACACTCTTCCTCCACTCTGCCTTCAATCATCATCATAAAACTCCTGTCCACACCCTCACCATTTCTGTCCTTCCTACATCTCATTCTCCTGTTCAAACTCTTTGCGTTGCTCTCTGGGCTTCTCCTCTCTGGGCTTCTCCTCTCTGTCTCTGTAGTAGAGCTGTTGGAGCAGCAGAGGGTGCTGAGGACAGGTTGCCTGGTGACAGGGGTCCACACTCCACCCATCAGACGTAACAGCAAGCTGGCCACCCTGGGGCGTATCTTCAAGCCCTGGAAGTGGAGGAAAAAGAAAAATGAGAAGCTCAAGCAGAGTTCCACAGGTACGATGCAGGGTGGTTAGGTGGAAAGAGGTTATAGATTTCCACATTCACTCAATGGTCCAATTTCTTCTCATTTACTCTAATGAATTCAATTAGATAGAGGTAATGAGAGGATGTGGTGAAAAAAAAAAGTGGCAAATGAAGTTCAAACCATTTGAATTAATGCATATCGTTCTATAAGGACTCCTAATTCTAGTAATAGTTGTTACTGTGAAACTGCAGTGTAACGCAGTATTCTGTAGCGTCACTGCTTGCTGGTTTACTGCTGACAGACACCTTTTGAATTCTGATGTTGCAGAAATGGCTGGTATTTGTTTTTCCCATGGGGTGATGATAGTTAACATCAGGATCACAAAATTAACTGATATACTGTATTGTATTTTGCCAATATCAAAAGGAACTACCATATTAAAAGCCAGCTATTAATAAACCTATATTAAAGTAATTCAATAACACTCACTCACTGCTGAAGGTAAACCATCACTATTTTATTAATAATTATCTGTATAAAATTATGTTTGCTGCACAACAAGAAATAAAAAGATTTTTTTAGTCTATTTCTCAAGGTCTATCTTAATTTTCTATCCAGGAAATAAGATTTGAATGAACCACTAAATAAATAATGTTACTTTCTGTTAATCTGGGTCTTGATCTACCAACTGAGTCTTTCTGGCTTTCATCCTTTTTGTGGATTTTGAAACAGAGCTGCAGGTGGGGACAGTTAAATGCTTTTTTTTAATCATCTTGCAGCAAATCCATATGTTGGTTTTTAGTGACTGTGGATAAACAGTACATCCAGAAGACAAAGCTGTCAAAGGGTCTTGAATCTTGAAAACTAACATTGTTATTTGCATTATATATAATCACAGAACATGTTTTTTTAGGGTTTATCTTAAATTGTACAAGTTTGAAATGCATACTTAAATTTAATTGGCAACACTCGAAAGGAGTTGCTGTAAATGCTGTTTTTATGTAATTGCAATTAAGCAAAAGGAAGTATGTCATTGATAAAATCAATTGCTTTAAATCACATGAATGCTTCATGCCGTCACATATACTACTCTCCTCTGGTCCTCTCACAGATGTAGCATTATCCAGCGGACTTCTATGTCACGACCCGAGCTCCCCCACCCAAGGATGCTGCTCCGATGGTGCAGTCCTGCTTGGATTTGGGGGACATTTGAGCCCAAACCTCACTGTCAGCAGTGTGGAATACCTTGGTCCCGAGGAGGATCACCTGCCTTCAGGTAGGAGAGTCCCTGAGTGTACTTCACTTACACTGATCAGCAGATACCCCTGAGATGGAAAAACAATGTGTAAAGTGGTTACTAATCTTTGCTTTACAGTAGATCAGAAGGAGACTCTAAGTTTGCTAGAAAGAAGCCTTTTATACTGTACTTGTGTAATGAAGTTGTCTTTTAATTTGAGTTGTGTGCCACTAGAGGGCAGCAAAGATAATTCAATAACAATATTCGCCTCTGCTCTCACCTGCCATGAGAAGGCAAGTGCATTTTTTAGTGTAAATGTTAACAATTTGCAGATTGTAACCAGTAGAACCAGTGATACTTGGTTGTGTGAATATGCTATATATACGTTATTATGTGAAGCACTTTGAGTTGCATCACTTTGTATGAAAAGTGCTACATAAATGAAATCTGTAGATGTTTTTCTGCTCAGAAAAATTAGCCTTTAAAAGCTGTTTTCACCACCTTAAGAATGAATCAGCTCCTACCTCCAGTTTTATGTATTCTATTTATTGGTAATTGCAACTTTCATGTTTATCTTTTTTCTGCATCCTGCAATATCCTTTTATAGTTTTTAAATAGTTTTTCTGTAAAGCACTTGTGCTTGCATCAGTGCATGAACCATGTTAGAAATACAATTGACTTGCCTTGCTAACATCTATACAGAATTTACATTTTATATATTTAATTTCATCAACACTTTTGACATGTTTTTTTCGGTTTCATGATTGTCCTGCAGTAGCCACCCCACTCCAGGACTGTGAACAAGAGGAGGAGAATGTACAGCTACCTGAGGAGGAGAGAGACGAGAAGACTCACCCTGCTTGTGATTTACCTGAGGGGCTGCACGACATGGCCGACCAGATGGAAGAAAGACCAGAGGAGGAGATTCCTCCAGGAACTTCCCCACCACAAGTACCTCCAAAACATCTGCCTCAAAAGCCTCCACCTACTGTAGAAGGTGAGTGCTGTCAGGAGAAGGAGATGTCATTTTAATCTAATCTGATGGACATGATAGTCACCGTCTTTTCCTCATTCAGATACAGGGCCTGTGTCACTTCCGGCTCACCTGCCCAACTCCTACCTCCCCAAGGAGCCTCCACCCAGGGCCACAGAAAGCATGGCTTCGATGACCCTGCCGTTACGAGGGCCACTGGCCAATGCCTCAGGGTCTCCACATCTAGGCAATATGATTCATCCTCCCATGCCCCCTAGCTGCATTATGGAGGAACTGCAGAGAGCATTTGCTTCCAAGAACAGGCAGGAGATGTGAGTCCTCAGGTTGACCCCCTGCATAAGCCTCTATTTGCTGTCATACACAGTCAAACACAAGGGTATTGCTTAGGTCAGTCGTACTGATAGTAAAGTCATTGCTGGCTTTGATGAATGTTTTGTAACTGTTTTCATAGGATGATTTTACATATAAAAGTTATTGTGTGACTATACTGAAATCTCCCATTTCTGTTAGCACTATTGTACTGGTCCCATATAAAGATTTACTCTGATAATTATTTCTATCTGAGTCGAACATTTTGACATTTTCCCTCCCCTAACAGTCATCAGCATTAATGCTGTGTTTGCTCTCTCCTCCCTCCGTCTCTCCTCAGTGTCCACGAAGGGTGTGAGCAGGGCTCACCCCCACGGCCGTGGTGCTCAGACGGGCGTCTTTCTCGCTCCTGCAGCTCTGAGAACCAGCACACACTGTCTTTGGTGGGCGGCTGTGTCGGAGGTGGCGGCTCTGACTGGCCCAAAAAGGAGGCCGAGGAGAATAAGGAGAACGTGCGGCTGGACCAATGCTTCTCCAACACCTCAGGCCTGCCTACCGACCTGGACGGCTGGAACGATTCTGTCATTTCCGGTGGGTTAAAAAGCTTAAAGGTGATATTTTAAGTTTTTTGAAGAGTGGTTCAATGAGCTACTGACATAAAGTCAGTGTCTTACAAAAAGCTGAATGCATTATTTGGCTGAACTGCATTTTGGGTTAGAAACTGAAGTCGGTATACCGGTAACTCCTCCACATTAAAGTCCAGTGAAGTCCATATATTCTTAGCTCAAGAAGACACAGGGGCTGCTGGTGTACTGCTGCCTCATTTGGTGAATTTGTGTCAGGTAAATCTGAACAAAGGATTTGAAACAAGTAACTCATTGATGCAACAGTGGATGACCAGCTTCTCATTTTCTTAATGGTCTCTGATATTGGGAGAGAGCAATGAACAGTTGGAAAGGCTATTTAAGGACAAAAAAACTAACAAATCAAAGACCGTGGTAGAGTTGGTGACTAGACTAGAACTAGAAGCAGGTGTTGAGTTTATTAAGTACATCTCTTGTCAAATTGTTAAACCAGTTTTTCCTTCTTTCCCTGTCAGCAATTTCAAAAGTGCATGAGTGAATATCATCTTACTGAACAGTTCTTCTCAGTATTACACAGTATCAGGTACTCAGTTATTTCAGTTGAAGCATTTTCAACATATTTTGCAAGTAATGCAACTAACCCTAATAATTCTTGTTTCAAATCACTAGTATATTTTATAGTGTTCATGTCCAAATCCCTCAATCCCTCAAGATTGCACTATAGATAATATTCTGTAAGTCGGGATACTTCGTTGGCATTAACATATATATCAGGGATCAGGAGACTTTATGCATTTCCTGTATGTTTGCATATTGGAAGGATAAGAAAAGATATTCTTATGATGGTCTTTGATGCTGATAATAGGTTAAGAGCTTCCTGTGTATTAATGGGTATATGCTTGGTTGCAGGCACACTTCCTCGCAGGCTGAGGAAGGAGCTACTGGCTGTCAAGCTACGAAACAGGCCCAGCAAGCAGGAGTTAGAAGACAGGAACATCTTTCCAGCAAGGAGCGACCAAGAACGCCAGGAAATTCGTCAGCAGATTGAAATGAAACTCGCCAAGTAAGGAGTAGAATCTTCTCTATGTTGCCGTCTCTGTGTTGAAGTCAGTGAACCTGAGGCCGAATATTTTACTCTGCTAATGAATCTAGGGATAGAATTTCTCTTTCTTGAATGTCTCCCTAGATACAGTCTCTGAATAGTACACATCTGTTTATTAATGAATTTCTATGTTATTCATGGTGCAACAGTGCAAATCTATGAGAGACTTGGGCAAAACCAGTAGCAGGGAAAAACCACAGTGCATGCGTAATTGCCTCAGTTACATAAAAAGCAACAGCAGGTGAAGGTGAGATGAAAAGTCGGATCTTTACGGAATGTGTTGTTCAGACTTGATCTACGTTGTATAATCCCTTACTCCAGGCCAATGCTGATGCTTGGATGCCTTTGTAGCTTATTCCACTCTGGCATGTAACCAGGGGGGCGGGAGAGAGAGAGCTACACATAAAAAAAAAAAAAAGACAGTAGAAATATTTTCACATGTTCAGTAAATTCCTTGATGCTAATAATATACCAGCTGCTGGTGTGCAACAAGTACAGACAGACGCAGCTCAGCTTCCAGGAAATCTCTTTGTACAAGACACTTTGTGCTTCCTCACCGGGACATTAATAGAACTGGCATCTCAAATGCAATTGAGAAAATGAACTGAAAGCAGCAGTCCTGTGTGGAAATGTATAACAGCTCTCTAACACGAGTGTATCAAACAGGGTCACACTACAGCATTACATAACCTGCTGTGCATAACATAACTTAGAGCCAAGCACACAGTGCCTCCCACACTTTAGAGAGCAAGAACTTTCGTCTGTCTGTGAAGCAAATACGAATACTGCCTTCTGCTCTATTCTTAGATCGGCTGGAAGAAAATATATTGTTATTATTATTGGAAAAGAAACACGTTTGAACGCAAACAGGTTACGTAAAGATGGCTGTGGCTTGCATGAGCGCCGGCAGGGCCGAGTGCTTTAAGGCTCCACTTGTAGCAGAGCCGTGGAAGACGGTGCTTGTTATACAGACCTACTGTACATCCACATGGTGCATGACTCAAAAGAGCCATTTAGATTTCTGTACAGAACAAATGAATGAACACGATTTATCAGAATCTTTCCACAAAGATTCTGATAAATCGTAAAACCTAAAACAGAATTTTGAGCAGCAGTGTCACTTTTGCTGTCCTTCGGCTAACCTGTAAAGCTTAAAGCTCTAAATAAAAGTTACAATTTCTTCATCTGCAGTGTGACAAATAATGTCCTTTCACTCTACAGAATGCTGCAACATTTATGGGAGTTCCAAGCTAAATATAGCTCAGAACGGTGATGAGGAAGGCAGGCTTATTAGAGGGAAGAAAAAAAAAATATGATAATTTTTCCCTGAGCAGGCAAAGTGAATGGGAAAACAATCCATCTCACACTTCTCTGGATTTCTGTGGGTGTCTCCACCTTTCGTGGTACAGCAGCAAAATACCATCAGGACTCATGTTGGATAATGACACCTTGTCTGTCTATTGTGACAGATAACCTTTCTATCTTTAGACTCCCCGCCTGGCACTTGGCTGCAGCCAGACAGAAGCAATGAAAGCCTTTGCCACCCACTCAGTGGTGGTTTTATTATTTTGTTTTTCCCTCTGTCACCTTGCATTGTTAGATTTCCTGTTCTTACTCATACTGTTGCAGAGTATCCTGAGCAGAAAATGGAAACCCATATGCCTGCAGGCGTTTTTGCGTCATCATGGTATTCTGGGGTTACCTTCCAAAAAATCTCTGCATTTGTACCCTAAACATGGACATATAGCAGGCAGTGGGTGAAAAAAAGGGGTGCAGTGAGTCAGTGTGTTCTTAAATTTAGAGAATATTCCCATATCTTCTGTCACCTTAGAGCAGCAGAGTGTAAAACACTCTCATTCATTTGGCTCCCAATTAACAAAACACGATTCTGTTACCAAAATAGCATTTAATATGGGGAACGGGCCCTGATTGATTCACCACAGCAGCAACAATGATGGAAAAAAATGGGAGTCTGTTTCTAAAAATAGCCCCAGCTTCCCTGTAAAGCAAATACAGCTCAGTGTGTAGTAGCGAAATCCCCATTAGTGTGTTGCTAGGGAGAAGTGAGAATTTCTGCAGGAAGACTCTATTGTCTCGAAGATAGCGGCGAGGGTTGTTGCTAAGCAACTCAGCGAACAGGTCAATAATACAGTGGCTGGTTCTATTCACTGGGGCTTTGGAAGTGATTTTCTGTTTCATCTATTTAAAATGTAACAGTGTCTGAGCTGTGGGAACACTCAGGTCCCTCAGTTTGTTTATTCAGGAGTCGTGAGGCAGGACGGTTGTCTCTCTGCGCATGCTTCTGTCGCTGTAGTAGAACTGCCTTTATTGCTTATTGAGGAGTTGTGAGGCAGGATAATTGTCTCTGTGTGCGTTAGAAGAACACAGCATACCTGATTTCACCTTATCCGGAGGGGAACTCACAGAGGAAGACAAAAATGCCAATATGTACCGTTCATCTTCTGTGTCTTTTCCTTTTTTCTTTTTATATAAATACAAATAAGAATAAATGAACCCAATCCCTATGTTCCTTTAGGAGTGAAATAGAACAACTGAAACAACTCCCTCAGTGCCTCTTTTCAATTTTGATTGTTATTTCCCAGAGTACAGTTTGCAAGGAAAGACAAACTATTGATTTATTCCAAATGCTCTTTCTGGCTTTCTTGGTCACAAACGTGTTAATTGACTAAGACTGATTTCTTGCCTTGAACCACTCTCATGCTGCACAGTATTGATTATAAACAGGGTTTGTGAGAGTTTAAAAATAACCCACACGCCTTCACACTTTTCTGTGAACTCTACCATCTTTCTTCTGCCAGTGCTGTTTCACAAGTACAAAACAAACCTCCGATGAATGCGGGTTACATAATGCAACTGAGCACAGATGCCCTTTTCTGTGTAGTATTTGTTGCCACACAAATGATTTAAAGCTATATCTTCCACGTTATTAACGGGATTTAAAAGACTTTAAATTATTTCTTTAATTTGCTATTCATTGCCCACATACACATGGGCTGTACTTTCTGTCTGGGTCTCAGTGTACGTGACCTAACTTTGATCCTGTACATGAACAAAACTATAAAGCGTCCAGTGTCGGCTGGGATGAGGAGATAAAGGGAGACCTGCTGCGTGGCGGCATTCTCCCGTCACGGTCCTTTCCACCTCTGGGTGTGTGTGCTGTGGGGGAGCACCATGTGCCGTCTGAGGCTGAGTCCTGTTGTGCAGCTCACATTTATTATTTATTCAAAGAATAAAGAGATGGCCGTGTGTCTCTGGGAAAACACTGAAATTTTGGAGACCTTTTGGATGCTTTGATGGCACAGGGAACGTGACATCTCGAGTTATAAAGGTTACTATGCCAGAGCTCACTCTTTATTTGGATAATCAATGAATCTGAAAAAATCCCCCAAACCTAAAATCTCGTTTTGTCCACAAACGAAAGATATTTAATTTACTGTCATGGAGGAGCAAGGATCTCAGGAAATGTTCACATTTAAGAAGCTGAAATCACAGAATGATTAATCACTTATAATAAGGAATTGTTGCAACCCTTGATTGAGATACTTCATGGCAAGATACTGTATTGATTCCTTGAATTGCTGTGTTAATATAAATTTATTGTATCAATATAACGGTTTTCTGACAGCGATTTTTTGTGTGTTGTATTTAAGCCTCTAATCCTTAACTATAGTTTGCAGCAGGTTTTCAGCCATTTGACCTTCTGCTCCTTTCAATAGAAAAAGAAAACTGTATATTGTTTTAGGATTTAATGTAATTTCTACAATGGGAATATAAAATATACTATTTTGGGATATCTTGGGTATCCAATGTATGGCAATACATGAAATTGTCCTTCCTGTACCACAGTATGTATGTATTGCATTGCCAAATTCTTGCCAATACACAGCCCTAATAGATAGTGGGTATTGACATTAATGGTCTAAACATGGTCAACAAAGGAGGCTGGGTTTGCATTAGATCATAAAACAGGCTACAGTGTTTCAAATCTGTCAAATATTTTATTTACTGTTCAAAATGGATTATCTCCTGCTCCAAAAAAATAGGTAATTTTATATGTGACTAAAAATGAAAGGAGTGTGCCACTAGCCCAGTGTAGAGCAGCAGGAGGAGGAGGAGGAGGAGGTTGGGGATGCCATGAGTGGGATAGGCTCCGCCTGCTACAAATTATACATGTAGTAACCAGGGAGACTGGGAGAGTCTGCACCAGCAGCCCATCACGACCCACTTCTTAACCGCTTGCAGTCAGTGGTGGATAGTAAAGAGGAGTCAGTGCTGCTGCAGTGTACAGTAACAGCAGGGATCACAGCAGCTGCACTGGAAATGCAAAACCTTGGAATCGACAAATAATTTGGTGGCGATTTCCTGACCAAGCAAGAGAGCCGCGCTTCCTTTACTATTCCAGATGTGGGGAGCTCCTCTGCCCAAGCATCACAGCCGCGGTTTGGATGCGAGATGGAGACATAGGGGATTCCTGTCTAGAACGCGCACAGTAAAGAAACTACAGCCAGTTTAAAGAAGAGAGGAGGAGAGGAAAAGAGAGGAGGACAGAACTCCAGGCAAAATGGTTCAAAACGTGGTTTTGGTGTTTCTCCGCAGGAGGCTGAGCCAGAGACCAAATGTGGAGGAGCTGGAGAGTCGGAACATCCTCAAACGTAAGTTTTAACAATTCACTTTTTCTACAACCACTTCAGATTTGGTCCAGTATTTACTGCTAAATTAAAAAAAAAAAAAAAAAAGCAAAAAAAAATGTTCAACACACATAAGGCACATAAAAATACTGCATACATTAATGATTGCACAGATGGCCCAGTGTGGTACATAATTTAAAAGCAAAAGAACGCATGACTGCACATCTCCTTCTCTCAATGTGAGCCCTGTTAAAGATGAAAGCAGCTGAAATGTACTTACATGATGGAGCTATGTCCATTATTAATCTAAATTCAAACTGTTATTTATTTATGTATTGTAGATTATTCATTTGTTTTTCTTTTCCAGAGAGAAATGACCAGACGGAGCAAGAAGAGAGGAGGGAAATCAAACAGCGGCTAAACAGAAAGGTACAAATATGGAAATATAGTTGTTCTTGATAACTGTTCACTGAATCAATATTAACCAAAAATTAACTTGAATTTTACTTTTGTTATCCAGCTCAACCAGCGGCCCACAGTGGATGAACTGCGAGACAGAAAGATTCTGATCCGCTTCAGTGACTATGTGGAGGTGGCCAAAGCTCAGGACTACGACAGAAGAGCAGACAAGCCCTGGACCCGGCTCTCAGCAGCAGACAAGGTGTGTATGGAACATTCACACTGATTTTATTCACCTTTACTTCAATAAATGTATACATTTTTTCAAACTTTGAAGATCTGCCACTCATTCATTCAGTCCAATCTGAGAACGAAATTTAGAAAGATCTATGTTTATAATAGTAGATGCTTGTCAACTGCGAATCAAGGTGCTTTGTTTGATGTTAAAGCTCTGAGTGTAAAGTCTGTTGCCAAAATACTGTTTAGTTTGAATTCATCTGAAAGTGGTTTGAATGCAACAGAGATTAATTTATATATTAAAAAGTGACACACTACAGCTTTAAACCCACATTTCCTGTATGCCTATTATTATTCAGCTGTAAAGCCAAACGAGTGACATTTTCTTCATTAATGGATTACTAATTTGGTCATTAAAATAAAATTACTCATAGAGGAGTGAGGATTTCAGAAAATGTTCATATTTATTGACACTAATAGGCGGTTTTGACTTTCATCATGTTATTATTCTTGCTTGTTATGTTTTTTAGTGTCTCATAAGCCCTGGTGCATCACAACTCTTGGGAATAAAATCACTTAACTCCCCATACATCAGCTTATCCAAAATAATATGCTCTTTTTAGTTTCACTTAAATTTCTTTGTTTTAATTTTCTCCTCCTCCTTCTCCTTGTTGCTGTTCAGACGTTGCAGCGCCTCAATGGCTCTGGATGCACTAACATTGTTTTTCCTTTCCCCACAGGCTGCAATCCGAAAAGAGCTAAACGAATTCAAAAGCACTGAGATGGAAGTGCATGCCTCAAGCAAACACCTAACAAGGTCGGTAGTATTCTGAGGTGCATGTCGGTGGATGTGTTTGTCTCTGAATGTGCTCTATTTTAGGCTGCAGCGCTCTAAATTTAGATCTCCTTGCTCATGCAGAAAGCACAGAGGAGCTAAAGATAGATGGGAGTACTTCTGAACATGGGGGTAGGGGAGGTTGTCCTCTGGAGTGCTCGGGCTGTCAGGATGAGGGATAAAAAAATGCTGTGGTGTCCTTGGTTAAGCTTGTTTAGAAAGCCGAGGTCCTTGACTGTATGCTCTAACCTGCAGAGGGAGGATGGGGACATGGTATATATCCAGCCACTCAGCACATTTGACACTGTGCTGAAATTCCCCCCGCGGCACTGATTAATAGCTGTAATCATGGCCGAGTGTAATACAAAAGGCACCTTCTGATCTCATACTTTGTACCGATTCCCCTTTACACACAGTTTGTCCCCGTTTGTCTCTCCAGGTTCCACCGGCCATGAAAGTGGGGAGTTTCTTCTGTGAAGAAATGCTGAGCATAGAAAGGTTCTGAAGCTGCTTCAAGCTGCTCAGCGGTGATAATTCAGAGAGCCTGAAGCCTTCTCGTCTTCAGTGTGTCTCTGACATTCTTCCAGCACCCTGACTATCAAATCATCTGCCTAAGAGCACAGGTGCAGGAGAGAAGATGGTGTCTTGAGACAAATGGATGTCACCACATGGTGGAAGAGGACTTTGGTGGAGCCTCTGACTCTCAGGAAGAGAGTGGAGGGAAAAAAAAACAATCCTGTCATTCAGTCAGTGTATTTTTTTTGTACTATTACATGAGCTCGTATGACAAGGCGGTGTGAATCCGTGTATTGGGAAGAAGTTGTGCATGTGACCAGCTTCACCTTTTCTTAAATGATGAATAATGTGTCACTTGGACTGTGTAAAGACTGTGCAGTGTGGTGGGGAGTGGTATTAGGACTGAATTTGATATCAACTGTACATACAGTATGTCAATATGAATGGGACCGTCAATGTGTTCACTGAAAAGAGAATTACCTTTGTAAGCACTTGTCTTCAAAATACAAGGTCTTTTTTTAAAGAAAATATGGCATATCTCATTCTTATATATTGTCTTTTATTTTGAAATAAGAATAAGATTGAGGTAATTAACAAGTTAACATTTTTATTTCCTTTTTTTTGTTAATCTGGTCAGTTTTTCAGTTAATTTTGAGTAAAAGTATCACAGAACAAAGGACATTTAAGACACTGTAAAGATTATCACCTTAATTTTTAAGGAACACTAAAAAAGACTGACTCCCACAAATGTAATAACAGAATAAATATGAGAATAACAACATTTGATATTCTAACAGCATATAGAATTTCTCACATACAATAAAACCAGAACCTGGAAAAACACCTCAGCCAAACAGTGACGGAAATCAGTAAAGCTCAAATATACAGCACAGTCTGAATTTGATAGTGAAATACACAGCTTTTTGGTGTAGAGAAACATTTTTCAACTCAAAACCGGGCTCCATCAGGGAACAACAAAGCATGCAGACCTCTCCTCATATTATGGATTTCTTCCTCTTGCTATAAAAGGACAAAGAACCATTCAGGAAATAGACTACAACAAGAAAAACCATTACATAACACTGTCTGAATTTTAGTTTGTTATATAGTTTTAGTAGGTTTGTTTTGTAAATTCGAACTTCCAAAGGAGAAGAGTGACGGAGGAGACAAAATTGTTCGTGTCTAATCATCCACAATGTGTCGTGTTGACTCACCATCTCAGTCAGGACTCTGTTCTGAAGTAACTTCATGTCTCTTCTTATGAGGCACATCTGAAAGCAGCAGGCAGAGCAGCAGGGTTTTAGATGTGGGGGACATGGAATAATATGACAGTCAGGTCAAGGAGGGTACATGCTGACACATGACAATGAGATGATACGCAAATAGGTTGTTAAGGCCATTAAGCAAAAAACGAAGAGACAGGCAGGTGGACAGGCAGTCATGACATGTCCTGTTTAAAAAAATAAATGAACTGTGAATGATTATTCTTTTAAAGCTTCCTGAACTCTGAATTCACAGTGAGTTCAGAATCTATGGCATCACATGAGTGACAAAATGACACACATATTATATGTCAGCAATGAAGTTTGAGAGCCAGACCTGGGATGTGAATATTCTCTGCTCGTACTCCAAGCTGTGACACAAGTTTTTCTGGAGGGCTTTCTTTAGAATCTCATTTCTGATGGGAAGGGCACACAACAACTGAGAGCGAACAAAAGAAAACTAGGGAACACACACGGTAAGAAAAATAATAAAAACAAATACAACACATTAAATACCAACACAAGGCAGCATTTGTACCTGACAAAATTACAGTAATTCATATGTACAATAGTCCAAGCTTAATTTGAGTATGAGGAAGGAAGATTATGATGGGCTCTGGAAAAAGTCCTGTCAGTAACCACAGGGAAGCTCAACCATGTAAGACATCCCTGAATTGTGGAGGCAGTATGATAATATGGATGGTGCTTTTTGAAAAATGGGACAGAGCAAACAATGTATGGGATGATTCAAAAGTATGCATTTAGGACAAAATCAGGAGGGATTCTGGTGATGTTTCTCTTATCATGTTCATTAAAAATAAATAATGTTGAAACCATACTTTTATGAACAGCTACTTATGAAAGGACACTGCTGTGATTACCGGCCAATTCAATCATGTAGAGAGGTGAGACCTGTTGGTGAACATGATGTTGACTGATGAAGAAATTAAAAAAAAAATCTGTTCATTTTTTTATGACACAAATCTTTGTCACTCCCATTACATTTGACTCATTATTCCAGATAATAAGACTAAAAAAAACATATTTAACAGTCAAGATTGTTCCTCAGAATACACTGTAATTTATTCTATTAAAGTGAAGGGTTTAGGCCTGAGGGAACTGCATTGGTCACTGAGACAGAAAAACAGCACCAAAATGACAACATGACTCAGTGCTCATGTAAACAGAAACACAGTCTTTAGATTCACCTCTTGGTTTCCTGCTCCTGGAAAGAATGGAAAGCCACAATCTGTTTTTTCCAGTAAATCTGTAAAAGAACAGAGACAAAAACATCAATAAGAGACACTGGCCAAGTCAGCATCAAGACAACAACATAGTATTTAATAAGTATTGTGTTAGATTAATGACACTATTATCATAAAACAATTCTACATTGTGATATACAGTACTGTGCAAAAGCCATAGGCCACCATTAGATTTTTTTGTTTTAGCAATGCTCAAACACACCAGAAGTGTCAAGTATTTAATGTGACCTACACTTACACTTAAAATAGCACAAACCAGACTCTCTTAAAACTGGACTGGCCATAAAAACAACAAAGCTGATGGTGCCCTGTGAAGAGTACTGCATTTTATTTTAACAATACATCTTTCTCTTTAAAATGTGATACAGTTAGTGAGTTTGTGTGCATGTGTGCCAGAGAAATAAATAGATAGAAATAGGCAAAGTGACCCACACTCAGGTCTTTCTCCATGTTTGCAAACACAGTGTCATCCTGCTCTAATTTGTGAATCTCATCCAAGAGGACCTGCTGGACCTGCTCAAGCCTCTGAGTCCTGTGGAGAGGACAGAGAAGGTTTTAGTGAAACTCACTTTGTTATGCAGTAACTTGTACTTGGAGCATCTTTGGTAAATAAATGAAAAGGCTGACTCTATTTTCGCCATACATTTATTTTCCCAGGATATGATTTACTCTGTGAGAGTAGCTGCCAGGGAGGGGGGTGGGAGGTTTATGAGAGTCAATTATTGTGTGTGTGTGTGTGTGTGTGTGTGTTCCTGTGCTGCAGAGTGAGGACCAAAAATCCTATAAACCCTACAAAGTGAGGACATTTTGACAAAGTGAGGACATTTTGGCTAGTCCTCACTTTTTTTCACCCGTTAAAATGGCTATTTCAGGGTTAAGACTTGGTTTTAAGGTTAGGGTTAGAATTGGGTTTAGGTTAGGGTTAGGCATCTATTTGTGATGGTTAAGGTTAGGGTAAGGGGCTAGGGAATGTATTATGTCTATGAGGGTCCTCACTCTGACAGAAGCGCAAACGTGCGTGTGTGTATGAACCCTTTGAAATTGTATTTTAGCTATTTCAAATGTTATAATTTTAGATCAGATTCAATCATCCTTTCTACTTACAGGCATAAACTTTCTTAATGTATTCCTTGGCTTTTTCTAACTCCACAGAAAATGCTCTGTCATCAACATACTCAGAAATAAGAGATGCTATTTTGTGGATCGGAGCAACATAAACATATAATTGAACTGATGAGTCATTGTCATTTTTATGATACCAAATGTTCTCTAATGTATAAATGTAGTTTCATCTTGAATCACTTTAATAAATCTAGTTTGATCTTCTCTAGTAACGGGTCAACAATTTAGCAAAATAAATAAATAAATAAATCATTGATTACATACAAACTAACCTGTATTTAGTGGCTTGCGTGCTGAGGGAGGTGACATGTTGCTGAACAGTCTTCGAAGACAACTTGTTGTAAACATCCATCATCTTGTTACGGCTCTGAATATAAAAAGATTTAAAACCTGTTTGTAGCATTTTACATCCTCAAGATTATTCAAATAGAGCTGAGAATTGTGTGGTTTTTAAAAATATATATTTAATAGTTTCTTTAACACACATGACACCATGCCTGAAACTTTTCCTGATTGCTGCATATTCATTTGCACTGTATAAAGTGCGTTGAGTGTGCCCAACCTGGGACTTCTTCTTTAGCTCAGAGTTGAACTGCTGGCACAGGTAATTTGGGTTAATGGCAATTTCAGACAACTCCAAATCCTCGTCCATGTCCACATCTCTACACCTCACTTCAGCATCCCAGTGACTGGAGCTCACCATGTGGGAAGAAGACTGAACTTGCTTCACCTCAGCAGACACCTCAGTGACTGAGGATATAAGGAAGATCCACTGACAAACAAGGACTGAATATTTCAGAGATTCAATTTCTGGGTAAACAACAAAAAAAAGTTCATGCAGTGATTGCGATGTCTGAAAAAATACTACGGACACTACTCCTTGTATTCTTCATTCTATTTTATCATTTTACCCTTTATCCTCCACATGAGGGTTACTGTATTGGGAGCTGGAGCCAATGCCAGCTGACATGGGGTGAAATGTGGTGGACACCCTGGACAGTTCACAATCACGGCCATCGCAGGGCCAAGACAAACGACCATTCGCTCACATTCACACCTACGGTCAATTTAGAGTGTCCAATTAACTTCAGCTGGTTTTCAGACTGCGAAAACAGAAGTACCTCGACAAACATACACATGAAGAGAACATGCAAACTCTATACGAAAAGGCTCTCAGACAAACTGGCTTGCGAACCTGGGTCTTTTTGCTGTAAGGTAACAGTGCTACCCACTAGTCCACCTTCTGGCCCTCTTTGTATTCTTGCTTATCAAAATTATTTCAGTGGTAACTCAAAAACATTTTTAGCCTTCTCTTTTCTAAAATGCCCTATCTATTGCTGAAAGTTTTTTGTTCAGTGTCTATTTTAGTGTTAATGTATTAAAATTTGTTGTGGCTTAGTACAGTATATAATATTACTTATGTTTGCAGTTTTAGGGTAGGGTATTGATTTTGGACAATATTCCAGCTAGATGTAATTTTATTCCTGTCCCAATTTACCACTAATTTTACACAAGTGACAAGTCTTACAGGAATGGAATAACTTCCTTGGCTTCATTTGGGGAGAACACAGCCCTCTCATCTTGCTTTTCTTCTTCTCCTTCTTCTCATCTTCCTCAGAATTATTGTATGAGATGTGGCGCTTACGATTTGGTCCTGTGACAAAATAAGTTACACTTATTTTTTTATTAATTTATTTTTTTTTAAACTTATAAAATCTTAGTAAGAGACTTCCTCTAAAACAACATCGATTTGAGCATGGATCTGCATTAAAGGAAATTTCCTTAGGTGTCAAGACCTAAAAGATCTTTAACTGAGAAATCTAGTTTAGATGTAAGGAATAGAGCTGAACACAAAAAGTCACCTACCAGAGATAAGAAACTGTGAAGGATTCACATCTCGGTGTGAAAGTGGTGTTTTCTGTCAGGTTGGACAGTAACGCATAAGTTATTTGTATCAATCCATCTATTTAATAATTATGTGCTAAAACCATCCTTACCTCAGTTTCATTAAACACACTCAGAGACAGACTGGGGCTGTCTTTAACTTTGCTGGTGATCACGAATGACTTGGTGGATAACTGGCTCATTGAAATTCCAGATATTTCAGACATGCTAAAACCATTAAGGCTGCCATGGTGGACTATGTCTTCAGGGAATGGTGACTGTAGAGAGGGTGTGGATGGCTTGTCCAGCTCAAGGAATGTGGATGTCATCAGGGGCTGAGTGGGCAAGGACAAAGGAGACGGAGGTGATGGAGATACACACTCCTGATTTGGACTTATCTGGAAAAAGGAAATGATGGATAAGAAGTACTCATTTTGTGCTCAGCTGATCAACATGTCTATCATGGAGGAATATCACTGAAATGATATACATTTTCCACAATGCATTAAAAGGCAAAGTGAAGTGTTACAGCATTATTATTTGTTCTGTCTGGAGTTAAATTGGTCGTTTCAGTCATTCTACATCATCATTTGGAACATCATATTTAATTCCATCATTTAGGACATTATTACATTATATTATTTTACTGGACATTCACCCATGACCTAAAAACCTCAAATATTGGCGTAGGAAGAATGAATTTTTACTTCTTAACTATCTCTGCCCAAATGTTCTCAAATGCTCAGGTTTCAGACCTACAGTGCATCCTTAAGCTCTATGTTACTGTTCATGAAGGTCACATGATGTCCATGTAGTGTAGGGGTGTGTGATCCACATCAATATGTAAAATACCAGGGAACTCCAACCTCTCAAAACAAGTCCTGTAGTAAATTACAACCACTTCATATTTTGCACTGCCTGACCAGCTGACATTATATAATGGGTAAAAGAGAACATGTGGTTTATGTTACATTGAAAACCATGTGTGTGAATTTAACGCTCAGAAGAATCAAAGTGAGTTACGACACACGTCAGAAAGATGCCGTTACCTCTGCAGTGGTATCAATGTTTTCAGGACACTGAAATTTCAGTGAAGGGTGAGAGATGGTAGACTGGATAGAATGAGTCTTGGATATGATGTGCTTCTTTTCTGGAAAGAAGTTAGAAAGGGGCTTGAGGTTTCTTTTACTGCTGACTGTAGACCGAGGTTTGGGCAGGAGCAGGACTGGCGAGGGGAAGTCCTGGCAGGCAGACTCAGGGGAGGCAGGGAGTGGGAATCCCCGCGGGGTGAGAAGAGGGGAGCAGCTAATATCCAGGGTTGAGGCCAACCTCTCAGCAGCTGAGGGGGTGCAAAATAAGCACAGATGTTCAAACAGCTGGCCTTAGCAGCTAAACAAAGAGTAAAAGGTTAAAGGGTTGTAGAGCAATGGGGTCATTTATGTAAGATTTATCTAAAACTTTAATAAAGTTATATATACAGTACTGTGCATAAGTCTTAGGCCACCACCAGCTTTGTTGTTTTTATGTCACTTTTGTGATCATTGGTGTTTAGATAGAAAAGATGTGACTAAAAGTCAGTCTTACACTATATGATCAACCTGTCAATGAGTTTAACTTGTGTAACATGTGTATGTAAGGCTCAAACATGTCTTGAGTAAACCAGGTATAATAGACCTTTTTCACAGCAGCTATTTGTTGGCATTGTTACGACCAGGCCTAGGGGTAAACCTGATCACAACTAGAGTGTGGAGACTCCCTCTTCCTAACTCCCAACAAAACCAACAGTAACACACTAAACAAACCATTTTAAAGGTTTATTAAGAACAAGTACACAAATGTCTGCTGGCAGTCTGGCTGAGAATGGTTAAAGGGAAGTCCCCTACAGCTGGGATGATCAGGCCTCTTATATTGGATCCTTCTGTGCAGGACCAATCAGCTCTCAGGATCCACCTAGACACTCACACACATCATTTAATCAAACGTACACACCTGCAACCCATCGCACTCTCACATGCAGACTCATACATACAAGGAAAAAGGAACACAGGATCCTGGGGTCGCAACACACAATCCTGGGGTCATAACACCTCCCCCCTTAAAAAAACATTTCACCCCTATAGAAATGTTTGCCACTAAAATGATAAAGTTGCAGCCACATGTTAACTCCAAACAAGCTACAGAACATACGAGATCTGAACTAGATTCAGCAGAACCTACACCACCTGCCAAACTAGTGGGTGCCACGCCCACAAAACAAAATGGCTACCACCATGAGGTGAAGACATCACAAAAGACAACTTAAGTCTGTTTCAAAACATTAACAAACATGTCCACCAAAATGGAGTTCAACAGTCACAAACTAAATGGGTCAAACAAAAGTTGCCACCACAGCAATACACAAAACCCAACAAAAGTGAACTGCCACTACCACAGCACAAAATGGACACCACAGTCATGAACTACAAACAAGTTACTGAAATGCAACAGACTGACTTAACTGGAGGGTCAACTTCACCACACGAATATCCACTGAAAAACCACAAAAGCACAAATACAACAGTAACATACAAGTGACCAAACCACAAAGTGGATTGCATCAACCATAACACAAAAATGGTCACTGTAGTCAACCAATGACCACACAAAAATGTTGCCAACTTACACCTAAGCTGCAACTGAAAAGTGACCCAACAAACATGGAGTGCAGTTACCACAAAACAAAAGGTCACAAACAAGTTACTGTCAACTAAGTATTTGGTGCAACTTAAAGATGAAGTGGCCAAACAAAAAAAAGTACTCACACACATAAAAAGGAACCGAGTTTTGTTTGGAAGTTGAAAAAACTAAGAAAGGCAAAATAATAAAGCGGCAAGGTTGTGACACCTGCCCAGTGGCTTACTTGGGCTTACTTAACACAGGTTTTACCAATAACATTAGGGTTCCATTCCAGGTTTTCAAGAGCCATGGTTGTGTTATTGTTCAAGTGTAAATGTAGGTCACACTAAATATTTGATATTATAGAAGCATTTTTGTCATTTGTTTTTTTCTGAAAAAGTTGTTTTCAAGCTGCATATGTGTTTCTCCATATTTTCAGAAGTGATTGAGAAATAATTGTACAGTATGGTCATTATAGCAGTGCTAAAAGAACAAATCTAATGGTGGCCTAAGACTTATGCACAGTACTGTAAGTGATACTGAAATGGCAAAATAGGAGTGCAACAGATTATTAATCAACTTCGAAGTTAATAAACAGCTATTTGGTTATTGATTGAGTGCTGTTTTTCAATACATGAAAATGGGTTTTACCAAAAAAAAAAAAAACAAGAAAAATTGAGGACAATTTGATTTTTAGGTTTGGGAAACATCAACATTTTGTCTTGCCATTTTTCTGATCTTTTTGGACTAATCAACTATTTAATTATTTGATGAATCAAAAAAATGTTAGCTTTAAATAAACATAATACCATAACCACACTGCCCATGTATGGAGTTTGAAATAAAAAAATCCATAACATAGCAGATGGTAAAGACTAAAGCCTGCATAACTGGACTGTGATTCTAGGTGCAGCACTCCAGAGGGATGGATGAGGCCACTGACTGTTTTGTTGATACATCATAAATTTACACTTCTAGTAGCTTGTTCTGGAGATCTGGATACAGCCTGTATACATTATAATTAAGTCTGTTAGATCATCAGAATTTGTACAGCTACTCAACCTTATTTCTAATAATGAAGCAACAGCACAAAATACTTAGTTTAAGATCTATGATATCATCTAAAACTGAAAAAACTGAATGAATAAATAAATAAATAAATAAATCGAGGATTACGAAATTGGTGGGACAATCTAGATTATGACATGCCTTCACATTCTAGGTAATTATTCAGGAACATTGGGGCCTTTAAGTAGTATACTGTATGTGTTTCCTGTGATGGAATAAACAAACAATTTGACACATCATAAAACATATAGTAGACGTTAGTTGATGTCAAAGGAAGCCTATTATGTTATTTATCTGTGAGGTTAATAGGTGACTCAGGACAGAATCTTACATCTCATTGTCTCAATGAAAGGAGGGGATGAACCAGCTGGGGTCTGGCAAAACGCTAAAGAATCTTCCAGTGGTTTCATCTGCTCTTGGACAGGGACAACATTCTTCTTCTTCTCCTTTGAAGTTTCTCGTACAACATTCTTAACCCTCTGATGCTGAAAAACAGAGAGTTTTTGTAACAGTTTGTATCATATTCATGAAGCACTAAACCTATGCAGGCCAACATAAGGGTGGAGATATGTGTGTTTTTTTATACCACATTTAAATATTATGACAATGTCTATACACACCACAAACATAACCAGGAGTAACATACTGTATATTTTTTGAAGCTCCGTATTCAAAAACATTGTACTGAGTCTTAAAATACTGCATGCTTTGCAAATATTGTTACATTTAACTCTCACAGTCATTTTTAAAAAGCTTGATTAATGTAGCGGCAAAATAGATGCTTTAATAATAGTTTTTTTCCGTCATTAAAATTATACAACCTAACAAATGTAAATACCATAAAAGATAAATCTGTTTGGAACATTCCTGTTACACAGCCCCACAACATGCATATTAAGGCTCAAATCAGTCAGAGTATGACATATTTATAAAAGATAATCACAATGTGAGCATGCGATGAACTCAGATGTACAAATACCAAACACTGTTGGATATCATGACCCAGTGCATGAAGTGGAAAAGAAATAAGTGCCTGTTCTTCCCTATGTCTGTATTACTAAATCATTAGACACTAAATTATGAAAGTCTTTGGTAAATAAAAGATACCAGAGGATGTTAGTGATGTTCACAACATCTATCTCAATATTTAGTCCATACTTAAAAAAATTAAAACTGGACTTAAGTTACACATTTTGGCAGCTTTATATTATCCTTAACATTTCAAACAATGATTTAAACAATTTTATTTGGTGTCCTGCTATTAAGTTGTTCTCCAGGACACAAATGTGGCAAGAAGTCAAGGACTAAAACAATTGTGATTATTTTTTAACGATTTTAATAGATACTTTCTCTTCTTTGGACTCTCCTTAGGGGTCACCACAGCAGATCATCTACCCGACGGACATTGTTTAACAATAAAAATAAAAACTCTAGACTCCTGGAATCTGGACGTCACATAGTGCACCCAGAGAAATTATTACTCTGTAGCATAATAATTAATTGGACAGATAACCTGAACAGAGTACCAGCATCTAGTGAGAAGTATATGTATGCAAATAAATGTGTCAGGACTCATAGTAAAATAAAAAAAAAAAAAGTGTGTACCAGACAGTACCAGCCCACTTCAAGCACTGACATGATCTATGAACTCTATGACCTCTACCTTGGAAATGGTTGGCTGTTTTAAGGCAGAGTCCACATGGCTGCTAAGATGGCTGCTCTCTGACTTCAAGTAACTTCTGGTTGTTTTTTTGCTGGCAGACATTTTCTTCATGTGAACAGCTGCAGTTTTCACATTGTTCTTAAGATGATCAGATGAGGAGTGCTAAATTAAAGAAAAATATAACATTAAATCTATTTGTAAATCTCTATAATCACACAAATTATTATATAGCGAATATAAAGATTTACTGGCATGTGCTACTGATGGCATGTGCAGTCCCAGGTATTTGTTTTTTCCCTTTTGTACATGGATTGTGATATGCACCCAAATTTTGGTTTTCAAGTTCACTTGATTCTACAATCCATGTGTTCAGGTGAACATGAATTTTTAGATGACTGTTTCTGCAAAAATAATTGCTTAATATAATGACACAATTTGCTTGGCATCTGCATTTAGAAACTCATTTGAGACAAAGACAGAGTCAGATGTGTGGCTGTGAGGACTCTGTAAAAACAAATGTTTTGACATTTAATCAAGTATTTGGAGCCATGCTGTCATTTGCTGTCTTGACACAATGTGTTTCTGTACTGCAACTGTGGTATAACACCTTTGATTGCATGAAAGGCCATCATTATTTGTTGTACCTTTCGGAGTTGTATTCTACATTGTAATGCTGAATTTCAAAATCACACCAAATTTTCTTTATTATTCCAAATGCCAAAACAGTAACTAGAGTGATTTAAATTATATTTATTTATATAAATATACATTTCTATAAATTAAACTATATATATATATATATATATATATAACTCAGACAGAAGAGATAAAAAACATTTTCAGAACAAACATCCATGTCCATACATAAAAAAAGATAACTACGTTATTTGGCTTCCAATGCTTCAAAATCAGTAGAGATAAAAATAAAGAGAGACAGAGATGAATTGTTTACCTCAGGAACAGTAGGGTCCTCTGACTGGCTGTCATCAGTATCTGGCTCTCTGTAGCTCTTGGGAAAGGTGGCTACAGCTCTCCTGGGCCTCCTGCCTGCTGCATGTTGTTGGCTGGGTTCTGCTGCTGGCTTCATGGTCTTCTTAGGTTTCTCAACTGTCTCCTTCATGCTCTGCTTCCTCTGCTTGAACAACAATGACACACTGTGGCAGACTGTGGTAGTGCATTACAGGTAAAGGGTACATCATTTACAAAAAAACAATATTGCCTTACTTTGTTGGGTTTAGTATTTTCAGGTTTGGGGGAGGGAGGTAGTAAATCTGAAGATTTGTCTGCAAAAAAAAAAAAAGAAAGTACATTCTATTTATCCAAACACTGATGTCTTCATATTATTGCATCTACAGTCTTAACATGCATTTCAGATTAAAAACATGTGCTTACAGGTAATATGTGTTGACAGAGCTTTAGGTTTGTTAGGGGCCTGCCTTGAGTATTTGGTAATTTGGGGTTTGGGCTTCCTGTTTGACTCCCTCAGCCAGCTGACCTCTGTCATGGTATGGTCTGCATCTGTGTCACTGAACAAATTCTTTTCCGCATGCCACTTCTGCAACACACAAAGAACAATAAGATAGAAAGATGTCTATTGAACAGGGAAAAGGGAAAGCAAAAAAGACCCTTTTTGGACTAATTGAAGTATCAGAAGCACCCTAACAATTAAATAAGCATGAGCCTTCAAAAAAGTTGAGCTTCTCCTTTTCCTTTTTCTGACAGGAGTATGCACACAGCAATCAGACATGTACATGCTGGTCAACATAAAGAAATATGTAAGAAAGCATACTTTTTTCAAAGGTTGTTCTTTCTCAGTTGTTTTGTGGAATACCAATGAGTCATCAACACCACTGTCAAACAACAAGTGGAATATGAAATTAGACTTTTGATGTTGATACAAACTCTTCTTACAGTTGTTCAGCCCACAGGCCAATTTTAACTATTGACTTACCTGCTTGATATGGCAGAAGAGTTGCCAAAGGGTTTGTCCTTTTCCTAAAGAGCATTAAACAGTGCAGAGGCAATGAAAATACTACTGTAAATATATGTATTCAAGGAAAAAATTAACTATCATTATTAATATTTACCCCAATATGCAATGATGCGTCAGTGCTGAACGCAAAAACGTCGTTTCTGTTCAATAGAAAAAATTATATTCATGTTAAAATGCATTAAAAGCCACTGAAATATTAAAATGAACCTCAAATCTTTTGAGTGAGTACAGCATATTACCTCAAAGATTTTGTTTCTGTTTTATTGTGGGATTTCATGAGGCTTACAGCTCCAGATATATTACTCTATTGCAGAAATTGTCATACTTAGTACATGATGCAAGAGATAACTAATTTACAGCTACTCATAAATAGAGAATTGATCACTCTTACTTTAGCATTAGGTAACCAGCTCATATTGAAGATCGGCCTATAACAAAAAAACAAAACAAAAAAAACACCAACAACCACTAAGTGACATGAGTTAGCTAGTGGTGACATATAGTTCATTTACTACTGCATAACAAAACTTAGCCAAACAGCCATTGCTGTGTGTACCTGTTAATAAGAGGAGGTATCCAGTTTGAATGGATATCTCCTGTTGTTTTCCTTACTGTGGATTGGGTTATAATGCCATAGTGGCTTGAGATTTGTCTCACCATGCTTTCTGTAACGGCTGCATTTGTCTGATTCATGACAACAGAGGACACTTTCAAATATACACTTTCAAAATACAGAAAATGACCAAACCTACAAGGGAAATACAGCTTAGATTTCGTACCTTTTCTTTGCATGAAAGGGAGCTGTTTTTTCCACCCTCTTTACTGGGTGGTTCTTTCTCCTGTGGGTCTGTTGTGAGGGCCATGACTGGAAATTTATTCAGAGCAGTATCTGCTTCCTTTGATGGCTGGCCTTTGGTCTTCCCTTTTCCCCGAGCTTGCTGTGTTTTAGATTCAGACAAAGTGGAAGAGAACTGGTCTTCAGAGCTTTTGCTCTTAGAGTGCTCTCTGATATGAGACTTTTTTCCCTGGGGAGCAGTTGGCTCCTGCGGTGCACAATCTTGATTTTGTTCACTGAGGACCTGTTGCAGGCGCTCACTGAGTTTGGTATGGAATTGTTTCTGGCTGATTGGGCCTGAGCCTGGAACTGAGGCTCTCACAGATAAAGATGTACGCTCCTGCCACTTCAGTGAACTTAAATGAGCCTCTAAAAAGTTTGAAACAAAATAATTAAAATGAAAATAACAAGCTTTGGTAACATTCAAGTTTACAGAGAAGATATGTGTGTGTGGATTTAAAGTGTGAAATATTTTGTGATGTTAATACAAGATATTTAACAACTTACCAGGTCTATTTATTTTCAGTGTGGACACCGCTAACATTTCAGAAACTGACCGTTTGCTCCAGTTGGAAGATCTGTGTTTTGAATAATGTTTAGATATGCCTTTACAAAATATATTCAACATTACCAAACAGACTGATCTGCAAAGATTGTAGTGGTTCTTCAGTGCTTACGTGCTCTTTGGAGGTCTGGGTTGAGTGTCAGGCACAAAATTATCCTCTGTAAGTAAAATGATAAAGAGAGGGGTGTGGAGTCTCTGGAAAATAGTACTGTAGTTATATTTTAAAGCTAGGTTTAAGTCAATACAATACCCTGAGCTTGTTCTTCTCCCTGTCCAACTGGGACTACATCTACTGCTTTTTCCAATAGCCCATTCTGTAGGACAAGGACAGACAACAAATGTAAGTTGATGAAATTGTTAGGTGAAATTCTGTTTGGGCGAATGGCTGCTGCCTGAAGCTTCAAATATTAACTGGACTAAGGGTTATTATCTTTATAGTTCATGCATTTAGATCAAAAACGATACTACCATACTGTGTTCAATTAAAACTGTCACACCCAAAAATATTTAAAACAGTGTATAAAAAAGATAATTTTATACAAATAGACAACACAGTGTACCTTAACTTAACAATTTGGTGATTATACCTTTTTGCCTTTGTCAACATTCTTCTTGCTCTATGGAATCATATCACAGAGAAAATTATTTTTATTCCAAAAGCAAAAAAAATTACATTTTGCATATTGAGACTTCACTTGTTTGTCTTGGTGTTGAAAAAAACACTGTTGACTTAGCGCTTCAAACTGTGATCAGTATTGTAAAGAGCAGTACTTTCAGTGTTACATACCTTCTCTCTCATGCCACTTGCCGTTGTGCTGCTATCACATGAGGAATCTTTCACTATTGATAGCTTCAGTTTACCCTTGGTTGGGGTGTCTATAAAAGAAAAATAAACACATAATACAGTAAATTCACTGTAACAAAATTGTTTAAAATCAAATATAAGCCTTGTTTTTTTGTTTATAGTTTAAGGACACCCCACTGTAACGTAAATATATAATGTAATGACCTTTATTTTACAACCTTATAAGAATGTGAAGAAAATGAACACTAATTACAGTTTGTAGTCTCCACCTACTTGATGGCATAACAGCAGAGAGGGAGCTGGTACTACATACACTTCCTCTATCATTGTTCCTGATGAAATTGGTGGACTCTGAAATCCTCATTTTGGCTGGGGTTGATGCCTGAATGGAAAATAATAAGAATTTTGCTGAAACATTTTTTTCAAAGCATTAAATGACTTAAAGGATTGTGTGCAACAGAATGATGAATAAATATTTTTATCCAACATTTGTTCACATCACCCCTAATGGACATTTTAGAGATATAGTATATTGAAATCATATGTTTCTCATAGACATAACATAGGGTGATACAAATTATTCCAGCCCATCATTCCTAAAAAACCTATTGCTGATATATAATAATTTGCTACATAGTCTTTAACTCAATATGCAATGCAAGCCTTTTTTACCTGTACAGGTAGAGCTGTTGCAGGTAAAATATACGGTGCCGTATTCTGACTTTCACAAATGGACATCTGGCTTTCTGGAACAATCTGCATGGAGGGTGGTATGAAGTACAAACAAAAAGACACAAATGTAATTCTGGTTTGCACTTACAGAGCTTCAAAATGTTTAAACCACCACTGATAAAATGCAAACCATCTATCTCCAGCTCACATATTGTGGTATCTGTGAAAACAATACTGATTATTAAAAAATGTAAACTGACTAAGTGACTATTGCATACTTGGGAGCTACTCTCTTCCATTGTGATTTTAACGCTTGTCCTCACCACAGATGTGCCCGTCTTCCTTACGAAGCCCTGACAGGAGAAGACGTTTGTGAATGTAAATCATCTAATTGAACAAAGTCTAGCATGTTGCTCAGAGCAAAAGCAATGCGGTTTACACATTTTACAAGCTTTTAAATGTATAATCACAAAAAAATGTTACAACATAAATATTCATTCAAAGATATATATACAGTATGTAAATATATTGAGAGCATACCAGGTTTTTGCTGTGTCCATAGACACTACAAGCCGCCTGCAGGATATCCAGGGCGGAGCTGAAGTAAATGGTAAGATTTGATCCTTCTACTGCACCAACAACCACCACCTCCATCAGTTTTATGTGCAAGATTTTCTTCTTAGACTCCTCTGGATGTAAAATAAAATAAAAATGAAAACACTTCATATATAGCACTCATTCTCAAACACACATGAGAAAATAATTAAACGTTACACCTGAGCAGCCACACACAAATCACAAAAAGATAATATCTACATGAAGCAGTCTTTCACTTTGATCTATTTCTTCCCTCCTGCCATTTAAGATACATAAATCTGTCTACCGTAAATATACTACCTGTTTCTTCTGGGTGGGCAGATGCATTGAAGACTATACTACACTATATACTGCATAACTGCAATGCCTGTTAGGATAAAATCTGCTGCTGGGGGCTTTAAATACCTGTAACAGTGTAGCTTTGGACTTCATTTTCAGTAATGCATATTGTTTCCCACAGAACCTCCTACATGAAGGGGAAACCACTCTATGTTAAACTGTTAACAGATTTTTATGTAGTTATATTTATTTTATACATAAATTTTCAATCTAACTTAAGGTACCTGTCCTTCCTCTGCCACAGAGAAATAAAAGGATATGCTTTGGCTTCCAAGGTTAAAGTCAATCCAGAACTCTTCCAGCTTCTCATCATTGGGCATCAGCAGCTGACAACATACCAAAATCCTTTTAACACTGCTAATAATATACTTACTGAGGGAATATGTTATTGTGACATCCATTCTTACTTTATACTTTAACATCCTGTTGATACTGACCTCAAACTTGTCTAGATACACCTCCAAACAAGGGTAAGAATACACCCTATTGTACAGAGAACAATATTCAGTTAAAGTGCATCTGTCATTGGCAATGCATGTTCACATCTTTTCTGCTACACAAATATTATAGATTTTATCAAAAAATATGATTTTTGAAAAAAGCTGAAACAGTTTTTCAATGTATGCTTGTCATCACTGAGCAAAGAGGCAAAGCTATAACCATAACAGTCTCTTATATTACATCCCCACAGCATTAGATTGAGCAAGGGCTAAAATGTGAATTGAGCGCTTCATTAAAATAACTGAATGGAAACAATGATCCCTCAAATTTTATGTCACATGTTTGAAACCATATGACATAAGTTGTATACCTTCTATTGTCTCCCTGCATCCCATTCACCATGTTCAGAAACCTCCGACAATCCTGAAATCACACACATATACATTTAGGTCCCAAAGACCATTGCTGCAATATTGCAATAACGTAAGTGCTAATGTGATAAATTCCCTAATGTTACCGTCTCAAACTCAGAATCATGAATTTGCACAAAGGCACTGGCTACATGCTTCATGCTGAACCACTGATCTGCAAGATCCTTCCTCTGCTCAGGGGTGGCCATTCTGCACAATGCCTCCATCAGTGCTGTCTGCAAGTCATAATCTGACACAAACATACGTTTCACATTTCTGTTGTCTATGCATATATTTTAAGTGAAAAATGTGATATGTGATTATTCACATACCACCACCCTCCGATATCTGACCAGCCATTTTAATCCTGTAGAAATGTGACAAACATACCAAAGGTCAGGATAGAGAGGATATTTTTTTAAAAAAAAAAAAAAGAGTATTAATGATACAAGCTGTGAGGAAAATACCAAGACATACATGATATCTGAAGCCTCCTGTGAGGTCAGGATCTTTCTGTCTTTCTTAAGCTTTGTTGGGATATTGTCCAGAATCAGATTGAATTTACGGATTGCCTGTTAAAACATAAGAGCAAGTTAATTAATAACAAAAAAAACCTTGTTTCATAGTTTTAAATGCTAGTCCATATGAGTATGTACTGTATATGAAAATTATTTCAAACCTCTTTCCGGATTAGGATGAAGACCCTTGGATCTACTCCCACTTGACCAACCGGATATAAGAAAGATTCTGTAATTTTGTAAGTCCCTGCAAACAACATACAGCAGTAACATACTACATACTGTGACTAGTGACAAAGAGTACCAAGATTCTAAGCATCATCTTATAAAATAAATGCTCATTACCTTTCCCAATGTGTATTTCTGAAGAATAACTTAATATTTGATATTGCCCCAAACATAAAACACAGAGGACTGAATGCAAATATATGTAGAAACATACCCTCTTTGCATGCTTCATGCACAACCTGTAACAGACAAGAAAAATTTTATTATCATTTTATTAAATAAAATGTTTCCCTGTAAGACTTTAACTTACCATTAGCGCATCGAAGAAATCCTCAGAAAGGTTCAACATGTTCTCATCCCTCTGTGGGCCACACTGGATCCACAGTTGCCTGCATTTCTCTAACCACTGCATCATGTGCATTAAACAAAGTTTGATAAATAAATGAGTATGTTTACTCTACAGCATTCAAACACTGTGTGGTGGTATGTATTAGATTAATACTTATCTTATTGACCAGGCCATGACCTATTAGTCCAGACAGCCCTTGGCCACCACCTGATAGTTTCAGGTTTTCTCCACATTTATGAATGATGATGAGACCCAAACTGGCTGATTTGGAATCTTTTTGATCCAAGTACTAAATAAAAAATAGAGCATAGAAATTGTTTCATTGGTAGACCGGGACTGGGGTACCATATTTCAATCCTCATGTTCCTTACATATTGAATGACAACAACAAAGCATTATGAAATGTTAGTGAGTGTCCTGTGCCACATCATACCCTCTGAACAAGTGTATCCAATTTGGTGAGAAAATGTTGGGAGCATTTTAAGAAAGTCCCTTCATATATGTCCCTTTCCAAGAACACATCCAGTGCATGAACATCCCCACTCTTTAAAACCTCATCAATGATTTTCTCCAACTGTGCAGGTAAAGGATTAATAAAATATTAAGTTACCAATGCAGTACTTCATCAAATATTTAAGACATGTTACATTAGGAAGCTGTGATGTTGGTAAGCTAAGGTAAGAAATTGCATTTTTACCTGTGTGTTTTGACCCAGTGACATTGTTCTTTACTGGGAGCAGCTTTACTGCCACTTGGTCTTTATTATCCTCAGAATGACTGTAATGAAAAACGGCAATCAACCTGCAAATCAGTGTATTTTGTACTGTTACTTAACCTAAAGTCCTTGTGTTTTAATGCTACTAACCTGATCAAAATGACTTTACCATGTTAACAATAAAACAAATCTACTCAAACCTGGTCTGTGCAATGTTAACTAAATGTGGACAGGGTATTGACATATTACAAAAATAATCTGTCACTACATTACAGTACTTAAGCTGTCTTTGAACACGTTGTATACATATATTTTGACATAATATTACTCTAAGTACTGCTAGCTAACTGAAGCCTGACAGGCTGGTGTATGGTTAGCATTAGCTTGAGCTACTGCTGCTAATGCTAGCTAAACTCAACTGTCTGAGCCAAAGTAATTTGAGGCATCAATGGTAAGTTACCTCCTCTGAGCAAATACATTAATGAATAGCTACTATTATTATTCTAGTTTTTCTAAATGTACTGATGTAAAATCACTTAAATGACATGGCATAATACCAATTTCATCTCTGACAGTTTAGGCACCAGCGCCCCCCGCGACCCTTAGTGGATAAAGCGGTAGAAAATGAGTGAGAGTGAGTGACAGTTGTTCGAACCGCGCGAAGTCTCGAGTTCTTGGCGCAAGCGCACTAAGGTTCTCTAACGTCTACATGTTTCTTGTTGTCTTAAAAACTGTTTTAAAAAAAACCCTCATGTCCCACTAAAACCAAGTGACGGAAAAACTCACCAGCGGTTTCAAGAAGACTATAGGGAATCGCTTATTTCCCTCGGACAACTAACGGTTGTTCTGCCGGTGTTTCATTCTCTATTTAAAAACCACGCCCACGAAAATACACTTTTCATACATAACAACTACATTTCCCATGAGCGTTCACAATGTTGAACTGATTGTCTACTGCCCATGCCTAGATTTGTACACTAGCAAGTGCTACAAGAATGTAACAAACATTTTATCAAGTAAACAAATAAGATATATTTTGTCTAAATTATCAATTAATAATCGTCATAAATAATTATGATCTTAATATTGTTAAAACAAACAATAAATGTCATTATAATTTTGGTCATAATTGAGAAGTCTGTTTTGTGTTACACTGTATAATCAAGTATAAGTAATAGACATGTGAATGACAACACAAGACAACACATTTTTCTATACATATTTTAATCACGTGTGTAATTTTTATGAGGGTGCACTGGCACTTATGAGGGTGAGTTCTCCTGCACACAAACAGATAAATGTCAGAGATAATGAGGTTAATGATATGTGCAATTGTGCATAATTAATACACAAATTGAGTTCTTTTTTCATTAAAATACATGAATTATGGGTTAGACTAGATTTGGTCTAACAAGGTTTGACTTAAAAAAATGTCTCTTAATATAAGCAAAAAATGATTCAGTAAGCCAAATCTCAGTGTTGTAAAATCTATATTCTGTACTATATCCCATATGGCTTTAGGCTACCTGGTTGTAACACCAAGTGTGCGAGGTTAATGATATGTGCAATTGTGCATAATTAATACACAAATTGAGTTCTTTTTTCATTAAAATACATGAATTATGGGTTGGACTAGATTTGGTCTAACAAGGTTTGACTTAAAAAAATGTCTCTTAATATAAGCAAAAAATGATTCAGTAAGCCAAATCTCAGTGTTGTAAAATCTATATTCTGTACTATATCCCATATGGCTTTAGGCTACGTGGTTGTAACACCAAGTGTGCGAATAATTTTCACTTTAAGCAATTTTTCACCAGGGATTAATAAAGTGTTTCTAATTCTGAATAGTCAGGTGGAAGTCTTTCTATAACACTCAGTGGTTGTCATCTCCTTAGGATGTTCCCACATTACCTTTTTTTTTATTTGCAAGGCAAATCAAATACAGTGCACTAAACAAAGAAATGACAGGAGGAAAATAGTGGCATTAAAGTTGGCATCAAGTGTAAGTGCACTAGTGTTAATGAATTTCACTCTGCCAAAGACAGCTACACCTAAACTTACATCTAAATTGACTCAAAGAAATCCCCTGTTAGCATTAGACTAACATACTGGACATTTTGTGGCAAAGCAGTTAAATTTTAACTGCTCTTGATAACAGCAGTCATAAAGTGCTTATAATAGATTTTTTTTCTATCTCAGCTATGCATCTTAAATGAAGTGCACCATGCTACCCTCACATTCTTTAGGCACAGTGAGCTTGTAGTTATGGCAAAGTAACTTATAATTCTCGCCATTGTTGTTGTCCCAGTATTCATTTCCACAGACATTGTACCGAATGGCAAACTCTAACACTGCTCCTGGCTGCAGAAATGGAGGAACAGGCAGGTGGAAACGAAACATATCACAACTGAATTGACCTCCGCCTCCTTCCCAGGTCTTGGTGGTAGTGGACACCCATGAGGCCTTAGTTTCAGTGCAGCTCTTCCACTCTGTAAATGAATAGCGAATTGTGACATCTTTCTCAAACTCCAAATTGATGACCTGGGTGATTCCGATGACACCCAATTCAAAACACAAGATCTTCTCTAAACAAACTTTCTGCTCGCAGAGACGATGCAGGAAACCTGGCTGGTCACCAGGTTGCTCAGAAAAAAATGGCTTCATATATGGCAAGGAGATCTCCAGGTGCCTCCCATCTGCCAACTCTGCCCCCATCAACAATCTAAGGGTAACATGTTGTGGCACCAATGGATCGTCCCCAGATTTGAAAATTCTGATGTCTTCCAAGTCAAGCCCCAAAGAGTCAACAAACCGTACACCCACATTTCTGCATTGCTTCTTCCTCTCTGGGGTTGAGGGCAGAGAGCGTGACCGTTGTCGGATGATGGGTTTAGGAGTGGGTTCAAAGGAGAGGCTGCGATGGAAATATTGATCACTTCGCAGAGGCACTCTGGAGCTTGGGGGACGGATGGGAATTGGCTTCTTCACTGCATTTGGTTTATCAGCCTGGAGCATTTCAGACAGCTTGATGGTCATGCTGGGCCTTGAGACATTGTTGCAGAATCTGGATATCTGATGTTCAGATTTTGTAGAGGGAATCCTCTCATGTCCTATAAACCACCTTTGATCCATGATCTGAGAGAACCGGTGTCCTGCTCACCTTTAAAGAAAGATAAGAACCACAATTTATGAATGTTTTGTCTAGACCCAGTGCTTCAAGGGAGCTTAAGAGTGCTTGAGCCCCTAAATTGTATTTTCTACCCCGCCCATGAAGCTTCTCTCACACTCACTCACTCTCTTGTCTTCTACCAATTTATCTCTTGAAGCTTCTACTAAACAAGAAGCTTCAAGCTTCTACTAACCAAAATACTTGGAATTACAGGTCCAGGTTGTCATCCTGCAACAAAGTGGAGGAACTCTGGACAGACAGGTGGTTTCCTACTTGATTTTATGGCTGTGCAACATAAAACTGGCCCCAAGCCACAGCTGTGTCTATGTACCTGAGGGAAAGTCATTCATAAATAACCAATATTTGGCTTTGGTAAGTGCTCAAATTATAGTAGCTATAGTCCTCCACTTCAGTGTAAATTTTAGGGGAGGGAGGAAAAATTGATAGAGTGAAATATTGCACTATTTTGTGTGGGGATATTATTCCACTTGTGAGACACCAAGTATCGTATTTTTAGCATATAGTTCTTTAGCTGATGTTAAAAATATAACATTTTTTTGTAGATTAGCATAAACAAACAATTGATGTTTCAGTCCACTAGATGGTGCCAAGTGCTTACTCTCAATAGAGCTGTTGTGCAGTATATAACAACATATGATTTCACAAATACTCAGTATATCGCAATATCGTGATAATATCATGTTGTGACTTTAATATCGTGATATCGTATCGTGGTAAATTTATGCTTCACAGCCACTCCTTTTGCTACAGGGGTACTAAGCATTATCCCTTCTAACTGCTGGGTTTTTGGTAGCAGAATCCATTTCTGAAAGTGTGCGAGGCCATTTTACAGCCAAACTGCCTAGCCTCAATCAGTCATCAAGTAAAATTAATCACCTCCTGTGTGCATGGTAATTTTATGACGTAATGCAATACATGTCTTACAAACAACTCCTTTAATGTGATTGTAAGTTTGAAATATTAGCCTAAGGTTATTGTTTACCCTTTCTGAAGCTATTCCATGGTTCAATAAATACAATTATTTAAAGAAAATGAATCTATATATTTTTAAAGAACCCCTCTGTCACTTCATCCTGGTGCCAGGTTTGATTATGTCACGTTCAACCCTAAAATGCACGCTAATCAAAAGCATAATGACCCAGCTGTAGCATTAGTCAACTTCTTATTACACCTATATAATACTTTTGTTTATGACAAACTGACGAGACAGAAACAACGTCCACATGAGAAGAAGTGGGCGTGCACTCCGGGTGTACGTGCCTAAATGCAAACAGCTCATTTCTCACACTCTGTGTGCAGCTGCAGCTTAACATCGAATAATAATTAGACGTAGGTATCATCTCACCATATAAAATTATAAACCGCGTGCAGCAGGAAAAAGGCTGATTCCAGATCCTCCATAAAGTGACATTTATTAGTGCTGTGCGTTTCCGTGCATTGTTTATAGTCACTTCTGCCAGCCTCAAGTACGCCGATTTGTAACCAATGATTACGACCGCAACTACACAACACATGCACAAGTTAACATAGTGGAGATCTGCTTACCTGCGCGCAGCTCGCAGGAAGCTGCGAACGGACCAGAACGTCACTGTTGATTCATGGGAGACAGAGTGGGTTAAGAAAAACACTCACAGCTGTATGTGTCATTCCCAAATCCTCTGTAAAAACACGGCCTTGTCCGCTATCCGGTTTGAATTAATCGTTTGTCTTTCGTAAGTTCACTCACCTAGGAGAGTCTGCGTCTTCCGATCGAAAGAGCGACTTGCACGCCTGTACTACAACTCCCATAATGCACCCGTGGTGCCCGCTTCACACAAGCTGCTAGCCAGTCAGCAGCAGGTAAACAAAACTATCTGCCTGGGTAAGCGAGCCAAACAAAGCGTACGCAGTGTCGTTGCATTTTTGATGGCGATGAAGATGACAGACGAAAAAGAGGTGCGTCTGCCTTGAAAGGTTCCTCGCTTAATTGTTCGTGAAACAGCGAAGCGGCTCGACATCTGTGTGAGGAGTAGTAAAACCTGCAGTGCAGAGTTGACTGTCTACATCTGCGCAATGATGCACTGCACCACTTCTGAGAAAAATTGTGTTTTTAGCCTCATTCTCGTAATGGAGATTCTTATCCGAGATGTCGGCTGGGTCCTTTAGCTAACGTGTCATTTAACTGTGGCGGAGTGAAAACGACATCCCACCTGGACACCTCAACATGGGCCCCATCATGCAGGAACGCACAGCATCCACGACACTGAAACGCGTCGCCTCCAAAGAGAAGATTCGGGTAAAAAACACTGAAAATAGCGTACACGTGACTAGGTACGTTTTGTTTTATACATGGATTCAAAACAACTAAAATAAACTAGAATAACTATCTTGTGCTTTGCCTCAGACAGACGAGAATGATTAAACACGATCATTTTTCCTCAGTTCAAAGAAAGGTAACAAGATGAAGAAAGCAGTGGGCCAAATTAAAACTGGCCTCCCAGGACCGGGTCAGGATAAGGACACCGTGATGGCCGTGCAAAAGGTTAGTAAATGAATAAACAGTATGTTAATATCTCAGAAACAAGTCCACACATAATATTTATTGTAATACATTTTATAAAGACAAACAAAGACTTGACCAGAATCTGTTTAGAAACATTGAACAACTAAAGCAGGGATATCCAGTGTTTCCATGCCAAGTCACAAGGCAGATATAATCAGACCCTGCCATTTACCTAGTTTACACAAGTCTAACCCACTTGAGTGCAAGTAGTTTGGGACAGAAGGTATTTCATGAGTGCTGATATTGAGTATAATAGCAGCACATGAATTACACTGCCACGTACCATCAACCTACACTGTTGCCTGGTACACACTGAATGTGGCATGTGCATAGTTGCATTGTTTAATTTCAGGGCACGCTATATTCCCGTCCTCCTTCCCAATCTGTGTAACACAGGAGTAAATCATAAACCAAAGTATTATAAACCAATAAACCAATAAACATATTGGTGGTGTGGGGAGACACGGGTGAGATCATTTTAAAAGCTTGATGACTTATATGTCATGAACACAAAAAATGTGGCCTAATAAAAAATGTTTTCTGTCTCCCAGATCTGAAAGTCCATTAAAAAGTTACCAGAGCCCATTTACTGTGAGCAGGAAACGATGGAGCAGTGTACTGTTAGATCAAGCTGTTAGGTCGGCTCGGCAGTTTTATGCAAACTACCAAAGCAACTCCAAACAGAAACCTTTTCCCTGGTTGCACAATAGAAACACACATTCGAAAAATACAAATAAATGTACATGAATCAAGTAGTGGACATAACCTGTGTAGCATGCATGGCAACACCTGCATGTTTGTGTTGCTAGGCAACTGTCAACTCAGTCAGGTTGTTTTGGTGGCAAAGCTATGTAACTGATTAAATAAAAAAAATCATTACCTGTTGTAGCTTCTAATTTTCAAAAATGAAATAGGGTTTCTAGAACTGATATATAAAAGCAGTATCACAATCAACGTTGTGCTGTTGTACTGAATACAATGTGGCATTCAGCCTGTGGTCCTGTGCCTACAACTACATCACAGCTGTGCTGATATTGAGTACAGTACTCCCTCTTGTGTGATATTGTGTAAGTAGCATCCACAACTTTAAAAACTTCCCACATCCATGCTGTGTTCTCCCTGGCTACCAACAAAGCTGTCCCAATATTTTGTTCTACTCGACTTGTAGGGGCAGTAAGCTGAGCATAAAGGATTACCTCTCACCTCTAACTGCTCTGCTCCGTTGTGGCTGAAAGAAAACTGTTTTTGCCTGGAAATCCTATTGCTTAGCACAGTCACAGGTCCATGATGGTATAGAGACATTTTTATCATGGCATTATAAAACTGACAAGTATGTATTATATTGTTCATAAAACTCAGAAGTGACCGTTTCTGCCATGACTGATTTACAGGGTGCCCAATCGAAGGGTGGAAGATTTAAATCTGGCATTTCCCACAGTGCAAGCAAACTCTCCAGGTATGAGTTGAAAATGGTGTGCAGTCATTGTAATCAAAATTCTCCTAAATCCTCAACTGACTCTTTTTACACTTGTTTTTCACTTTTACAGTCCAGAAGAAGGAGATTTGAGACCTCAACATCGCAAACACCCATCTGTGCATAAGAAAGAGGACAGACAAAAAAATCAACGGATGCCAGTGTGTGGCAGTGAGTTACAGCAGAATCGTGGGGGGATGGGGAAAAATCGGCGAGCCCTCTCCCTGCCTCTCTCCCCAATATCCGGGTTACGACACATGCCCCCACACCCCCTAACACACTCCCCTGCTCCCACCCCAGAGGCACTACACCAGCAATACAACCAGAAAGATGATGACACTGACAGTGCCAGTGATCTGTCAGACTCTGAAAGGTTGCCTGTGCTTCCTTCTCCCTGTACCCCTTGTACTCCTCCACACCTCAACCTGCGAGCTGAGGTCATCAACACTAATGACTTTCCCCAAGACTTCCCGGGCCCCCGTGGTACTGTGGGTGATGAAGATGAGAGTGAAAAACCCAGCTACAGTTACCAAGACTTTCTGCCTCCTCCCTTCAACAGCTGGAGCCTGAGGCAGCTGGCAGTGTTTCTTCATACAGAGGGCCGTGGTGCCCCCAGGCCCAAACCTGTAGGTCTCTTGGAGAAGTACCTGGAGAGGCTGCTGCAGCTGGAATGGCTCCAGATCCAGACAGTGCAGGCAGAGAGTAGTCGTCCTGCAGGAAGTCGTCCAAGGCCACAGGGCTTCCCCTCTGCCACCACCGCTCAGTCACCCAGGCCTCACACAGCTCCACCGTCCCGTCTTAACTCCCCTAAAGGGCTGCGGCACAGCCAGAGAGCCTTCCCATTTACACCTGTTAACAACCCCCCATCTCCTGCATCTACCCAGCACCAGCTTTCACGCTTTCCAGTTTGCCCTCACTGTAACATTCGCTACCCAATGTGCAATGGAAGCTGCTCTGCTTATGCCTACCAGCGGCACTCACGGCTAAGCCCATTGCTTGAGCACAGAGCCAGGGCTGGGGCACCAGCAAAGCGGAGTAGCAGCGAGACCCGAGCACCTTCAACTGAAGGTAGGAGCCCGGCAGGACAAGGTGGGGGTGGAGGAGCAGCCCAGACCCCAGTTAGCCCTTCAGCTGGTAGGAGCCACCTCAGGCACATGCAGGCCACTGGCAATGCCCGAAAGCAACCCCAGGAATCTGGGACTAACCCAAATTGTAGAGGTCAGGTTAGAAAAAGCCGTGTCAGAGCCAACTCTGAGACAGATGTCAAAAAGGAGCTTGGCAACGTTAAATCAGGCAGTGCAGATAAACATGCTTTTCCTACAAGTAAGAGAGAGATTGTCACCTCTAAGAGAGTAGAAAAGGACTGGCAGACAACAGAAGGAGCAGGTCAAGCCACTAAAACGTCCATGAAAAGAGCTGCTAAAGAGCCACAGTTGCTCTCCAAAGCACCGCTTAGCAGTAAACAGAATGGCAAAACAAAAAATGTGCATTTTGTTGCAAAGTAGCCCATTTAGATCTTCAGTACAGCACTTTACCCGATACAAGAGCTTGAAACTATGCTTGCTTTCTTCGTAATCTGTGTAATACTAACATCTAAGTCTAAATCAGCAAGTGGCGTGCTGCTTTCAAAAGGTCAAAACAATCAGAGATTGAGTAGCTAGAATAAAATAACATATGACATAATAACAGAATTGAACACAGACAATTTTATTTAAGATATACACTAATATTATTGATTAGTTGTGTTTCGACCAAAGGTTTATGATGACCCTCAACACTGCTAAGATTTTTCAAACACAGCTTTCATGTTGCACTGCACTAATCTCTTAATGTACTACCAATGTTGACATAGGTGTAAAATAACATCTACTGTACTGTTAACAGCTTTTAGCATTTATTATTCATAGTGATGTTTCACACGTCATCACATTTTAGTCATCATATAAGACCGTAGCGTTTTCGATGTAGGAATGTATTTATATTTGATGCCCTTACTCGATGTTGCTTTTTATTTTCTTATTTTCGTGCCTCAAGTTTTAAGATGTTTTTTTTCAGTTTAAGCATCTATGGCTGAAAAGGATGGGGTGCAATAAGTGGTATGTACTGCAGTAGTGTAAATTGTTTAAGATATATTTGTACAATGGTTTTACTTTTTTGTTACAAGGGCTTTTCCTGCTTGAACAGCTTGAATTGTAGTCTTGAAAATGAACTGTATTTTGCCTAGAGCGGAGCTCTTTATATCATTGAAGAAGGTGTAATGTTTGCTACGGATGTAAAAGCATATTTTTCCAAATTTTATATACCATAGTTCTATTTATGAATCGTGTTGCAGTTGACTTTTATTCATGGTGGTCATTATTATGTTTACATTTTCATGCACAGAAGGAAAAAGATTTTTAGTCATAAAACTGAATGTATTGTCATCTCTATTTATGCTGTACCTTTGGCCATTTGTAGGATTCATTAAAACTTCATTAAAACACATCAAAAGTGATGAGCTACTGTAAATCAGCACTTGAAGTCTTTAGAACACTGTGTTTACATTAGACTGTCTTGCGTGTCTCTTGTGATTTACCATGTGCAAATGATTGTTGGGAACTTTCCATACTGTAAACAGTGTCAGTTGACATTGCCCCTCGTCACTTAATATTAATGTGCAGCATCAGAGCCATAGATAAGGATCCAGGAGTGGCAGTCTTATTATTGAATTGTACATTGTTGTGACACAGGCAAAAAGATTGTGGTATGTATTTTCTCAGTGTTGAATGCAAGTATTTGTAAGGCAAAGAAATAAATGTTTTGAACACAAGGAGCATCATCTTCTGGCTATTTTTAGGAGCCCAACTCTTATAATAATTATTAATTATTACTGACATTTTGCAAAAATTCCGAACATAATGCTCATGGTCATTAAACAAAACTAATACCAAGAAGTTAAATAATCAGACAGACGTAATTAAGACATTACTGATGTTATTACACTTTTTGTGTTTAATGGTGGCAGTCTCCTCCAAAACACACCCAGAAGCCACCATGATGACGGTTTCTACCATAGTGGGAGGATGCAGAAGTTGTGAATGTGATTATGTCCTCTTCTGGCCTGGATATGGTTTTAGTAGCTGACGAAGCTGCCTCTCTCTGTCATTCACACACCCTGCAACAAACAAACATACATGGTAAAGGACATGTATGTTTGTTTGGACATATCCACATGATTAAGTATAGTAATTGCATGTATAGTTGGTCAAACAGGATTGCATTAGCTGCACAGCTCAGTTACCTAAGTGTGTGTTCGCTGTGAAACATGAACTCCCCAATGTTTCTAGGTTGGCATCCTCTCTATAGACAGGCCCATCATTCCACATGAGATCATAGCCACCCACCCTTTTCTCCTTGCCTGTCAACCTAATGAGGAGAAAAAAAATGTTATTCCATTAGGGGTCCTCACACCAGATCACCTGATTTTTCACTGACCTGGCTGGTGTCAAGTTTGAATTTCCAATTTACCCAATCAATGGGGAGCAATGGGGATTGGATACCTTTTCCCACCCATATTCTAAGGTTTTAAATTAGCCAAACATGTGCTACTTAAATTATAACTCCAATTTTGATAGATGAATGGGAAGTAATAAAAAAGGAAGCGATTGATCTGTAAATAAAGACTCCCCACTTCTTGTTCTCTGATGACAAAAAGCTAAACATATGACGAGGGATGAAGCCTTTACCTTCCCTCCATATCTACAACATTCAAAGTGTCTTCCAGCAGTCTGCACTTCATCTCATAATCCTCTTGACCACTGGGAGTGTATGATGGAGAGGCATTCACCTCAATCAACCACCTGCAAAGAGATGGAGGGTAATGATGACCTTCACCAAAGTTTGCATAGCCTTTTGAACCAGCGGTGGGTCAAAAGTAGTGAATGGTTCGCTAAAGATTGTTTGGTAATGTCTGATGCTGGATGTCACATCCTGCAAGTCTTTGTTAAAGATATCAAGTGACTACAAAAAAAGAAGGTTTTCAGGTTGTCTTCACAGATTCTGCCGTGACAAGCAATGTCAGCAAGTTTTTGATATCTTATCTTTGGGTACTCGTTCCAGACCATAGTTCAGCAACCTTCTTTAAAGTCCAAGGACCATATAATGCTCTAATTTTTTTGCAGTTTCACACCCTGGACTGTAAAAGTCAAATATTATTAGAGATTAGAGATTAGAGATTTTTTCCTTTCCTTTCAATGATAACTTGCACATTTATCAGTTTATTTTCTAGTTTTTAGATTTAATACCCACAAGGAGAACATCCTTCACACTTGGTAGCAAGTGTTGAACTAAGTATTCTAAATATAACTATATATTTTTAAAATGTGTTTTCCATGCTGTTAAAACAGTCAGTGTTTAAAATTTTAAATTGCACTTTTTAAAACACTTCTTAGAAATAGTTTATTGGAAGCCTTGTCCTGTGCACAACTGGAACTCTTCACAACATAACTAATAACCATTTGTATTCTTTATACACTTTCAGCCTCCAAAAGAGTTTGCAGTCCAGCCCTGGCTTCTTTTACTACCATGAACACACTCCTCATCACTCACACAGCCACTGCATGCATAGTGACCCACTGACATGCACACCCTATCATGTCATTCACCTAATGAGAATATTTTGTATCTTTTACACACTCCCTGCATGTTGTATCTCTCTCACATATAAGTTTTTTTGTCAGTTAACACATACACGTGAATCAATAACACTATCATTAGTATATCTGTTATTATTTATAGTGGTGTGCAATTATTTATTCCATAACTGTCAGTTTTTCTGATATGCTGCTGAGTTATGTGCTTAGGTTATTTCAAGAATGTAATACTGGCAGATTTACTGCTTTGTTTTGACGTGTCCATGATGAGTCAAGTTTGGTCCATGTTGGCTTGCCTGTGCCTGTGCCTGTGCTTCTCCGTGCTCTGTGAACACACGTACAGGCCTTGGTGATGCATGTTTGCAAGTGAAAACAAGCAGCTGTGTTACACTGTGCCGACATGAGTTCGGTATGTGTGTGTGTGTGTGTGTGTGTGTGTGTGTGTGTGTGTGTGTGTGTGTGTGTGTAAGGACTTACGGTTTGAGGTTTTCATCTAGCAGAATGTCGTACCCATAGAGCTCAAAGCAGTGTTTGTCATTTATCATGACCTTTTGTACACTCCGGAGACTGCGAATAAAAATGTTATCCATCTCTATAAATAGCGTCTCTACCACTTCTCTTCCGTGTTTTGCAGTCAGGTATCTTCGAAGTTGCTGCACCTGCCATTTACATCCCTATTTAAAGTTGGATAAACAACACAGAAATAAATAACATAACAAAAAAAGTGACAGATTTTCTTTGAATTATGCACCTTTTCGGGGTCATAGTCAGGTGCTGTTTTTTGAACAGCCACATTGGTCAGATGCATATCTGAAAAACTGGCACTAAGGACACGTTGGGACATTTAAGGGTCTAGTCACATAGTGGATGACTATTCCAAATGTGACAGCGACAAAATAAGAAAAACAGCAAAAAGAAAGTTGGTCAAATCAGGCTATTCAAATTTAACTTTGAAAAAGGCTAAACTATCTCATAGGTTTTCCTACTTTTTAATGAATAGTGAAAGGATACATTTATCATCAATACTGCTCAGGGAGAAGCGAGTGCTTGAGAAGCGGGCAAAGCCATCTCGATACAGCCAGGCCTTCAAAGGAGCATACTGAAGCACAAACAAGAACAACTGATGAATGCAAAGAAAAGCTGATATTTTTTTCTATAGAATACTGTTAATAAGGTTTGGTACATACTGATGTGACCAGAATATAGACCCTCAAATCAAATTTTCTCCCTGTTGGGACAAAAAAGCATAAAAGCAGTAAGTTACTCTTTCAGTTGCTCCCTAACCTGCTTGATCTCAATTTGACTCTTTTAGGGCCTAAAATATTTTGATGATCATCCAAAATCGGTACAGTGTACATTTTCCTGCAGTTCACTACCATTAATTAGGTATGGGTTCTCTATGTAGCGCTGTGCCACATAGCTTTCCACCTGAGCGGATTCCTTCTGCTCTTCTGAGCGGACACCATCCTGTGTGAGGACAGCAAAATCAGTCAAGTGTGTGTGTGTGTGTGTGTATGTGTGAGACCTGGAATTTCTTATGTTGTGGGGACTATAATCTGTTTACACTGTCACATTATGGGGACAAAAATCAAGTCCCATAATGTGAATTACTACATTTTAAGGTGAAGACATGTTTTAAAGTTAGGCTGAGGTTAGGATTAGGTTAAGGATAGGGTCAGGGTTAGGGCACTAGTAAATATGGTTAGGGTTAGAGTGTTATATAACTACTTAGAATACAAGTCAATGCAATGTCCTCTGAAGTCATGGAAACTAGTGTGTGTGTGTGTGTGTTACCTTCTTCCATTCCATGATATCTTTTAGTTTCCTGAACAGGAAAATGCCCTTCCCTTGAGATTTTGCTACCTAAATAAACATACCACTTATTCTTCATCATATATAAATTTCATTTCCATATAGCTTTGGTCATCTATATACTGAATTATAGATCATCTAACCGGCTTCATGATCCACGTGCTGCCAGGACTTCTTTTGAACTCCTCTACAAACAGATGATACTCGCTGGGCAGTGCAAAGGTGCAGGGGAAAAAATCACATCTGGATGCCTCCATGTGGCCAATATCTCGATCAAGACTTTTCCTGTACCTTTTGAGGTTTTTCACCATGAGGTTTTTGCGAGTCAGCTGTAACAGAAAACAAAGAAATGCACAGAAAGTGTGTCAAGTTGTTTCAAAATTTAGTAAAGCACAGCGCTACAGCATGATAGGTTGATGCTGTCTCACCTCATAATGGTTGCGGAAGTGGTTTATCCTGACATGTTCATCCATGTACAAGTGATCATAATTCTCCCTGAGCCAGCCAACATCACACCAGTTGAAATCCCACTCTCCATCACTGTGAGGAGGAGGAGAAGATAATAGTAAATTCAACAGGGCTGCGGGTGTGACCGTGATAAGCACTAACCGCTGCAGAACTACACCATGCTCACTCTCTGACTTCAACCCAGCCTGGTCTTTGGCGCAGGACATTCTGTATGGCATTGGGCAGGACACATCTGTAACGCACACAAGTCCTTCCCTCCCTGTGAAGACAATGGAACACGATCAGTGTAAGCCCTTCTTGTGAGGAACAGTTTACAGCCAGCTTAAAACTACACTCACTTCTCTTCATTTTTACAAAAGTCAGTTGAACCTTTGTATCCAGATGTCTGCAGAGGTAAAGACAACAAGATTTTAATACCACTGACGTGAGGACTTATTTGCACTTTACAGCTGCACTGCAAACTACTCATCAGTCAGTCATCTGGCTCTGGCCTAGCACCAGCTTTTCACTCCTACAAACTATAGTCTGTAAATGATACAAAGAGAGATCTTTCCTTTTCATAAAATAGAACACAACAAGTTTCTTTTTTGCAGGCATTTGATGCATATATTTACATTTCGTACTATTTCTCATACAAGAAAAATAAATAAATAAAAAAAGTTAAAGGGAACCATTCAGTTGAAGGGAACCTGGTTTTACGCCCTCATGCAAACAGAAAGATCACACACATCTGCACGCAGCGTTTTCTTCTTCTTCTTTTTTTTTTACCTTATTCTTTGACATGGATGCACACATCGTGAAAAGGCAGCAGGAAACAGTGGCTGGAAGCGACCATGTGTCTACAAATGTGTGAGTAAACGTGGTCAGCGATGGCATGTTGTGGCAATGCTTCGTTGGACACGAGCCGTTCCCATGGAAACAGCACAACCGATCCTCAGATGGAGTTTGTGCAGCTTTTTAACACAGGAACACAGTTTCAGGAATATGTAACAAACGCCCACAGGATGTTGATGATGGGAATGATGTACTCAAAACACGATTTTGAGAATCTTGAGTTATTATTATTATAATTTTTTTTTACCTGTCCTGTCCAGCGACTTTTATTCAGGCAGTTCGGCGGGTGTCTTAAGAAATCCTATTGTTAAAACAGTGGAAAAAAAATGTGTCACATAAATACGTTTTAAATTTTTGCTATTTGCTTGTGGTTGTCAAATTCATCATCGACCCTTAGCTTTACAACAAATCACCACAGTGTGGCGCCAAAACCTTGACTGGAATGTCACCCACCGGTATGGTCCTGTATTAGAATTGTCAGCAGTTAACGTGTCAAATTATTCACGACAGGCATTTTCTGTTATTTATTTATTTACTGTTTATTTAACAGAGACAATACATTTACCATTGCCAAAAATAGAAACTGTGATGGATGTAAGACGGGGTTTTTTTTGTTTTGTTTTGTTTTTTTGTTTCCTCTGGCCAGGGTTTTTCATGAATAAATAAATGCTCATGAATAAATCCATGATTACAAGGGAACAATACACTCCAAAAAAAAAAAAAAAACAACAACAAAAAAAAAAAAAACAAAAAAAAAAAACATGATTACAATAAAACAGAGGTAGTAGTTGATGAGTTAAGGTGTTTTCATGTGTGGTATGAACAATAATATTCACATCTCTGCTGCTGCTTTAGCCAAAGTTTGACCTTCACACTAAACATCTTCACTTCTGTGTGGTACTTGAGAATTCCATAGATGTGTTCCTTTCACCGAGAGGGATGATTGTGCAAATGACTAAACTCTATCACTAATTACAGTGTGTGAAGGTAAAGTAAACTTAGAGAGCTTGAATAGCCATAGGGCCCAGGATTTTTATTGCAACATCTAATTTAAGATGTTGTATTCTGACCAGAATCATGGCAAACACATCAGTTTTTAAATGTGACCCACCAAGAAAGGAATATATGTTATGTTATTTCCAATATTTCAAATGCATCTCACAAAACTTTTTTGCATCGCTTTAAATGACAAAATATGCCAGAGGGATAAATGGAACAGTGATTGCAAAAGAACAGTCTGGAGTGGAGAGAGACAGATCATTCTTCATGTCAAGTCAAGTCAAGCAGACCTTTTTTTGTCCCCAGAGGGGTAATAAGTTGAGCAGCAATATAACACAAGATCACACAACGCAATTAATTTAATAATAGGATACTATAGAATGTTGAAATGTATGGATCATAAGTACATAATAACTATACTATAAATTTCCATCATGTGGAGTTAAGATTTCCCACTGAAGTCTATCTCTGAAATGTCTGAGGATATAATAGTCTTCTGTCTGTTAGTTTTGGCTCACTGTGCATTTAGGAAGTGTGAACTTGGAAAAGTTATAAACTCTGGGCACAAGGGCTGGGTAATTGAGACAGAATGTACTCTGTCTATTTTATTTACAACTGTTTTCAATAAAACTCAGACTCATAATATAACACTACTAGCATAGAAACAGATCATTCCATACTAAAAACTGCATTTATTGTTTTAAATTCTGTATTGACATGACTGTAAAGGCAGTAATCAGTCAGATTTCTGTGAAAAGTTCTGTAGATTACCACTTTCTACGCTGATAGCTGCATTCATTCTGTTTCATTCAAAGTCAACCACCATTAATCAAACTATCTACTGTACTATAGGCATTGACAGAAATAACTGTTACCAAATGACTAGTAATAGTGCCGGTCTCTATGCAGTATGTGATAAAATCAGCTAAGCCAAAACCCTGTCTCAGAACAATGAACCGTTCAAATAAGTAATCCAGTCATTACAAACACAACATGTTAGAAAAAATGATTTCATTTAAAGTGCTACATTTTTATTTTATTATCGCAAAGATGAGGAACAGACAAAATCTTAGTGCCTTTCCATAACTGCTGGGGCAAATCTCAGACAGAAAAAAACAAAAACCCTAGTGTCTATTGTTTTCTCTATAGGAGATGTACCTAACTTAGTTTTCAAGTGTCAATAAATCCTCCCGGCCTGTCCAGATTAGCTAAAGCTATCTGATGTGTCTAATATTAGAATATGACTGCATGTACTGTAGTTTCAAAAACATGTCAAAACATGCTGATAAATGAGGAGTTACACATATAGATGTGATATCATATTTGCATTACTCTCATACTGCATTACATCTGCTTCAGGGACACCATGTCCTCAAGTATAGCTCTTTACCTGACCCCCCCTCTCTCTCTAACACACACACACACACTGAGAGAGAGAGAGAGAGAGAGAGAGAGAGAGAGAGAGAGAGAGAGAAATATTGCCTGCAGGTCAGTCATTTTTCAGTGTTGCAGCCACAAACTAACTGGTAACTGAGTGTATGATCTGTCAGAATGGAAATATGTATTTGAAGAGATATGATTTATGGTGATCAGATGGCAGCTGGTGGCTCTGTTCCGACGCTCACAGTACACCTGCAGGCTATCATAAGCACATTCTTACTTGGCCTATTTCTTTTTTTTTTTTTTTTAAGGAAGAATATTGCAACTCCAAACTCTTTCATTTGTATGTAATGTAGAAAAAACATCGCATTCTTTTCCAAATTAAAAGTTAGGCCTATGCCGGTGTTTTTAATAATCAGTTCATTTTGTAGAAGAGGGTTAATTTAGCTGGCCAATGAGAAACAACCCTATCATGATCAGCACCTTGGGATGGCATCTTAAGCTGAATTCTATTTTTACTGTCCAATTTAGATCACATGACTTGATGAGGTGTGCATTTTGCCTCTAGTAAAACCCATATAAATACAGCTCAACGCAGCCAACACAGTCTCTTAGCTTGCAAACCACATGGCCAAATTTGTGTGTGTCCTAAAGTTGCTTGGACCATCACAACCATTTAACCGTTTACACCAAGTTGCTCTAAGTCCAACTGTGCGTGTATGTGTCTATAAACACTGCTGCAGGGGTATGCATATTAATGTTACATTTACATGAGCGGAATTAGACATCAGTAGTGTGGATATCACTATTGAATATGAACCTGAAAAGTGTCTACACCTGCCTTATTTCAGCAATTGTTCTCCAGGTCAGAACTCAGCTCATCCAGGTTGAAATACTTGGGAAAGAATAAAACATACAAAACACACAATAAAACTGTATCTTTACGTAGACCATCATTGAGAAAAAATGAAACAAAATTGCCGCGTGACCATTTTCCCCTCAACAATAGCAGCCACAAGACCAGGACCATCTGGGATACAGCAGCATCAGCTGGCAGGCATCTTACTGACTTAAACGTGATAGTGATGGTGGTGGAAAGTTCAGCTGGGCATGGACCTTTCTGCTATGACCTAATACCCTCTTCCAGCTCTTCTCTACGTGAAAAGAAAATGTCACAGAGTCAAGTTATCTAAAGAAAGAACATATTAAGCTTTGACTCATTCAGACTGTGAGATCAAATTAGCACACAGCAGATGCTCTCTGCCCAGAATATTGCTACTTTATAAACTGCAGTACAAAGAATATTCCACAGTACTATCAGGATTTGGAATGTATGGAATGAACAGCTAGGGAAAACAGGAATCCACTTTATAATCCACTTTATAAATGCAAGTGTTTCTTTTTAACTGCTGCATTAGATTTTTTTTCTTAAGCATTTTCTGAAGCCTTTGTCTATATTGAAAAAAACACGTTTTGTATCTATCGATTTATTTATTTATCTATTAGATTTGTATGTTACATCACTGTTCCTCATACTCACATCAGCAGGCGTACAGTGTACACATCTGCAGCCTCAGAGATGTGCCAACTGTTTATTGTTTCTCCAATCCCTTCTTCAGTTGCTCAGCAGCACTTCGGGGGTAATGAGGCTGCAAATCCTCAGACTTTGCATGCCCATGATGTTTTCTGGGAAAATATAAGAGAAGGTCAAGAAAAACATGGTAAAGTGGCAGCAGGAATCCTTTTGGAATGTATACAACCTTACCATATGTTTTACCTGTTATGCCTGAAGTTCTTTAAAGAGGGATCTACTGAAAATGCACAGGCAAAAATATAAAAATATATAAAAGCAGACTTTAGCAGGCAGATGTGAACATATATAGTACCCAAATACACTATATGGATATTTATTGGAGCAAACCAGGAAGAGAAGCAGGAGAAGAAAAAAAAACAATGATTCTGAATTACTGCGGGGATGAAACAGCTGAATATTTCTGTTGGGGTTACTTGGGTCCACAGTGTATTTTTATCAGAAATCAGGTAAATATTTTAAGTACTTAAATTTTGCTACAACAACTATACTAGATATATCTAATTAAATAAGGTCAGCTGTTAAGTTTAATACCCTAAATCAATCTTATTTCCTTAATCAGCTAAAAGCTAATTTTGTTGTATTCATCTGTAGTTCTGGCTGCTGCTGTCTAACCATCAACATATTATCTCAAACCAGACCAGGTTGCACGAGGCCCTTCACAAAGAGACCATGCAGCCAATTTTCTGATATCGTATTCTGTCTCCAGAACCAGAACTGGTGGGAGACAGAAAACAAAATATGGTTTTCATTTATCTAGAATTCTCTCTTTGTTCCCAGCTTATAGATAGTGCCAGAGAACTAAGGTATGGCACAAAATCCTTTTTATGGGGGAAAAAAACAGAGGGCAGTCCAGAGTCAGATAGATTAGTTATACTGGCTGCCTTTGTAGGAAAGCAACTACTATATGTTACTTAGTCAAAGGAAAGACCTTATGGGAGACTTTGGACCATCATAGAAAACATATAAATAAAAAAAGAATGAATATTCAATTTAAGGGATAAACTTGCATGTGCATTTATCTATTTATTTTTTGGTTTCTCTCAGTTACACGAAATACGAATGTGCATATTTACATTAGAATTGATATATCTATTTACTCACTCCTTAATCATCTTCTTCTTAATCACCTTCTATCGCCTTATCCTCCATGTGGGAGTTGCAGGTGGCGCTGGCATGGGGCTAGAGGCTGGGGACACCCTGGACAGGTCGCCAGTCCATTACAGGGCCACACATAAGAGACAACCAACATTCACATTCACACCTATGGGGAATTCACATTCACACCTATGAAAGAAAGAATGGAACATGGTGAGGGGATAACCATTCACACCTATAACCATTCACACCTATAACCATTCACACCTATGGGGAATTTAGAGTGTCCACTGTGGGAGGAAGCTGGAGAAAACACATACACACATGGGGAGAAAATGCAAACGTCATGCAGCAAGGCCCTTGTTCCAACCAGGTCATGAACCTGGGTCTCCTTGCTGCAAAGGGAAGAGTGCTAATCACCACACCTTCCATGTGGCCTTGTTCTATTCAATTAAGTGAATAAATATGTTGTGAATATGACAGAAAGAGTCATGTTAATCTCATAAAATCAACCCTGCACACAGCATCACCATCAAATTTGCAAAGGTGTTGCCATAGTCTATGTGCTTACATATGAATAATAAATTATAATAAATGATTTACAGTTAATTACATTACATTGTTTGAAACTTTTTTCCCCTTACATATTAATCATTGAGTGCTTGATGTCTAATGTACATTTTTCATATCACCACCCTCTACTTCAGTGCTGCACTGCCACGCTTGAACTGCAACCATCATTTGTTTTCACTTGTTTTGAGACCTTTTACCTTCAGTTAAATAAACACATGCTGAACCTGTTCTTCTTCTTCTTATTTTATCAGATGGCATCCTGACTGTCTCTTTCTTCTCTTTTTACTTTGCATACCTTAGCTGTTCCTGATACTCCTGATTGTCAAGTAACCAACTCCCTGTTTGGACCTGTAAACTACCTTAGCTGATTTGGCTGCTGGATTGTCCTTTTTTATGACCTCTATTTCATTCATGTCTAACAGATAAGCGACAATGTTTTAGTTTGTGAGCTTTTCTTTCCATTAGACTGGAATATGTTTTACTCCGGTTTATCCTACTGTAAAAGGTAGTTTCAAAAGGGGAATGCACAAAGTTTTGCATTCTCTTTTCATTCACCTCATGGTCTAGATCTGTGGGACAGATGGCCAGAGTCAGTCAACCACAAGGCTGGTTTTCTAACGTCTAGGTCATTCACAACTCCTGTGAAATGAATGAATTGAGTTAACATTTAGTAACATTTGTTTTGAACAATATTTCAGATATTGATGTTTCTTTATCTTTGTGTTCACCTACAACACAACAGACCCAGAATCACTCAGAGGAGCCAGTTGGCTGTATGAGCTGCTTGTCAGTTCCAACATAGCATGCTTCACTTCTAATTCTGAAGTGAAGCATGGAGGGTTTTCAAATGCGATTTGACAACTATGTGATTAATAAGCTACAAATATTTTAATACATTCCCACCGAAACATTCATACATTCCCATCGAAAAAAAAGCAAAAACAAAAAACACTAGATAGACAAGTTGTAGATTAATGTATTTCAAATAATCTTAATTTTGCAACATATTTCTTTATGTGCAAATATGTAGAAAATTGTCCCATATTTTACATAGTGAAAATGCAGTTTATGTGTCAAATACTGTGAATGTATCATAGAGTTGTGCACACAGCCTGAATTCAGAAACAAGCAGATGTGTTAACTTTGTGATGTCACAATGAAACAGTCAAGCCAACCTACCATCCAACTTTGCAACCATGGATGTTCAACACAATGACAAAAAAAAATTGCATCATTTATTATGGTTGTGTGTGGACTGCAAACTTGCTTACGCACTGTTTTCTGAGCTTAGAGTGAACATTCTGAAAAAAGGATACAATGCTTGAAGGCTTGTCTCCAGACGTGCACACACCATGTTCTTTTCATACATTTGCGTCAGAGGTGCTCTCAGTCTTTCATCTGCGGGCCCACTGAATACCATTCAAAACTCCAATCACATTTGATGGCAGCTCCTCCTGCTGGTTATCCCCTCACCATGTTCCATTCTTTCTGTCTCAGCTTCTGTCTACCACTCACCTCCCTGTATCTCCCAGTGAATTTCAGATTCTGTTGACAAGCTCATTCTTGCCTGGTAAGCTGTGCATCAATTGATACTAAGAATAGTAGCAGTGGCCTTGGCACCCCCCATAGTTAGCCCTGTCAGGGCATGTGAAGCATAAAAATATTGCTATCACTGAACTTTAAAGAAAGAATCTTTGTCTTTGTGATCATTTCCAGAATAATTCTTAGATGGAGCTAGTAGGAACTTGGAGGATCCAGCTCACACTAATGTAGGCAGGTGCAGTGAAGCAACTTTTAAATGAAAAAGGGCCAAGCATCCTGGCAAATGGACATCTATCTTTCAATCCATCTATCTGTCTATCTATCTAGATAAGTGGTAAGCAGGAGTACATGCAGGTACAGAGTAATCGGTGATAACCATACACAGGTTGGCACGCACAAAGGGAAACACAATCTGACCACAATTTGATGGAAATGACTAAAGTAAAGACTTGCTGGAAAAGGGGAAACTGGAAAAAGGTGTATAACAAAACAAGAATGTCCAGGTGACTCATTTTTTTGTGTGTTTTTATAAGATATTGGCACATCAACACCGGTATCTTCTTGGTAGCACACTGTCTATTTCACAGTCCACCCTGGGATATAGCATAACTTGGCTGCTGTCAGAGACAGAATTAGAAGCAGATTTTAGCTTCTTAATAAATGGCTCAGCCAGTAAGTATATATGACTGCTTACAGGGGCGTGGGAAGTCGGGTACTGAGGGTGCTGCAGCACCCCCTACTGACAAGAGGTGGGAAACACAGTGTGTATATAGTTTGGTGGTTTTTCAGAAATGTATTAATTTTTTTTTTTAAAAAACGTGGATGATAACTTGCTTGACAATAATATATTAAAACATGTTTAAAGTTTGTTGAATTATTACTTTCCACTGTCTAATATGATCAGCACACTCAGGTGAAAGTGTAAGGGTCAAGGCCATCCTTACCCTTAATAAAGCTTTTTGTGAGTGTTGCTGGTTACTCTAACATTGTTTATTTCCTCATTTTAAAGATGTTTCTTACAGAAATCGATAATGGTGTCATAGCTCTTGAAGTGCGTTGAAGGAAGGAAAGTGTGTTGGCGCATGCACATAAAGAGTCTCGCATGCTGTACACTATACAGCACCCCTTGGCAAATTAATAACTAAGGCATGACCTCCTAAGTTTATGGAATCTTAAGAATATGGCTGCCACCTCATCTTATCTTGAGTCAGCATTTTCAGGCTGGAAACTAAAGTGGTTTTGGTGTGGGGAGAGGGTAGTTTACTATCTTTAGTTTCCAGCTTGAAAAAACTGTCTTTTGGCAAGGAAAAAGCAGCAAATATATTCTTTAGGTGCCATATCAGAGAGTTAAGATTTTATTACGTGAACCCTTTGTTAATTTTGTTTTTCCTTCTGCCCCTGCTGGCAGCCATGTTATCAGTGAGTGTCTGCAAATACCTCATACAGCCACACTTTGCATTACCTTCCTTTCCTGGAGACTTACTCTAACCTTAATTACTAGTGCCCTGACCCTTAGTCTAACTTTAAAACATGTCTTCACCCTAAAATATCGTAATTTACATTATGAGGACTTGATTTCTGTCTCCATATGGAAGACAAGTGCCCATTATGTGACAGTGTAAACCATAGGTGTCAAACTGGCGGCCCCCCACTTAACATACAGTGAAAACATGGCCCGCGTCATACTCTTCCTTTTAACACAGTGCTGAAGTTTGTTTGAGCTACAGTTGTCCATGTTATTATTACTTTACATCTCTGTTTTCACTTCACTAGATTTATTTGTGTGTAATTAATATGTTTTTTTTATTATTATTGTGGAGTAGATGTCATTCCACATTAAAAAAAAAGTGCTTTTACTTTGAAATTCTGTGAGATGAATATCATGATGGAATATTGTGTAATTTTTGACCCCGTCTTGACCAGACTAGACGCGCATTGGTCCCCAAGGTCATTTGAGTTTGACACCCCTGGTGTAAACAGGTTTGTGTCCCCACAACAAGAGGAACTCCCGATACACACACACACACAGAGAGAGAGAGAGAGCAGGGGGTTTAGGTGGACACGCGGTGGGTGGGCGTATACCTGTTCTTCTCCAAAGGTCCACATTCTATTGAATGTGTGCAGTCAGATCTCAAAGTGACTCTTACCAGGAGCAGGTTCCCGCTGTCTTTGCTCCAGCGATTACCTTTACACTCGGGCTTCGGCTCTGAGAGCAATTCTTTTTAAGGATTAATGACAAGGAGATTTCAGTATTGAAGGCACAGCATGACAAACATGCTTGATTTGACGTCTGGACCTTTTTGAGATGAGCCGCGCATGGATCTACACTGAAGCCATTGGATTTTCACTGGATGCAGGTGGAAGATTAATTTGATCAGTGCGCTACATCCTAATCGGGAAATGTTAATTTTTGGGATTATCTGACATGGCAAGGATACCATCCATTCTCGCGAAAATTATGTTTTTCAGAGTACTGGCTTTAATTCTCTTACAAGGTAGGTTTCCAAGCGGCAAGAAACTTTTACAACAATTCATCATGCACTTATTTTTTCATATGTCCTTTCTTTACGCTTTTGCCTCTAACATATTTCTGTTACAACACAAGGTGTGTTGACGGCGGATGATGCAGTGGTTAGATCAGGGGTCAGCTCTGGAGGTCTGACACACTCAAGCGGGCTGTTTGGCTCCGGGGAATCCGCGCGTCTGAAGCTGTCTGCGGCTGCGGAGAGCAAGTCCAGACCCAAGCGCTGCACCTGTTATTCCTACAAGGATAAAGAGTGCGTCTACTACTGCCATCTGGATATCATCTGGATCAACACTCCCGAGTAAGCTTCGATTCTTTATATTCTCTATTATAAAGACAATTTGTCTAATCTCCCTGAGATACGGTTTATACGACCCCTATTCCAGAATGTAAATAAAAACAGAATGCAATGACGTTTTCACATCTCATAAACCCATATTGTATTATCAACAGAACATTTACCAACTTGACAACTTTTACCATTTAATGAAAAATATGAGCTCTTTTTGATCAAAAACAACTGGAGGAGCATTTGACAACCCATTTGGTTAATTGGCAACAGGTCAGTAACATGACTGTAAAAGGAGCATTTCAGTAAAGATGGGTAGAAGTTCACAAAACTGCTAAAAACCGTGTCTAAAAACTGTAGAGCAATTTCAGAAAAATATTCCTCATCGTAAATTGCAAAGATCCCAACATCTACAGAAGAGAAATATCTGTGCGCAAGGAACAAGACCGAAGGTCAAAACTGGAAACGCTGCTGTCTTCTCTGTGTCAGAGCTCATTTAAAATGTCTGAGGCAAAATGGAAAGTGGTTTTGTGGTCAGATGAATCAAATTTTGAAATAGATTTTTTGAAAACATAGACACCGTCCCGTGGACTTAAGAGGAGAGCTCATCAGCAGACAGTTCAAAAGTCTGCATCTTTGATGGCATGGAGTTGCATTAGTGCCTACTACTGGGCAGCTTACACATCTGGAAAGGCACCATCAATGCAACGTCTCTTGCAGGGAAGGCCTTGCATATTTCACCAAGACGATTCTAAACCACATACTGCATCTATCGAAACAACTTCATAGGAGAAGAGTTCCGGGTGCTGAAATGGCCTGTCTGCAGTCCAGTCCTTTCACCAATAGAAAACATTTGGCGCAACATAAAATGAAAAATCCAGCAACAAAGGCCCACCACATTCTTTTCCTTAAACTCCAGCAACTGGTCTCCTCACTTCCCAGATGTTTACAGACAGTTGTTAAAAGAAGAGGCGATGCTATACAATGGTATTGCTGCCATCAAATTCAAAATGAGGTCATATTTTTTTTAATGAAAATGTCTCAGTTTTTTCTACTGTTCTACTGAGAATAAAATGTGTGTTTATGAGATTGGCAAATCATTGCATTCGGTTTTTATTAACATTTTACAGAGTGTCCATACTGTTTTAGAATTGGAGCTCTACAAACATCTATGGGCTTGCACTTTTGTCAGCGGCATATACAGAGCAGTGGTAATTAAGACGTTTTGAGCATCAGATTGACGAGTTATTTTTGCAAATCAAAGGAAGCACTGAGGCCAGAATGCTCGCAAGTCAAGCTTAGTAGCTTCTGCCCTGAGGCCTAGACCAGACTCAGGTTCAAGTGATGACAAGCCCGTGCGTTAAGGAACTTGTCCTGAAAGGGGAAACTGTAACATCAGAGAGGTGTCGCTTTTTAATGCAAAGTGACTCAGTATTGTGCATTGTCTCCCTTGTCCCCTCAGTGACACAGCATAAAGTAGGGTTATCTTGTTTACAGGGCCATTATCATTGAGCATAAGTTTTGTTTTTTGTTCCAGAAGAAAAGCCCCCATGTTGACACCATGTCATTTTTCACTTAAATACCTCAACACTCTTGCAAATCCAGCATTCTCTTCTCGCTCTCTGGTCGGCCAGTGAAAAATCCATTTCTTGTGTTTACAGTACATAATAGTTTTTGAATTAGGGTTGAAAAGGAATATATCAGTTCATCATTTCCCTAATCTATTTTATTCAGTCATGGGAGTGTGAGTTTTTTATGCCTGACTGATGACACAAATGCAGGACACCAAACAATTTAGGGAGGAAGCAAAAAAATCAGTTTAAGTCCAACAAAGGTTTGATAGACAGGCGATCAAAATTGGCAAAGGTACCAAAATCGCACAGGCTGAAGACAAGATCTACAAAACAAAGCAGGTCAGACACTTGGGAAGAAAAAGAGAATAAATGCTGGTGGGTTGGAGGATACGATGAAGCATTTTGAGAAATGTAAGTCACATACGTAAAGGATAAACTGGCAAATTCATAGATAAATCTAATCAAAGTGGCAGGAAACAAAAGGAAGTGAAGTAATTTGAAATAAACAAGAAATAATCATAAATGTTAACAAAACATGATGTTACTGACAGATTTTACAGATTGGCATTTGTTTTGAAATAACCTTTCCAATTTTTTACTATTGTCATTGTAGTGTATAATTGTCTTTAGATTCCTGAGTTTCCCATTCATTACATGCAGAATAATCATCTAATGCTCTCATATATATAGTCTAACACCAAGGAGGGCAACAAAATGAATATTTATTATTGATAATCCAAGAGGTAATTTGGCAGATTGGTTTTGGGAAAACCCATACTGTACTGTATGTTCTGATCCCCAAAAGCCATTTTTGGCCTGGGATGCTGGGTGTGCCGGAGGATATTCCGGCCGGTAACAAACCCCGAAAAGTGAACTTAATGGGATTGCATGACAATAGGCCCTCATATAAAGTATGTTTTACATGTCCTAACATAGTGCCGATTAGTAGCTACAATTTAAAATGTGATTTTCAACACCTACTTGTGTTGAGGAATGATGCTTTGTTTTACCACCTCTAAACTGCATATTAAAATATCTGGCAAGACAACGGAGAAGAATTTTTTCTTCCTCTCTCTTCTTTGGCCAAGACTGCTGTTGGCAGTCAGGACCTCACTTTTTTATGCCCTGCAAGTTTGGACAAATTGATATCAACATTACATCTAAATGCAACAAGTGCATTTTGGAATGTGATGTGTTCCCACTGTGTTGAGCGCTGCACCAGAGGAAAAAGGAAATAGAATACAATAACCCAATAAAGAATGAATGATGAGCTTCCTCATAATCGAATTTTGGAAAGTAAACAGAAGATGATCTCTTCCCCCCATTGTTAAACATACTCACATTTAATTGCTTCATGCATACACAACTGTGGTCACAAATACTGGATCTTCATTGGCTTCATTGCCAATGTGGTTCAATTAAAATGGATGATATGGAAGTTTTGGCGAGGATGGCTTAATACTGCTGAGACTGATATCACAGCCTTGCGCATCCATTGATACTGATGTCTGTCTGATGTGGTCCTATTATAAAAATTACACTTTTTCATACTTTGCGTTTTTCTTAATTTATCCTAAAATAAAGCCACACAGCTTGCATGATCAGTGCACCCCTAACTTACCATCAGCGGTTTTGAATCTCTTATTTTTACACCGATCTCTAATCCAGTGATTATCATATCAGAAGGCAATGAAAACCTGTAATAAATTAGTAATAACAGCAGTTTATTTAATAGTTTATCACAATAACAGAGATGTTGCTATTTGTAAAAGTCATTGTTTTGACCCTTGTGAATTTGTATAATCTTGTCCTGTAACATCTCCACACACATTTGATTATGTGTTGCTAGCAGCCATTTCCCCACCCTGCTTATAACTATTTTACTGAATATCAATAAGGGTGTGGCAGTGGTTTCTTCCTCTGTTTCACTTTCACCACAGTTAAAATTTAGGTGATTTTGTGATTTTCAGATAAGACAATGTCATCAGTAGCCACCTCACACTAAACAGGGGAAACGGTATACATCTCTAAAAGCATATTTGTGGTCACTTAAGTGAGAGCAAATGTTTACAGACAACTTGTTTTATCTTCAACAAAAAGGAAAACACAAGGACATTGTCTTAAAACCAAGCAATCATTGTATAAATAAATAGGTCCTGCTAATAATAGTGCAGAGTTTACACAGCTGCTTTTACAAGATTTACAAAATAGTCTGAATTAATTAGTAGATAGATGATATAAGTCAATAACGGGGATAAACATAATTTAACATAATTATTCCACAGCCAAGGAGCCCTTATAGACTGTTTTGGTCTTAAGCCTTTCTCATTTGGGACCAAGAGCAGCAGCTGGTCTGCAGATAGAGCAGAGATGTAAAGGCTGAGAAGGCCATTGGGGCAAGGCCACATGCTGATTGAAAAACAAACAGTGTAAAGTTAAACAGCATAAAGGCCTGAATAACATGTGCCCATATAACCAAAGTGTGGCAAGATATTGGGGAAGATGTGTCACATATTGTAGTTCGTATAATAATAGCATTTTGGAAAAGTTTGACATGATCTGTGGCTAATATTTGTTGCGTTTGTTTATTCTCTGTGTCCACGAGAAATAATTGATTTAAGAAAAAAGGCTACTCTTTGCTTGAACTTCTCAGACGCACTGTGCCGTACGGAATGTCAAGCTACCCAGGCCCAAAGCGAACCAGACGCGCACTCTTCAGGCAACAGGCTGAACGTGAGGAGGCAAAGACTCAGCGTTGCATTTGTGTGCATGACACAGACACCATGTGCCATGATTTCTGTCTGTCAAGGTGAGTCTGATTATACCTGTTTAAAAGAGACATTAGATACTTCTCAGTCTCAGTTTTTGTGAAATCAAAGTCTATAGAAGAATGTCTTTACTCAAGCAGATTAACCAGCTGAAGGCAAGACCAGACATAGTCCATTTTGCACTTTGTTTTACTTTAAAACAAAGTTTAATACAATCATTTTGATTGCTGAGCATTAACTTCTAATTACTTAAATTGAACACATCCACAATCAAACCCCTTTTTATCAATTGTTTCAGTCATAAGAGCCAAAAAAACAACACCATCCTCACTCAAACCATCAGACCAGCTGAATTTTGATATATACCTGTAACTGTGTTACCAAAATATAGCAATCACATTCTGTTACAGACAAAACTGGAGGGAAAACAATTCAGTTAATTTACACCCAGGTTTACATTTAATTTGATAAAACATAACAACAAGGGAATCTCTTCACTTCTCTGACCACTCAGCAGTAATTTATTATTATTATTATTATTATTATTAATAGCCTTTCTAAACTCAGCAAGGAAAGACATTGTTGGTTGTAGAAGCATGGCATGTCTGCAAGCTTCAGTTTAGCGAGGTAGCCATCACACACAGACGAGGAAAGAGTCACACCTGATGCAAAATTAAACTCATTCCTTATTTTTAATCATCAGGAAAAAGAGCTCAACCTCTGCTGCCTATGTTCACATTTGACATATTTGACTTGTCTCTTGTGATTTTTGCTAACATTTGGAAAAAATGTTGTAGTAATAGGCTCATAATATAATGCAACATTTTCTTTTCAAAGTGGTCTGAAGACAGTGCCACCCAGGAGTCTCTATAGAGTTGCTGGCCCTGGATGACAGATCGATGACTCTCTAGCTTGTGCTCTTCTACTTGGGGCAAAGATCCTTCACTTCATTTCAGGCCCTTCACTCACTGTTTGACACTGTTGCTGCAAGAGGTTCTCTGACAGTAAAGGAAAAATCTTTGGAGCATGTTTCATCATGACCATTGGTTTCAAACCCTCCTCTTATTAAGGCAAGATCCCTGGAGGCTATCCCATCTTTGTTCCCTTATTAGAGCAGCATGAGGATTACCCACATACTAATGCGGCAAAATACAATAGGCAACAACTTTTCTCGTGTTGAATATGATTAGACAAATCATTTTTATACATACCTGATAAAAAGAGTTTTATGGACTACATTTGACTCGTCAAACACTTATCAACCTAAATAAGACATTTAAGTCATTACTTCTGCAAAGATGTTGAAAGGTAAACAAAATTCCAAGAAAAACTAGATAAAGTATACAAGGTGCAGTTTTGTGATGTTTTGTATTTAAAAATACTAAATGTACCGCCTGTGTTGTGGGGGAAACTTTTGAGCTGTGGTTTATGAATCTTCAAGGGATATTATCAGAAATAGAGGCATTTCTTTTAAGAGGAGGTTTAACTATCCTCTGTTAATCTAAAGTGGATTTCCATTTTTATTTTTTCATTATTCAATAAAAATAGGTTTGAAGAGAGTGAAATAAGTTTGATGTTAAATCTATTCTACTTCTGAAGTGAAATGCAAAATCTTCTCTGGCAAATAGAGTTGACCTCATAAATACCAAATTAATTATCAACTCAGTATTTAAGAAGAACATTTTTTTATTCTGCTTGTCAGTGTCGAAGTTATTTCTTTTTCCTTATCACAAATAGATGATTACTGATAATTTGATAATTGACAAATAATTTCCATAGTGTCCTACCAAAACAAATTGTTATTAAATTATGTGGTTTACTCTAGAGTAGTGTTTCTCAAACTTTTTAAAATATGCCTGCCCACCTTTAAAGAAAAAACCCAGTTAACAATGTAAATAGTGACAGTACACATCTGTGCATAATACTGTATAACATTTCTGACTATTTGTGCTACCATTTGTCATTTTATATACACTACCAGTAAAAAAGTGTGGACACACTTTTGACTGGTAGTGTATAAGGCTGAAAAAAAATCTGTAAATGTATTAAGTGTCCCAAAAACTGTCTCCATCAACCCCTGTGTGGGTCCCAAGCCAGTAAATGACTTCTCTAGAACAGAAAAAGGGACAATAAAGCAAGTAAGTATTTGTTTGGGCCATTTAGTTTGTGCTCTATATGGTGAAAAAACACTAAGAGCCTTTACATGGATGTATTTTTGGGTGAACGTGACAGAGACAGGGCATAAAAAGTGGGCAGTATTTGTAAAATGTGATGAACACAGTTCATAAGAATCTTGTATAACTTTGAGTATTGTGACCTCATGACTAACCGCAGAAATCACAGTCACAGTATGTGACAGAACCCAGTGACAAAGCTCTTTTCTACGAGTACACACACTGTGGCCGTACATGGCGGGAAAAAAATATGGTCACACATATTCTCTTTCAGAAAGGAGCTGCATTCTCACTTTGTACAGTATGTATACTATGTATGTATGTACACTCATAAATCTTTTTACCTTTATACATCAAACCATAATAGAATAATATAAAGGGAATTGATATTGAACTGGAGGTGGAGGATTGAGATTTTAAATGTATGACAAAATATGTCAGAATTTGTGCTGTACTAATATTTATAATTTGTTAATAGTCACCTTCCTGTATGTTACTAGCTAGTAATGGTGGCTTTACTATTGCTATTGAGTCTGTTGTTCAGAGAAATTCTATTTGTGCCTTTAACTTGTAATTTAATGTGTACTCCTAAAAACTCTTTTTGGCATTATCAGGCACTTTTGTTTTATGTTCTTGTTAAAATAATTGTGAGCACATATTCATTCTTTCTGGGGAGCATTGACTATTCATTTTGCATCACCTGCATGTACATTACAATTCATTTCAGTCTTATACCCGACCTGTTTTCCATGGCAAGAAAATAGGTGTCATTATATGCCAATATCTGACATAAATGCACAACAAGCTACACGGTTACTTCTCTGTTTTTTATCAATAAAATCAAAGTTGATGTTTCTTTATATGAATTGTAAATCTCTGTTTGTTCTATGGCCTCTTCATATATAACAATATATATTCTTTTCTTATGTCAAACTTGTCTGCAATTTACAGACACCTCCGAGCCAATGAAATCAAAAGGATTTTAACCCATTAGAGCAAGGGTGTCAAACTCAAATGACCTGGAGGCCAATGAGCATCTAGTCTGGTCAAGACGGGGCCTGTTGAGAGAAAAAAAGCAGGAAAAATCCAACTATTCAGTTGGGGCTGAGCAATGCGAGCTTAGTATAAAATTATAATAAAGTATTCCATCATAATATTGCGATAAAGACATACATGATGACATTTAATGGTGTTTCCATTATAACATGATAAAAAAGGGGATTAAGTTTGACACCTCTGCAGTAGAGTAAAGATGTTGGTATTCAAGCCTCTCTGGTCTGGGTATAGAGAAGAAAAAAAAAAGTGGTCTTAAATACGGGGAGGTACTGTGTACTGCACAGCTGGGTAACATGTTATTTTCTCTTGGGTGTGTACAGGATCAACTGCAGTGTCTTGATCCTTCTATTACCAAAATTGTTTGCTTAGGGACATTTGAGTAGAAGACCGGGTTGAATTTATGACCAGACGCCATTCTCTTATTAAGCTATAAAACCTTACTATATCAATTTATAAGCGTGCTGTTATTTTTCTACCTCTTATTTTCTTACATTATTATGCATTGTATGGTCATTTATTTTAAACATTTTAGCTTGACAGAAACTGACATAAACCTATGCCAAAGCCTATACAAAAGATAAACCAGCCATGAGTGTGACAATCTGCCCCCTATTGTGTGATCACAAATGAATAATCCTGTTATCCTAAGATAAAGTTGCTTTTTTCTTGACAACACCATTCTCTCGGAACACATGATTAGTTGTCATAAAGGGGTGATTTTGTTGTTAAATGGAGAAAAATATGATTTTGTTGTCTTAAGCTGAGTACCTTAAGCTGTTATAACAAGAAACCTACTTATCATGAGATCGCAACATAGATTCGGTTCAGTACAAGAATTGCACCCTTATCGTTCTTTTGTCTAACCCTAAACCCTAACCCTTACCCTAACCCTTGTTGGGATTGAGTATTACACATGACTTATTCTGTGGTAAATCATAGGTGCATTTTTTTTGCATGAACACTGTTCCTCTTTTAAGACAGAGACCAATTGGACTCTTTGAAGCCCTAATACTACTATCATTCTGGAATGTCTAGCCCAAATAAGCCTACCCTGGAGCCTCAGTATAAACCTTCTCCTCTGAGCACCAACAATATTACTTAGCCAGAAAGGCCTTATTCCCACAGTAGACCATGGGAAAGATTCCTTTTCAGACATACTGACCATGCAACTGCAGGTTCATGGCCCCTGCCATAGCTCAGAGTGTGTTATTTGTGTTCAGGTTCGTAAAATATATAGACCTTATCTCATAATCTCTGCTAGTTACTAACGAATTAAAGATAATAATAACGACTCCAGTCATTAAAGTATTTCCACCTACAATCTTATCATGCATGATGTGGCATGCTTTAACACATTACAACATCTAGCATGTTATTTCATTTTTAAGGTTTAAAGGTTTGTGCAGGATGGGGGTTAGGTATTCGTTTGTGATAGTTAAGGTTTCAGAGGACATTGCGTTGACTTACATTCATTTCCTGGAGACTTATTCATAACTATAATTACTACTGGCCTAATCCTGACCCTTACCTTAACCTAACCGTAACCTCAATTCTGAGAGGTTAAAAGTAGAGGAGTGGATGATTTTTGTAGACAGTGTGGTCCTGGCTAGTTTGATATTGTTGATGGTTTTACAGAAATATATACGTTACAGAAATATGAGGAGCAATAAAAACTATATTATCTTGAAGGCCAACGTGTCCCATACATACTTTGTCTAAATGATTAAGACTCACCTACACCTATTATAGGTAGATAAAGCAAAGATATCAGCTCCTGGTCTCTCTCTTCTGTCTCTCCCCCTCCTTCCTGTCCTCCACCTCTCCCCTTTCCCCATTTTTTCCTCTCACCCTAACCGGTCGAGGCAGATGCTTGCTCTTTGTTTGAACTGTTGGGTTTCTTTTCTCTCTGTAATAACGTTTTGGCCTTACTATGTACAGCGCCTTGAGATAATGTATGTTGTGATTTGGTGCTATACAAATAAAACTGAACTGGATTGAATTGAATAAAACCGTTGACTGCCTCCTGTTTGAGAGTGCCTTATTACACATGAATTTGTGAGCAAATGGAAGTGGGGGGTGTCAGAGATGTGGTCGACATGACTGAGAAGAGGTCACGAAAGGCCTCCGGTTAGAAGTTATGATGGCAATGTATGGCAATTCTAATATATTTATAGAAGCCATATTGCGCCTAAAGGGTACATCCAGAAATAGAAACATATTGAAATAGAATCTTCCTGGCATTTGAGGATGAGGAAGTTAGTTTCAGAGCATAAAGGAAAAACATCCCAAGGCACAAGTTCTTCACCGCAAAGGTAAATCATTCTGAGAAAAGTCTTTCACAACATTTTACTTTTTAGCTAAGAGTCTAATCTCACATCAAGGAACAAAGTAACATGCAACCACTGGTTCATTCAGGTGGGGAATGTAAGGAATTTTCCTTATTAGAAATGTTGTTCACACTTAGCAACCTTAATATTCAACTGTTGGTTCATTAACAAACAATCATAAACAGACAAATTGTAATTCAACTAAACCTTATCTGACAACTCTCTTTTTCCTTATCTCAGTGTTTGCTTTAGAAAAAGGAGAAAACTCTTTAGTCAAATTAAGGAACCTGCGAAACATAAAATAAGCACTGTGTGCCTTAACAATTGGTTTAAAAAATACGCTTGTGTCATTTTAAATTAAAGGGGTTAACTTGGAAAAGAGTGATGTCACATACTTGCACCAATGCACTAATCAGGATTCAGCTACATTTGAATTAGAAGGCGCACTGGTGTGGCCCATACTTTGATAGCTATGATCTTCAAAAGAAAGAAGAAGAGGCAGTAATGCAGCAGTTTAGATGCCAATGGCTGCTAAACACCAAAGGAGAAGATGAAGACAAAGAACCAACCGACAGTTGACTGGCTGTTACTGCAACAATCGTTCAAATCTGATCAACCTCCACACCCAGTTAGTCCATGCATGGTTCACATTATTGTTTGTCAGCTCTAAATCACTGGTTAAGATCAGGATGCAGAAGAGCACAGGTACTGTACTGCTTGAACCTGTGGCTGTACAGGGACTGCAATCTTGAGCCAACATGTTTCATGGTCTTGCATTTCACAGTTGAGGAAGTAAAAGAAGAGCTTCACCAACGTAAACTGGATGAATAAAGCATTAACAAAGAAAGAGGAAAGAGCAGGGACGGTGGAAGAGTGGAGAAAATTGACAGTGTTTACATCTTTCCCGGTATGTGGAGGCCACTATGGGTCCCTGATGTGCTTGTAGTAATAATGATCACCTCTGTGGATTCATGACCTCTCCCAAGAAGATTATGTTTTCACACATGTGTCTCTGTGTTTATTTGTCAGCTGGATGAGGTAAAACGTACGCTGCACTGATTTGCCACACATAAAACACATACTGTATATTTTGCATGGGATTTTGGACAAGCAGTGGTACTTTGAAAGTACAAAAAAATGCCAATATATAAAGTATATTGTGTACAATAGCAATCACACAACAAGTAAAACATGAGTTAGTGACACTAACAGATTTATTTGCTTGAATTATTCCATAATATTCTACAGCCACATTTTGGATATTTAAGCAAAGCACATTTTGTCAACTGAAGTAGAACACTGTTTCTTAACACCAGAAATATAGTTAAAATGTTTGTACTTGAAAAATCTTTTTTGGCTGTTGATAATATTTTCATTTATCTGAATAGACTTGTCTGTTAGAGCCTCATTTGATAATATGCCCACGGGGAACCGAGAAGTGTAGTCTTACTTGTACATGTTTAAGCTCTGTACAAGTTATGCCTGCTGCAGGTGTAATTATGTTGAGGATTCCTTTATTTAATAGCATTAATTCTTGATTTCTTGCCCTCTGGTCTTGATTAATATTTCCCTGTGACATCTGTATTTTTGTACATCTGGTGCTACAGGCACCAGATGTCATATTGCACCATACAGATCTATAAAGTATGAATTACTTTTGAGAACAATGGAGACTTTTGTTTAATTCCACCGCAGCATGTGTAGTAGCAGTGATCATTATGCTGTGATGTGTCATTTATTTCTCCTTATGCTTTTTTGTTTGTTGTTCATTGCTTGTTTCCTTTGTTTCACTATTTTTATTCTCTTCTGTTTACAACTCATGGACCAAAGCAAAGCAAATCAGACGAACACGTGGTCAAGCTGTTCACTGGTGCATGAAAATATACCAGTGTTTATTGTGTGCACTTTTTGTTTTTGTTTGCTTTTGTTTTGAATTTAGACTGGCAACTGAAGAAGCCTCAAGGACACGTTTTCCGTCAGATTGATGAAGTGATTTAGAGCACATTGCTCAGTGAATCAGTTCACTCTTGTTGATGTTGAGATTACTGACAGGTACCCTCCAGGCTAGCTCTCCATGCAATTACCGTAAAAATATTTTATGTCATAACTTTCAGTTTCTGAGCACGAGTCTGACACAATATGATACCCTCACTTTGTAAGTAATTAGACAGTAGTTTGACAATAAATAATGTGCAAGTGTCTTGAGTTCTATGACAGTAAAGTAGTTTTTTTTTTTTTTCCTAAATCAACAAGATTGTTTTGATGATACAGCACATAAACTCATGTTGATGTGCTGAATGTTACCACTGTGAAGGCCTGAGCAGATCTGCATCACCTGCATTGGCGCTTTGTAACGTCGGGTTTCAGGTCCGTGCCACAGAAAGGACTTCAACATTCTGCTTTATGGCCATACAGTATGTAACCCTATCAACACCACCACCCTCATCTCCCTCTCCCCTCGATCGACCGGGGAAGCAAACAAAGCAACATTGTTACACAGGTGGAACTGTTCCTTGAGTGGATGTCATGGCAGAGGCAGCAGAAAAACTGGAGAGGGTTGAGGAGAGTGATAGAATGAGTGGCTGGACTAAGGAGAATATTGGTCCGGCTTTCACTCACTGGGGTTTACTTTCACGTCACTGGCAGAGGGATGCTCGACCGAGGGCAACCTGGTCCTGTTACTCTTAGACTAGTAAGTGTAAATCACTTGCTTATCATCTACATCTTGTGTGTTTAAGCTTGCTATGTTTCAGGCCGCATTACTGAAGCCATCTCTTCCTCATCCCTGTCATTCATAAATCAAGTGTTTCAAACAATGTGCATAGTCGGCAAAACAAAGCACTATCATTATTTCATCATATTTTTTTTTGGGGGGGGGGGTAGTTTTCCTTTCTAATATATTGAAAACTCATCATGAACTAATCATATTTGTATAAAAGGCTCTAACATAGGCTATTGTACCTGGTTTGAAGAAAGGAGGAGACCTTTGTTAGGAGACCTCCTTCAGACCTCCTTCCAAGTTGGCTTGTTAACAGATGCATGTTACCGGACCTAGTATGTAGTTGTAATAAATAATATAATTTATCAACTGTTATCTGTGTAGGATAACTGTGTAGTTATCCTGCACATTTATGCTAGAGTAAATCCTACACTGTGTTACTTTAAAAGAGAAAAATAAAGACTAACATTGTGGATTTGACATGTCTGTGGTCTACAATAACTGAGTTTTGCAGAGACATTTGGAGGGAGCAGGCGCTCAGTTGTGTAAAGGGCAACAACAAATACCGACATATTGTAGTTTAAAGCTGTTGTGTCCATCCATCCTTCCATTATCTATCGCTTTATCCTGCACATGAGGGTCACGGTGCTGTTTAAGCAAGCCAGCTCCACACGACTGATGCTTGATGCTACTGAAGATATGCTAGTGACCCTGCGGTAACCCTGGTTCTCTGACAAATGAGCGAGGTAGTGAGACACCAAAACAAAGGCTGAAAGAGAACAGATGGAATGTGGACCTAGATTCGGCCTTTCAGATAGCTTTGCAGGCTCACCTGAGGCGTGGGTCAGGCCAACCCAGGCGACGTCTGCGGTGGTCAGCAACACTTTTATTTAAATTTAAACAGAACATAAAGTGGAATCTTAAAACAGATTGCGTCATTGGATGGTGGTTAGCAGTGTTGCCACGCAGCAAGAAGAGCCCCGGTCTATGCCAGGTCCTTTCTGTGTTGAGTGTTGGTGTGGGTTTTCTCAAGGTACTCCAGTTTCCTGCTACCATCACAACATGTTAGAGTAATGCTCCTGGCAGTTATCAATTAAGTGCCTTATCAATTAAGGCACTTACATTCAATCTGGAGTCCTCAGGCTCTACCCGGTGGCTGCCAACGGGTCCTAGTTCTATAGGAAGGGTACTTTAGGAGATGGGGATAATGTATAGGGTGACTTTATCATTGAGACTTTGTACATGTTGACACTATCTGAGAAGAATTTGTTGGGAATCTATTCTTTCTCTACACAATAACAAAAACACCCCAAACCAGGATTGCACCTATTATGGAAATAATTGATTTAAATACATTTTTGTCTACAAAGTCAAAAATAGCTTTGAATGTTATTTTCATCTCCCAACTGCTTTTCATGATCACATACATCTACTTTCCTTTTTCTTGATAATACAAGAAAATTATGAAATCACAGAGTAAAAGGAAGCCTAAAAGCTTTATGATAATGCATGGGCTTCTACCATTGTACGTTTTATTAACGTAAAAACAAACACAATTTGTTTGACATATTGACAACTTGTGTTAATAAACTAGAGAAAATATCATTAATGCAAGTGACCTATGAAGCAAAGATGTTAGTGAACTTATAAAGAGGCTACAACATTGTTGAGATATGAGCAGCGCCCTTGTGATTACAGCACCTTGTCATTTGGGGCCCAGTGTGGGTTTCTCTGTCATAGATTTTACTGCACAAACACATTTAAAAAAACAAAAAAAAAATAAATAAAAAAATAAAAATTAAGCAAAACAAAAACAGTCTCTCCCAAAGCTTCACTGATTAGAGCCCTAGCATCAAGCAGCAAAGACCGGGACTCCAAGCAATAGCATAAAGATGTCTATTTCCTAGCTAACAGGTTATTGAACGTGGTTTTCATAATTAAAGGTTGAAAAAATGACACAGAGTGAACTGGAGAACTGTATTATGAGCATGTAAGTATAAGGCAGAGACATGGTGATGACATCGCTACAGGAGGTTGGAGCACAGTAAAGACTTCAGGTCTTTAGGTTCTCTTTTCCTTTCAAATAAATAGGAGACTAATTTTCTAGCTGGGCAACACAAACATCAAAAATACTATCAAAGCATCTCGAAGCTTAATAGAAGTTATTAAAACTGAGGTTATTAAGTTGCAAACTGAGGCTGGATTTCCCGATGAAGGATGTTTAAAACAAAAACACTTTAGGAATGCCGTAGACAAGGTCAGGTAAATATGGGACTTTAGCAATAGTTAAAAAAGGAAAATTAATTCTAACTCTAATCTATATTAGTGAACTCAATCAACAGAGTTCCGTCCATCGTGTGACAGGTTTAGGTAATCACAACCATTTATCTACAAAGCAGTAAGGTGGAGACGTTGACATTAACCGAAATGGCTATAAACAAACAACCTTTTACATCAGTTTTCACCAGACAAGATCCTTATATTTTAAACAAGTGACAAGTATTTGTGTGCGTTGATTGATTTTGCATTATTTTCAGATTTTTAACAAAGCTACAGTAGCAGATCATAATCTCAGGCAGAGATGCCCCGTGACCTGTTTAGAATTTCTGGTTATAAGTGTCTCATGTCATTTTTCAACAGACTGTGTATGTGGTTTTAATGAGTGACTTTAAAAAATGGAGGCCAATTATTGTTTTCTTGTTTCTTTTGTTATTAAGCCACTAAATAGAGCGAAGTTATGTAACAGTGCACTGTGTTTTGTGCAAAGCTTTTTGCGTTTTTTTTTTTTTTTCTTCCCCTCAGTTTAACTTAAGCACCAATAATCTCTGCCTTTATGTTGGTTGGAGCACTCCTCTACTGTCTACCCAGCAAATCTGGCATGTCATTCAATCATTCCCCTTTTACGTTAGAGTCTCTGTTGATAGTGACTGAGCCGGTTGTTATTCCCACACCAGAAAAACAGGTTTTCTTAAAAAAAAGGTATTAATGAGAGAGTGTTAGGAACCTACAGGGGTATAAATGAAAACCACACCTAGAATAATAGTAGTAGTATAGAATAATAATAATAATAATAATAATAATAATAATAATAATAATAATAATAATAATAGTCTATTACTTAAATTCACCCAAAAATCATCAAGCCAGTTTCAAATTTAGATTTCATATTTGGAAGCATTTCAAATTACTTAAAATATATAAAGTATACTTGTGCGTATTGAGAGTATAAACTTGCTTTCAATGTAGAGATCCAATTTCATTAAGGGCCTATACATTAGCTGTAAATTATTAATGATGATTACGTATGACAAATTAATTTTGTTGTTGTGTGTTGAATCAGTGGCAAAGTGTTATATCCAGCATATTTTAGATTATTATTAAATGAAAAACCCTCTCATGTATTTGCCTTATAATCAAAAATAAAATGTCATGCTAACTTATGTTAAAAAATTACAACATGAGTGTTATTTACATTTTATTTTGTTAAATGACATTGGGTAAGTATTGAAAACTTCAAAATTAATTAAAAGTCTAGGTTTAAAACTGTAAAGAAAAGTTTTTTCTGGCTGCAACTTTTATTCATGTCAGTAAACATTCTTTCATGAGAAATATCGCTTTATAAACATCAGTAAAGGTCTGAGGTGTACTGAGAAAGCTTGAAGGCAAGACTGGAAATCATCATCTTCCAAAATGATGCACACATACTCATTCTAAACCAGAGGTGGCTGCATCAGAAATAAATGAACTCAGAAATGTTGCAAATTTAAATAAATCTTCTGACACACCCTCTTTTGCCTGACAATTCTCACAAAGAAGCTGAGTTTCAGCCTCAAGTCTCATTGTCCACAGGGCGTCCACAGGGCCAAATTCCTGAAAGAGTTCTGTAAAGCACTCAGAGAATCAGGAGGAGTTTTCTGTGCAGCAAAGCTTCAAGGAATCTGATTTGGTATGCTGAAACCATGCTGCCAAGATAACAAATGCTCGCAATTCTTCTGTATTTACAGGAGACATGACAAGGACAGTCATGTCTTTCACTGTCATTTGCATCTGCCAAAAAAAGCCTCTGCCAAAAAAAGACTCAGGTTTAAGACCTATTATCAGAGGACGCATCAATTTTCAAGTACCTTGCCTTATACAGATCTTGGCACAGTTTCAAGGGACTAGATGTTTTATTTCTCTATTTGTGTGGGAGCTGATGCAAGATATTATTGAGTTCCATGAGTGCAAAACATTTCTTTTTGATCATGAGATCAAATGACAAAACAGACTCCACTGGAACATGTGCAGGAAGTGGAGAAGGCTACAGTATGACCTCTCCAGATATCAGAGACATCTGGGAAAGAAGTCCTTTAATTTGTTTGTAGTCATGTGTTTGTATGATGAATCTGGGTATTCCATCTGTGCAGGCATCACGTGTCACTGCAAGTTTAATGCTTACTTTCTGTAGAGAAATTGGTTTATTGAATAATATATAGAGCACAATGGCCAAACTAAACAAACCCATACTCATGTACATAATACAAACCCCAATACACACCTACATCCATACACACAAATACCAATGTATATATACACCCCCCCCCCCCCAAACACCCCCCCCCCCCAATCGCTCATTGACTGACAGCAGGACAAACATATGTTTGAGGCAATTATGCTTGCATAGAGGAACACTGTACCTCCTTCCTGAGTTCAGTAAAACATATTCTGGAAATAACGCAGGTGATCGGTTAAACTGAATGTTGTTGGCCTGTCTGATGGTAACACACCCCCCGGGGGCCCCGTGCTGCTTAGAGTTATGCTGGATAGTACAGAATCAAATTTCACTAATTGGTACCTGGAACGATACCAATTAGATAAGAAAGGGTTCACGTCCAGCTGAACCAATTTTTTAAGAAGAATGTCCGGACCAAAATAAATGAAAAACAACCTGGCATATGCAGCAGGACTTTCAAGGTGCTTCACAGGAAAGTGTATTAGTGTTGAGATGGCATTGCTTGTACTACTAGTTTTGATGTGGACTAAAGGTTGCAGGTTCTGCTACATTTTGATGGGAAGGGTGAGGTGAGCTGCAACATGCATTTTCACCAGTAAATCTTGCTAAATCTTACTTACAGTGCCTTTAAATACAGATATATTCCTATTTTTTTTGTCTTATTTTATCAGAAGTTGGATTCTTATTTGTATTTCAACCTTTGTATTGTTTTAATAGCATGATACTATGACATCAGTAACAATCTGGACAAACAAAACATAAAAAACAAGTAAAAAAAATGTAAACTGAGACTTGCAAGTTACTGATATCTTTTGACCCACTCACTCACTCACTCACTCACTCACTCACTCACTCACTCACTCACTCACTCACTCACTCATTCACTCACTCTGTGTGTAGGTAACTTCAACCAACTCAAGTCAGAACAACTCTGAATGTTGGCAAATATGTTGGTACATAAGTTCATGGATATCATACATTTAATTGACTGTACAAATATGCATGTATCATTATCAATAATAATATTATATTACATTATATTATACCAAAACTTGATTTGTAATATGGTACTAAGTTTTAAGGGTTTTTGTGCTGTCCACACAGAATGAACAACGTAATTTAGAAATAATATGTATTACTGGTAATTGTGAAAGCAAATGAAGTAAACCAAAAATTTCAATTTTTACTGTAGTCATGTGGCAACAACTCTGGAAAACAAATTACTGTCCACAGTTATTGACTTGATTCTGTGAAGCCACCAAAGTCTAAATAATGACTTAACAACTAGGGAAATTCAACCTTCTGAGGATAACATGAATGCGTGACTCATGAAGATAAATGTTCAGAGATTGCAAAAGTGAATGTGATGATGACCTTGACTGAGTATGCACCCGAAGGAGTCCTCACAACCAGATGCAGAATGAGCCCCACGTTTAGCCCTGAGCCAGTCACAGGAGTGGCCAAGCAACCATCTGTAGGAAGTGTTTCTTTGGGTGATGTTTTTGTAACATGATGAAACCATATGAGGCTGCATGCATGCTTCTATGTTTTTAATTGAAAATGGCATGTTTAGATAAAAACAATCTGTACAGAGCGAATGGGTAAACAAACATCAACACTGTTGTTTTGGTATTCATGCTACTTCCTGTCGTCTTCGTCTTCTGACACTATTTTCCTACTCGGGTCGGGTCGGTAATCAGTACACGCTATTGCGTCCAGAGTTGGCTCAGAAAATTCAAACATGTTTGATTGTCTCGGGTCTGTTACCCTCACACAGTAATAGATTTCTGTGCCAACTAGCCATGCCAACTGTCCCCAGCGATTGCTGACTCGTGCAGACTCTGCACTCTGTCCAACTGTGACTTTAACAAGAATAAAACCTGAGTTGTTACATACTGTATACCTGACTCTGCAGTAGACTTACTACTAGCCTAAGTCTGATGTTTCCTGTGCCACAAATGAACCAAGTGTAAACATATTTATTTGTATTTTTTTTTTTTAAATTTATTTATTCATTTAACACATTTGCAGCCGCAGTGCTGAAAGAAAATGTGACCACCTCTAATGTGTCTTTGTGTATGTTTGGGTAAATCCCAGCTCTGAAAAGAGCCAATGACCATTATTTCTACATACTTGTAGAAAGAATCAGATGGCCATAAACAACCTCTCATGAGTTTAATGACAAGCTTCAGACAGAATTGGTCACAGAGAACGACAAAAAGGCAAATGGACGGGGCTGCCTGAAATACAGTGACAACACAGGTTCTTCACCGCTTCTCTTGACATCTTTGTCACCCTAAATTTGAGCAGATGTTTTACCGTATATAATTTTGCTGTCATCCTAAGTCTCTTTTGTTTATCCATATTTTCTTTACATTCTTTCCTCCTGAGCTTCATGTAATTATGAATACTTATCTCTCGTGCTTGTGTAACATTCTGTCTTCACAACAGCCAGGAGCATTTACAAACAAACCATCAGTTGCCTTGTTCTCACAAGAGTTAAATAACTTGGTCTTATCACCAGTCACTCACAACTGAAGAAATAATGAGGTCAAGTCTATTTTCCCCTCGACCAACCCCTACTTAGGTTTGCTTCTTCGACCATCATCTTAAAATCCCCAGTCAGTCAGACTGTCTCCCTCACTTATCTTTTTCCTAATCATTCTGATTACACTATACTAATTATTGCAGACCACCGCTGATGTCCTTGTAAAACATCATGTGGTTTAGAAACATTGTTCCAACACAGACACAGAGTGTACACATTTTGCAAGAGTTGAGGCACCTTTTCGAAGCATTTGATTAATCTTCATGGCTTCATTTTTCATTTTCTGGGAATGTGGAGTAGGGTTAACTAAATAACCGACTTCTAGAGATGCCTTAGTTTTGATTCAAGACATATGGTTTTTCTGCTTCTGGTGACCTAAATTGTCATATTTGTATGTGAGGTATATTCCATGTTTCAATATTCCAATAAAATATGTTCAATTGATGCTTCTTTAAAACTCTCTTTTTTTCCACTGCTATCTGCAGATTTCCTACAGTTGAAACTGAAAAATGAATGAAATATATTTATGTATTACTGCTGAAAATGTTAATGTATTCAATTTCTGATGTTATGTCTTTGAACATACTGTACATGTGATCAGTGATTCACAGTTGCCTTTACTATTACACTTTTCTGTTAGTATAGCTGTGATGTGTGTAGTTGCTTTTTGGAGGAGCCTAGTTTCCAGAGGACTGATAAATATAGCTCATAAATAGGTCTGTTTTTGAGAACAAGCCTTTTACAAGTTGGCTGCATTTACTGACACCTGCAGGGTTGTCAGGTTTGCCTTTTCCCAAGGAACACATGTGAAAGCCAAAGTTGACAAGTAAGGATGTCTCTAACCAAGGACTGAGTGGTGCTGTGATTGACAAATTACAACTAATGAAATCCAAGTGTGAAAACTTGGCTGTATGTCGTTATTTCTTTCTGTTAGTAATTTAATATACCATGCATTTATGACAGTATCATTTAAAGAGTGTCAGACGGGAAGTAACAGATGGTGGAGTTTCATTTTATTTATTTCCTACTATACTGTATGTATTATTGAAACTATCTATTTTTTTTTCTTTCTTAAATCTAAACAAATTTCAATTCATTTGTAATCATAAACAGGTTTTTAATGAATTCACTTTCTTCTGATGGTGGTACATTTTGACATCTAGTTGTTTTGAATGACTTAACTTTACATGATCTCACATTTTTCACTCATTGCATCATCATACAGCTTTATGTAATTGGCTGCAATCACATTTACCCGTGAAGGATATTTAAGGTTGATGATGATCTTGTGTTATGGAAAATAGCTGAAATTCTTTAGTGCAGAAATTGTCCATATTTAAGGTTTTTAAAATGCCACAAGGACCTCAGTGTGATTTCAGGAACTGCTCTGTTCAGAAGCTGCTGTACTCAACTGAGATCCAGATGTTAAATTAATTTGCCTTCAAGCTCTCTATGTATTTGACCCAGTCTAAAGTGGAGAGCATACACCAACAGTCAGACCCCCATTGCCATCTTATTTGTTCTATACCATCATTGCTTCTTACTTGGGATGTTCAAGAATAGTTATGAGAAGAAAAACAACTTATCTTATTAGCACTGTATTACAATGTCCTATTGGAGTTTTTGTCTATTGTATGTGTATTAGCAATATCCATTATTTACACTCACCAACCACTTTATAAAGTGCACATGTTCAACAACTTGTCAGTGCAAATATCTAATCAGCCAATCACATGGCAGCTGCTCAGTACATTTAGGCATAACATAAGTTCAAGTCAAGCATCAGAATAGGGGAAGAACATTGATGATTGAAGTGATTCTTTGAATGTGTGATGGCTGTGATTGATACCAGTCAGGCTGGTCTGAGTATTTTAGAAACTGCTGATCTAGTGGGATTTTCACACACATTCTGTGTATTTAGATTGTGATAAATGTATCTCAGCAATTTGAAATCAGTGACATCCAGTCAGAAGTCAGAGGTTATCAGTAGGTGTTGCCTGAAAATAAAAGGCTGTACAAGACATTCAAATTATTAAAAAAAAAACAAAAACAAAAACAATACAAGAAGAGTGTATGTTATTGATAAAACAATTGATTCTGCTAAGTTGGTTTGATTTTTTTACATCTGCAGGTGGGAATTCCCATTTTCTTAAAAATTTACCAAAATGTGTTTATATCCGGGAGATTCATTGCTTTGCTCAGTGCAGGTGTAAACAGGTATTAAATAATGACACTATGAGTAACATGACATAAGCAATGTAGTTTATATGTGAAATGTATTGTATTTTCTTTTAGTACAAGTGGATATGTGTGCTGTAAGTATGTATTAAAATAAAAGTGTAAAGCTAATTAAATGATTTCAGGACTCTTAATGTATGGGTGAACCATGTACAGCTGATTAAATGTTCTGTGCACCTTTTGAGCTGTTCTGATGTGAGTAATGGCCACTTGGTGGCAATAATATACCACTATCATTTGAGATACTCATGTACCATGTCCTCACACCTACATGGAATGACTTTTGGGATGGGTATATGTATTTACAAAAACAATGATGCATCAGGCAGATCGTTAGAAAATAAATTGATTGTTGACCTTTCTTGATAGTCATATTCACTATACAGTTAGTAACTTCATACTACAGTGATCCAGTATGTATTTGTTAGGGGGCATTAAAAGGCATAGCATCATTTTCATCGCCTCCAAAATCTTCCCCATATGACTCTGAAGTTATCCTGCTGCTTATTTTTGCATATCCTGTGAGCGGCTGAAGGACACCCACTGAAGCGTGACAGGAAGTGATTTTCTGCTTTTCTGCATATTTGCATTTGAACAGAACACTTGTGCAAGAAAGCCAAAGAGGGTGTTCGGCACACTAGGTTGCTATGAGTCACTGATGCAATACATCAGCCACTTAGGCTTCATTCATTCAACACGCCTCTTGCCGTGCAGGACAAGTACGCCATTACTGTAAGTGTGTGTGTGTGCGTGCGTGTGTGTGAGTGAGACATTGAAACAGTTTTCATCATTTAGTATGACTATAAGAAATCTAATGTCATTTGATGTTATTGCAGCGTTTTCTAAATGAAAACACTCAGTAGGCAACGTCCACCACACATTATGCATCACATACACAGGATGGCGTTTAACAAAATGTTAATGGAACAATGACATCATCACAAGTGCCAGTGCATGTCAGACAGACACGTGTCTAATGTCAATATCTTCCCTTTCACCCTGTGAGCGTGCAAAGGGGAGGACCCTTTACACGTTCTTCTGTGTGTCTTTTGTCTGTCCTCTTATTGATTTAATACATGCTATTCTTTCCCGTGCCTCTTGCTAACCTGTTTATTTCCTGTGCCTTCAGACTCCAAGGCCACTTCAACTCATGACGCTGCATGTGCAAAACCACTCACCTGCTACATTACCACAGCAAAATGCTCAGTCACAGCACCTGCCAGCCCACGCTATTCCAACAACTCCACCTCTCTGTCACTTGCTTTGGACTAAACCCTCTTTCTTCATCCCTATACATCTTCTTGTATCGTTAAATATATATATTTTTTCACTTTGCTTTATTTTAAATGAAACTGCTTTTATTTGGAAATGCACACTTTGCCTTTTAAGATAGCTCATGAACTCTTTACGCTATCAGAGTTCATGAAGAAAAGTCACCAAGTCAAAGCATTTAGTTTAAATATTTATAAGTAAGGAAACTGTCACTTTTTCTGGAGTTTCTTGTGCTGTAACACAGGAGTACACTGGTTTCTTAAATCTTATTTAGCTCAGGGCTTGTACTGGTGTGTAAAGCAGTTTGGACAGCAACAACCATGTTCTAACACGATTACACTGCAACCTATCTGGACTCTTTTATACTAACACTTTGGTTGCAAAAACATGCAGGGATCCTGACACAGATTCTAAGAAGATCCACTGTTCTATATAGAGGACTGTTAACAGCATAAAGTCAACTTGAGCAGGGGAGATAAATTTTGTTATTATGCTCTCTAAAAGCGATTTTTACATCTTCAATGCCCCCCAAGACTGTGACACACACACACACACACACGCACGCACACACACAGATACAAACATTTCAAACACCATGACTGGAGTATATGCATGGGCAGTAATTTAATAACAACATATAAATAGAAGCACTTGACCACAGACCTCCACTAAGCAGCGATAAAGAGTCCTTCAAAAAAATTCCTAGATCTAGATGGCAATCACCACCAAAATCTAATCATTTGTTCCTTGTCCCATTACACACCTTTCCTGAAACTTTCATCAAAATCTGTCCATACTTTTTTGAGTTATTTTGCCAACAGACAGACAGACATACAAACACCAACGCTACAATGAGTAATAATTTCCTTCAATAGCAATATAACAGTTCAAATGTATCCGTATGGTTATGCATTGTGAGTGTTTGGATGTTTTAACCCATATTTTAATGTTATGTTTCACCATGTTCTTTGCACATAAATAAAAGTTCTTACTTTTCTCTCACATTTATTAGGATAATCATGAATATTGATCGATTTTTATTGTGATTTTTATTGTGATAAAGTTATTGGCCATATTGTCCAGGCCTACACTGCAACATGCCACACGAAAGCTAAATTTATTTAATGCATCTTATTTGCTTTATCTAGTAAAGATCCATAAGATTTTTCATTAAAGTAAACAGGTAAAGTCTTACCTTGATTTCAGTTTCATTATGTCAAATGCACTTTGCTTTAGGACTAAGTGAATAAAATGAATAAATGACATGTGAGGCAGTGCTGATACTAAGCAGCTCAGCTCAGCAGAGGACCAATATTGGAATACTGTAGACCTGTTAAGAAATAAAACTGGTCAAACTTGAAAATGTCCATAAATAAATATTAGTAAGAATAGCAGCCATTTTCAATCACATTTTGTATTAAAGACGCCATAATAAGGCTGTGTTTAAGAGGGACTTTAAAAATGTGCAGTCACATTGTGTTTGAACATCCTTTTTTTCCCCAGTCGCGATGCTTATTATGTGCTCAGCTTTACGACGGGAGAAGACGAGCTGAAATGGAGCATGTGGTTGGAGAGGAGGCTGCGCGTCACGGACGCAGCGATCATTGCATCTAATATGACGCACGACGTTCGGAGTCCCCTCGCTTCCACCGTGAAAACGCGCCTCAGCTCTCCTCCTCATCACCCTTCCACAACGTAAACCATCTTCGCCGGCTGTACGTCGTGTGTGTGTGTGTGTGTGCGTGCGCGCGCGTGTGTGCGTGCTGTCCCAGCCTGCGGCGCCACATTCGGAGCAGAAGAAAAAGGCGCTGTGGGGCGGAGGTGGCGACGCTGGTGCACGTCTTCCACGGACTAAGGCTTGACGCTCGGACCTGACAGTACAGGTATGCGTTTTATTTGTTTGCGTGTGACAGCGGAACAGGTGCAGGCTGCATTTGCCGGCTGTTGGGAGATGACATTGTGGGTCTGAGGATGGGAAGCATCCTCCTGCACTAAAGCGCGCTCCGCTCAGACGCCGCTTTGTGCCGTGAGCGTCACAGGCGGATAGTGACGGTGTTGGCACTGCCTGTTTACTCTGATTACCATGTTCATAAACACACTGGGTTTTTTTTAAACTGCACAGAATATGAGAATCCTTTCTTTCATGTACATGAAGGCCTAGCAGGTGCACCTTTCTTAACGCCTCAGTGAATCAGACAGGGGCTGAGCGGATCTGCTCCCGTGCACATCTTACACGATTCCAATTGCCAGATCCATATTCTTGGATCCATATCAGTGCGTAAAGATTGCGATTTCTGTACGTGGAGCTAAAGCCTAACAGCTGATAGTACAGTGAGTAAATTGAAGACGGAGCTTGTTGTCACGGGTGTGGCAGAGGGGGCAGGCGGAGGCGCCTCCACAATCAGAGGGTCTCTGGTATGAATGAATGAATGAATGAATGAGCAACTGTAGACAACATTTATCTCACTGGACTTGATTTAATTTATCTGTTTGATGCCTTCCTTTTTTCTTGCACCATTTATTTTAAACAAAACAAGTAACAAGGGAAGGGATTTGTCACTTCATAATTTCATTTCTGCACTGGATTTGAAAAGTTGTCCATTTTATAAACTGCAAATCTCCATGTGTGACTGTATTCATATGAGTGTATTATAAAAGGTACAGTCGGAATTTTTTTTTTTGACATTATACAGTTTATCCATATTTCCTTAATAACCTTTCATACGAGTGATGTGAGAGAGAGCGGCACGTCTCCTGTGGGCTCTGTTTACAACCTCACAACTATCTGTAATGTGACAGGAAGGGTCAGATCACAGGTCAGTTCAGCAATTGACCGCAGACCGTGTTCAGGCTCCAGGCATTTTTTTTTCTTTCACACTCTCTGCACTGCAAACTGCAAATGAGCAATAACCAACCTGTCTGCATGGGTTGCTTTTAGGGGTGGGAATCACAGGGAACCTCACAATACATGGTCCACTGTACCAGCGATATCACGATTCTGTGACATTGCAAGATAAAAATATAGTGATACATCACAAAATCTGTCTGACAGAAGGAAAGAAAACATCCGTTTTAAAACAACGTTAAAAATGATTTCTCTATTTATTCTCAAATTAGAGAACAAAGTCCATAAAGTCTGCACATTGAACATGGATGGGGAATCTATTAATGTAGCTTCCTCTGCTATTATCCCACTGTAAACTCCCTCTTCTTTGACCACTTACTTCCACCCAAGTTTCCCTCATTCACTTGAGCAGCGCCACCATGAGGAGGCTTCAATTTGTTCTGCTGTCTACTTTAGAGTGCCTCAATTTGTTAATTAAAATATTGAGACTTGCTCTGGTGTATCAATTATTGTATTGTACAAGGAAGAAATACAAAAGAGGAAAGAAAGATTCTCAAAGAGAGTTGAGCAATAAAATAAGTGCCAACATCATCAGAGAATTTCCAAGATGGAAGATCACCAAATACGTCTCTCCATGCTCCTCTGATGAGAGGAGCTCATGCAGGAGTATTTCACTTTTAACCTGCCAAAAAACTCAACAGTATTTTCTTTAAGGATGTACATCTTTGAGTTTTATTCTCATGTCAGACAGTTTGAAATAGATTTGGATTTAGTATTAGACTGCATGCTGACTGCTACACAGCTACTACAACAAGCAGTAGCTCAGTGCAGCTGATGTTAGAAACAATCATCACACCTATACAACTTAGACTGCAGAAGTCACATTATCAGTGCATCCTTCCGTTCAGCTGTCAGTATTCAGCTCCTTTGAAAACACAGCACAGTAACTTCTTAAATTTGAACGGGCAGAGTTGTCCATATGTATCTTTTCATCCATATTCTATTCATGACGTTGCCTCTCTATGCATCCTCTAGTATCATTCTCCTGTCTTTCACCTGCTCCATTTTCAGGCTCCCTGGTGTGCATGACAACGATGCAGATTTTTTTACACACTTCTGATATTGGAAGTACCAGGACACACAGCCCTCAGCTGACAGCAGCTGGGTCTACATCAGAGCCTCTTCAGCATAGGCCTGTTCAGGAGGAATGTACTACAGATGCCACTTAAGTCAATCCACCTGGGCAACAGGCAGGAGAAGGCGATCTTGTGCAAAGGCAGAGCCTGTAGTCCCTGCCCTGAGTCTGTACTCTTAATGGCTGGGACCATACCGTTAACAGTGGCAGTGTGCACTGTGAAGCCAGCCAAGAGAACATGTGTGACCATTGACTATGCTGGACATCATGGGTGGTGCATAGTGAGACCACAAAAGTGTAATATGGAGATTAGATTATCAGGAGAATGAGCAGTCTATTGTTAGGTTTTGTAGCCTTAGAATTAGCCTTGAGCTGCCATCTTGCAATGACATGTTTCTATCCATATGCTGTTAAGTGAAAACTTAACATGAAAATGTATATGTATATGCAGAGCCCAGCGTAGTGGCTAGTGACTGTTGCCTTGCAAAAAAAAAAAACCCTAACCCAGGTTTGTGACCTGAGTTTGCATGTTCACCTAGTTTGTGTGTGGGTTTTCTCTGGGTTTTCCGTTTTTTTTTTTTTTTTTTTTTCTTTGTTCTGTCCAAAAACATGCAGATGTTAATTGTGCAGTCTAAATTGTCCATAGTTGTTCAACTCTGTGTGTTTGCCCTGTGATGGACTGGCAACCTGTCCAGGGTGTATCCTGCCTTTTGCCTTTTGTCAGCTGGGATTGGCTCCAGTGGCCCTGCAGCCCTTATGTGGAGCATAAAGTGGCAGATAATGAATGAATGAAAAAGCTGAACATGGCTGGAAAGGTCAGAATAAACATGTATAAGAGTTCTTGATCAGGGTTAATTGAAAACACTTGAAGTCAGCTAATCCTTTATGGCTTGATGAAACATCCACGTGAGCAAAGCTGAGGGTAGTGACATCACTAAGTTAATTTCTTGGCAGCTCGTTGTAAGGCTCATTTTCTCAACACAGGCTGTGCGCATTTTTTGGATACAGCATATTAATATGTTCACAGCAGGTAAACTGTATGTATAGAATGTATAATCTAATATCTATAAAGATATTAAAATCACACTATTGAGAATATGGAGCCTTTAAACACTAGGTCTTGTGTTGTAAACCCTCAGGATGTACTTCTGTGATATTATACATTTAAATTCAATTTGTGCTTATATAGGACAGTACACCTACACATTATGCTTACAATTTTTCCTCCAGTCCTATTTAAGGTTTATTATTGATTTATAAAACCTCATTGGAGCAGATCCAGAGGTCTGCTCACAAACAAATTGGAAATCCCTCCAAGATGAATTCATGTTATTAAGAAGTAAAATGAGCTTTCAAGTGCATATCAAAAGATAAAAGCATCTTTTAAACTGACACTTTTTGTATTGTCATTACAAATAATAGGTTGTACACCTCACAAAGAACCCCATCTCTAATCTGACAACATATAAAATATATGACTGGTAAGTAAAACCACTCAGATCATGTGTCATTTCTTGTGAAAATGTATATACATGTACAAATGTTTTTGCTTTGCCTGAGATAAAAAAAAAATTAAATAAATAAAGGCTAAATAAATATAATGCAGTTTTAGTTATGTGACCTGTTTAGATTGAAACACTGACATTAGCTATGAATAGCAGTAACAAACATCATGTAAAACTGAATGTTTGAATGTCAGAAGAGCAAACGTTAATTTGTTACGTAAAAGTGTAGTGTGTAACTTTTTAAGTATAAATGTATGTTGCATTCATTTATTTTGTTGTCAAATGAGTTCATACGAAGCTGATTAAGTGTTTCTCAGTGTAGTGTTGTTTGGATCTCATGTCACGCGACAATATTCTAATATTGCACACATTAGCTGATTTGGTTTATGTCGAGACACATGGCAGCAACAGCAGCATTGCTCTAGTAAAGTGAGCTGGCTGCAGGTTGGGGCTTGACTGAAAACACAAAGAAGTGCCCATAAAAATTGTATTGCCTGATTGGGGTATCTGTATAAAACCTGGTTGTTTAGCATTTTTACAGGATACACACTTCATGCACCACCCACCCCTTCGGAGCCAGCGTATACACACAAACGCTCAAAACGTACAATCAGTGTTAGCTCATTTCTGACCATAAGGACCAAACAAAGGCACAATAATAACATAATCAACAACAACAACAACTAAAATCACCAGACGTGACACAGTGCAGCTTTTGACTGATTGATTTCCAAAACATTAGTAAAGACCGATGGTATATATTAACAAATGATGAAAAAAACGTGTGTAATTTGTTTCCTGCTTGCAGTTTGTTTGAAGACTTTCCACTGTCTCATTAAGTTCATTTGGACTAAATTGTGTTATGAGAACAGAGTTTGACAGCTGCTTGATAGAAGAAATCTAACTAGCCTTTTGAGTAACCGATTACATTCCAAGTATCCTGCCCAAAATGGAGTAGGTTGAATGCAGACTGGACAGTGTCTTCCTTCTTGAAACTGTTGCTCATCCCTTTCCACCCACCACCATCTCCACTGTCATTTCCATGTGCCTACTTCAACATGAGCTGTCACATCCTTCACTACAGTGCCATGCTATGCCCAACCTCATCTCCCATGTCATGAAAGTGTCAACTAGCAAAGTAATGCCTACAGGCATTACTGCTTTTTTTCCCTTTCTCTATCTTATTTTGTTATGCTTGACAGATAATGTAAGGCTGGGGTCGCCATGGAAACTGCATTTTAAACAATGTTGCCTGATGTCTCTGTATTAACTATTGTTAGTGGCAATATTCTTCTGCAGAACTGAGCTGCGCTGTAGGCACAGCAGGGTGCCTGTCATTTTCTTGTCATAGTGATGAAGAGTAAAGCTGTCTGTTGATTTCTTTTCTGTCTGACTCTGCAGAAATACACAGAGCTAGTTTACACGATTAGAATGAAGTGGAAGACGATGTTGGAGATGTACAGTAGGTCTACACAAAAAAGTCATTTATTTTTCTAGATATGTGGTTATGTGCTGGAAATAGTAGTTTTACTAGAGGTGCTTACATGCTTCTTTACTCTGTCCAGTTTGAGTCATGATATTTTTCAGGGTCCTTAAATTAACATGGGCTGCATCCAGTAACAGCAGTGGTTATATGATCTAATTAGGGTAATGGCCTTGAAGGAAACAAAGGGTGTGTAAAGCAAATGTGGAGATTTCTTCAAACATCAAACACAGTATGTTAGAAAAGTGTGGCTGAGAACATGTGAAAAAACACAGGAATTATGGAGTAAAGAGTGTTTCCATTGCTTTATTCATTTTTATTTGTGCCTGGCTTAGTGATGCACTGGAACTATAGTTAAGGAAACTGGTCCTCAAATGCTGCAATTATATAAAATCCCTCAGTGCCCTTCATGAGCAGTTCACTCGTGAGAAAGGCAAATAAACCTCTGGATGGAAAAAAAACATGCACCAAAGCTCTGCCACTTTATGTAGAATTCCTAAAGATGAGAAAATGTAGTGGATAAGAAAATGCTGTAAGGCTGCAGGTACCACTGAGAGAGAAAGAGGGAGAAAGAGAGAGAAGGCGGGGCTGTGGCTAAAACCAGCTCTGTGTTTTTGTTGAGTATGTCAATAAACTCCAACCAAACTGGTGAAAAGATAATTTCATTTGTTATACAAGTGGCTTGATACTGGAGTGTTTATGTTAATATTCTGTAGAAACACTAATGAACAGTGTTGGTAACGTGCTTGATGCCAAATAAAACTTGTATGTACTGTACGGTATGTGCGTGTGGACGGGAGGAGCTCCATCCTCTGCCCGGTGCACTGTGCGCACACAAACACACACACACAAACACACCATAGTGTTTGTTTGTATTATGGACAGACATTCACTAACACTGGCTTTGGTCCCCTTATATATGTGTATGTGTATCAATGTGTATGTGTGTACATGGTTTACACCTATGTGTGTACCTATTCCTTATGTTGTGGGGACCTAAATCTTTTTACACGGTCATAATATGGAGTATTGTCTTCATTATGGGGACAAAAATCGTCTCCATAATATAAATTACCACATTGTATGGTGAAGACATCTTTTAAAGTTAGGCTTAGGTTAAAGGTTAGAGATAGGGCACTATTAATTATGGTTAAGGTTCGAGTAAGGCTCCAGAAAATGAATTTAAGTCAATGCAATGTCCTCTGAAGTCATGTAATCAGTGTGTGTTTGTGTGTTTGGCTTCTCCACTGAACGCATCACCACCACTTCAGAGCAGAGAATATTGCTGAATTTTACATGATTTAGAAGCTATTTTTTATTACCCCACAGGAAAATGTGTTACTAACCACCTTGCCATCTCTGAATGATTAAAAAAGTTCTTTTTTTTTTGTCAGGGACTGTTGCTCGCTTACACTAATGATTATACACATGATGTCATGCTGAAAAAAATCTGCCTTTCTGTATGTGGGGAGTCCTGCGGCATGTTTGTTTGTCCGCCCTATCAGCGAGCACACGACAATACTATGTTAACACAAATAGTATGAGCGTAGTTAGTTTCTGTGTTAATGATTCTGGTTACTGGTACAAAAAGAAAATAAATGTCTGTCTTTCAATCATGTCATGTTGAAATGCAAGTTGGGTCACTTTGTGGTGTTTTGCATTGGACCAGCCTGGCCACTGCATTCAGGTAAAATTTTTAATATTTACGATAGTCATCTCATATATCAGTTGATATTTTTTGACAGCTCGTTTTAACAGATTTAACTGCCGGGTTGGTTTCAATCAGTGAGGATTAGCTTTACAAGGACCCAGCCCCCTGCTCAAATAATTTTCTATGCAGGTTTAAAACTGTCTCTGACTCCAAGAATTAATGAGGCAGAGAAGTTTGCAATCTCGCCATCGGCCCTTTCATGCCAGCTCAAAAGGTGGAACTTCAAATGTTCGAGTGTAGACGCTGCATAAATCCTTCTCTGCTGTGCAGACTGCAGAAACTGTTTTTATGTTAACACAGGTAGCACAACTCCCAGTGGGCTTTTGCTTGAAGTTGAGGCCTCATTGGTTTGAAAACATATCATTTATCTCAAATGCAGTGTGTCATGATTTGCAGCTGACCTAACAGCTGTTCTGTGCACCGTGCTTCCAAGACTGCTGAGCACCAAAGATTTGGAGTATGTGTGCACAGTATACGGCTTCCCCTGAACAAGGACATCTTGCCACTCCCTCTTCCACATCCCCCACTGTCCTGTACCTAGTTTTCTTTGAGCCAGCCTCTGCCCAGCAAAGATTGATGGAGTGGCTGCGTGTGCCATTAGAGGAGAGGCACTGATTATAAAGCTGAGATGTGGAGAGAGCATTGCATGATGAAATGGTGAAGTGAGAAAGGTTTAGTTACTGGCTGTTGCTTTGGGCTGCTTCCTGTGGATGTCACTTTTGATATGGTAATTGATACAATAATACTATTGCCTTAATTGAAGCAATAGTAGGAACAGCTGCAGCAATGCCAAAGGTTGTAATTATGCCAGTTAGGTCTGTAAACTAACATAATTAGTAGGGATGTCCTGATCCTGATCTTGTAAGTGCATTTGTAGGTAGTACATCATAAGCATTAGTACTGGAAAAACTGAAATCTCATGACAATCTATTTAGTTGCTTGAGATGAAAGGTTGAAGGTCATTGTCATACAAAAAATATTAAGGAATCTTCAGGAGGTTTCATGCTTTGGGGGAGGGAGGTTGGGGCAATCCCTCTATTATGTAGGCCAAAGTTAGTGGACTAACTGACCAGCCTTTACTGTTCATTTCACTTCATTTGAATTAAAAATGCTAAATAATTCAAATTCCTGCGAGTCCGGTGACAAGTACTTTCTGTTAAATTTGGTTTTAAACTACTAAACTATCTGTTGAATACTAAAAGCTTGCATTACGCTGAAGCTGTTTGTATTGTAGCTGTCAATATTATGTGAGAAGTCAATATTTTCCATATAAGCAACAGTGGATGTTTTCTGTTGTTCCTGAAAAACAGAATCTATTACATACTGAATTGTCGTCGTGTCAAATCATAAATTCCTCACCACAGGTAACATCAAATGATAAATGATTTAAAGAAAGAATAAGGACCAGTACAGTTATTTATCAGGAAATTTCTTTGGACAAAAAGAACACACTGAGATTCGCATTGATATCAATTGGCTATTCTTTTAAGAAATCTTGGAATAAATTGATTGCTTGGTTGTAGAAATCCGTTTGCTAGTGAACCTAAAACCCATATGAATCTTCCATTTAACAACTTGCAGAATTTCCACCTATAAAGTTTAGGGCAGGCTTTAGTCATTTTTTTGTAACTTATGTTGAACACTGTCTGGAGTTCAAAGCGAGTATACAGTATTACCTGCATCACATTACACATCACTATTGCAGTACAATTCCTGCTCCTACTACTGTAGTATGACTAATGCTTTGTTGATGTTAAAGGATTAATTATTTAGCAATATGAAATTTAAAATATGGGTCAGGAAGGCAAGCAGAAATACAGTCATCAAATATGTAGCCTATAAGTGAAGTTTGATTTCCTGACAGCATAGAATGTTTGAGTCCACAAGCTGTTGTCTCCGTTTCTCCTGCTTCACTGTGAAGTATATCCGAGGTGCTGTTTTTAAAAGATTCCACCCTTCCACCGGCTGATGAAGGATGGGCCTGTGGGCAACTGATGTCTGCCTGAAGATACATCAATTTTTGAGGGCCTCGGAAGTGAGAATTTGACAGAAGGCACGAAGAAAAATGGGCTCAGACAGGCTGAGGTCAACAGCGCATCATGGACATCATTCTGCCCGAGATGATTAACCATTATGTCTGTTACTATCAGGCAGTTAAGCTGAGCTGTCCTGCACCAGACAATGAGTGCTGTGGGGCATCACTGTGCATTTTACTTCCTTGTTGAAGAAGAGTAGACATTCTACACTTTGCAACTTTGTTCGACTTAATTGAGTGTGCTTTAAAACTCATCTGATCGAAGATCACACTGGGGCCACTGTGATACTCGGCTACTGAGCATGTATCTGGGCTGATGCTGAAGTGAGGAGGGCAGAGGTCATGTCCAGTGACAGGCTGTCATAGCAAAGCCTGGATAAAAGGACTCAGTACTAAGAGAATATTTGTCTGTGTAGTATGTAAATAGAATTTTGTTTATCAATCAAATCAATTAATCTGTTGATTATTGATCATGATCATGTTCTCAAATGTATTGCTTTGTCCATAATCCAGAATTATTCAGTTGTAATGATTTCTTTGTTATGTGGAGCAAATAAACCAGAAAATATCCACATTTAAGAAGTTGAAAAATCAGAAAGCTTGTTTTCACGATTGAAATAACACTCAAACGGATTAACTGAAAATCAAAATAGTGAGGATTAATTTAGTAATCGATTAATAATCAATTTATCAAATAATCACTGCCGCCCTAGAATGCAATACATGCTGCAGGCTGTCCATCTCATCACCCACAAAGGACATGCATTTGATTTGAAGATCAGATTTGCCTTTTTCGACTGTAAACTTTATTTTTCATGAAACGGCACAGGACAATCATGCAAAATTGCAAGGTAAAATTATCTTAGTAAGATAATATAATGGTAATAGCATGTTTTTCCTCAACTAATATCCAGGTAAGAGCATGGTACTAATAAATACTGTTGACTATTACTACAGGATATCAATTTTGATTTAAAATTGGCATATTATACTGTTGAAATGTCCCACACACTTTGCTTATTGTTATTACCAAGATATTACTCGGTGACTACCATAGAAATTAGATGGTATTACAATATTATTACCATAACCATTACTTTGTTGTGGGAATTGATCAGTTTACAGATGCCTCGTATTTTACAACTGTCTCAGACCATCTGTACTCCTCCTATTGTGTTGTGACAGCCGGCCCAGGAAATGTGAGTAAATTGTGGCTCAGCCTTGAACGAATTACAGGACTTGCCCTGGTATTTGCTATGTTGATGCATGTTTTGCACCACCAGTGCCAAAGACGATTGACATGCTGTAGCTGTGTGATCATAAGTGTGATCATGCCAAATATATTTTTAGGCAGGTTTTTTGTTTTACGGCGTCACATTCGACAACTGAAAGTTAAAATAGAATGATTTCAAGTCTAATTCTTTCAACTGTGCATTAAGTGTTCTTTACCCCAAGATGCAAGCCTGTAATTGTGGTGGCTGTACCGTTATGGTAAAAATTCCTAATGGCTAGATCCTTTGGTAAGATCAGTACAGTCCAACATGTCGAATAATAGTTTCTTGATTAAGAGGTTAGCTGGTTAACTGGGAAAAATTAAAAATGACAAAATAGTATTTTGCCCTACAAATGACATTCTGCTGACATCAAGATCCTGTGTAGGCAGATACAGCACTGTCTGAGGGAACTTTTCCCTTTTTCATTTCTAAAAGTAGGTGAATTGGCGTTGTTATTTCATCTGAAGATGCTGTAACCTATTAAAGAAAGTTAAACACTCAGAGAAGTGTAAATCTATGTTTGTGCAGTAAGCACTTTAAACCAACAAATTAAATGAAAATAACAAAATTAAGGATGAGAAATGCTTTAGAAAAGAATAAAATGATTGAAAAGTTTGTTTGTTAAAATTATAAAATTAGAGATTTTATGTTTCATCGTCATTTAGGGAGGACCAAACATTTTAAAGGCTAGTGGTGTAAACAGCAGCCCGAAACACTGTGAAAGCTTTCCATATGAAATGTACACTTTTACAATGTTGTGGTGCATGCACACAAAGACTTTAGTTCGCCTTAATAACACTAATATTAATTGTGATGTGTAGCATATAGGGCATACCGACAGGAAAGATTTTTCCCCAGAAAGATCAAGCTGATTTGTAGGAATAGTTGTAAAACTATGACCGTGAGCTCAAAGTCAAGCGACCAAATTATCAGTTCAAAGTCAAACCCATAACTGACAGTAACTGAAGAGCTAAACAGAGAAAGAAACTTAGACTTGATTTGTCCAGTAGCTGTATAAAAAAAGCACCAATTTTACCTGAAGAGTTCATAATATGCCTTTTTTTTGATGTGGTTAAAACTACTAGTCTGACCACCAAATTTTCATGACTCCATAAGGAGAAATTAAAGCTAAAAAGAGTCTCTTATTATTATAGAGTCTCTTATTACCAGTGTGAGTGGTAATTTACTGCTGTGACCTTAAAATGTTTTTCATAAGTACCAAACACATTTGACCTACTTACTCACATGCAGCACAGTTCTCACACAGTTTGAGTTCAGCAGCCCAGAGTGAAAGTAGAGTGGAAGCTGTCTGTGATCATTTTGTTTGTCTATTTAAGTTAATGTTAATGCTAAAACCAGCTGTGCACGATAGCAGAGCTGTCTGAGAGTTGAGATAAGTTAGATTAAAAACCCTAATACAAGATCAGCTCCAAATCTGGTCTGAGACTGTTTTATTTTGGTCCACTCACTTGTGAAGTATTTCTGTCTTATTTAAAGCCAACTCACCAAATGCAACTATTTTTGTTACTCTTTAGTCGTGCACATAGTTCATTATTCTTCACCTATACTCTGATGCTGTCATACCTCAACAACCAAAGGACAAAAGACTTTGAAATAGGAGCCTGTGTAAAGACGGTTACTGTGACAGGAGCCTAAACAGCCAAAGCACCTCACACATCTCTGTCCCTATTATCTCAAAAACAATTTGATGAGTGCAGATTTTGATTCATGAAAATGACCCCGAGTGATTGCATCACAAAGTGGCTCAATGGAAAGATTTGATTGGCCCGGTGATGTGTGTGAAATAGTGGCCTTTAATCTCTGACACCCATCTCTTAGGATTAATCTCAAATTGTTCTGTGTTTCACTGACAGATTATTGTGAGAGAGAGATAAGACTGGATAAGGGATGGTTGTTGATATAAAAGAATGGAATTAGATTTTCATCTTTATAGTGCTTATTATAGTGCTTAACATTCTAGTTAACATTAAGATAGTAAATGATCTGTAACCCTAATGAAATCTGGTCCTTACATTAAGTTTTATTATTGTTGCTATTAAACGTATGCGTTGGACACCTTTCCCTCCGACACCTGTCAGAACAGCAGGCTCCATGCTATGTCAAATCCCACATAAAATATTGTATACATACATGTCCATGTAAATGCATTCGTGTAAATTGGCTCCATCCCTCGTCTGACTCTTGACATTGAGTCAGATCATAGAAAAACACACAGGGACATTTGGAAACCTTATAAATCTTACTACATATTTACCACTTAAACCTGAAACGCCACGAAATGTCATATGGGGAGTGACATCTGCAGCGCTACCAGAGATAGACTGCATGTCTGTCTGGCTTCCTTATGTAGGGATTTATGGCTGTTTTACACATTATAGGTAGTCATTATGGCAGGTTTCTCCAGTTCTTAAACACACAAGAGGCCAACACAGTGTCCGCAAAAAGTGAAGAATTTAAACAGCCATTTATTACAAAGAAAAATTGTCCTGTTATCTTGACCAACTCATACACTATGAAAGGAATGTTAAAACCCATGACCCCATGGTCATTTCTCATGCCATTAAAGACTCAGTCTGGGCTTCATCTCTCAATTGTCTTTATTTCGGACGCTTCATTTGTCTCTGCATTAAAACCAAATCTGAATATAAGCTTTTTAACAGTATCTATATACACTATGTGCAAGAGTCGAGTTTGGTTTTAGCAGTAGCCACCTTCAAATGACAGGCCTCATCTGTCTCCAACACACCGATTTCTGATGTCTGTCCTCTTGTAACATTTGCCTTATTGTCTGTCCTACTCTGCCCATCCTTCTGTTTCGTCCTCTGATGCTCAGATACCCCTCTCCTCCCTTCCCGTTCTCTATCTCAGTGTGTGTGCTGTCTTGTGCATTGCCTGGCTGATGTAATTTGCAGTCGCCTTTAGTAGTTTGAGACGCCAGCATCCTGAACCCAGTGCTCTTCATGCAGAGTGCTCCTGTGGGAGGCAGTGAGCCAGCACTCACTGAACTACTCTCCTCCACGCTTTCATCATCCTTGTATGCATCCATGTGTGCGAATAAGGCAATCTGCCTAGTGGCCAGGGATAATTAAAGATACCGTAGTATCACTTGAGTGTCATAGCACCATATAGTGTCAGTTTCCTTTAAGATGCTGATGAAAAAAAAAGTATCACAAGTTGATTTCATTTGGGGGTTCATGGGCAGATTTGACTTTGCAGCAGTAAATATTCCACTGGTGTGACGTTAACTCAACATGTTTATGTGTGTTTGCAGGACTGCAATCTATTTCTATGACTACAGAGAAGGCTTTGGAAATGAAGAGTGCAATGGAGGGTGACACCAGGACGACCAATCAGGTGGGAGCAGCAGGGAACTTGCAGCAGCTGTAGATCATTTTTCTCAGGCCTCTCAGTCACTCGAGGGCCTTCCATGTTTTCTGTTTGATATGCAAGGCAACAAGCCGCCTCGGCTTCTGCCAGCAACTGAACATCTGAGCATCTTTGAGCGGCGGCTCACTCTGCATCATACACTTGATGATGTGATTGCTTTACATGATCAGAGATATTGAAATTGAAACACATTGCCTCTTGAGACTCAGAATTCAAATGTTTAAATAGAGGACAGCTCACAGTGAATCTACAGCTCACTCATAGGAAGGATTATGTCTCTTCCAGGTTCCTGAGGATCACGGGGAAATGGATGACAGTTCAGAGAAGACCCCCAGCAAAGCTTCCAAATCTCCCCAGAAAAGCACCAAGAGGCCAAAAACTGTCCCTGTCAAAGTCACGCTACTTGACGGTTCAGACTATGAGACTGGGGTCGAGGTACATTTGTCAGCAAACCCAATTTTCTTCTTTTTTTTGGCATTTTTTTTATATTTGTGTTGAGATGAATTTGAAAAGATGATTTTTAAATGTAAAAAAAAAAATTTTTCCTCCTGATATAAATGTGGGTCTAGCAATTAAAACAAAATGCTCATTTTAATAAACTGAAACAGGATTAGTTAACCCATTTCATCTTAAAGCGTGTATCTTCAAGATATTGGCAAAATAACTTGCTTGAGTTAAGTTGTAGACATTATGAATTATTTCAGCTTGGGCTTATTTTCTGGATTGCACGTTCTCCTAGTGTTTGAGCGGGTGTTTGAGATCAGTTTTTTTTTTTTTTTTGATCTTGATGATCTTGATTTGTAGTGTGTTTTTCATTTTTTTTTTAACTATGATCTTGATTTGTAGTGTGTTTTTCAATAGTTAACTGTTTATGTAGCTAACTTGGTTTTCCTGATACTCATTTGTTGAAATAATAAAATAACAATATCATTTTTAATAACAATGACAGGAATCTATACAGCAATCTATCTTGTCCCACTGTCTTCAGATATGCAGATTAGGGGTAGTTTAGAAGGAAACTCCAAATTGACTGTAGGTGTGAATATGAGCATAAGTGATTGGATGGTCCCCCATTGGCCTAGTGATATTCTGGCATTCACTTGTCCAATGTGTATTTCTCCCCCAGTGTCAGGTTCTAGCTGCCCCAGGAGGGCTGATCCTTAAAGTATCAATGGAACTGATAGATGGATGAATGTTGTCTGGAAAGTTAGTTTTAATTTGGTTTACATGTTGCTTGTCAGACATCTTGGGATGAACCGTCTCCTTGTTCTCACCTTCCCTTTCACCGTCAATTTGCTCTGTGCTTATCAGATCTCCATTTGTTTGCAAAGTTGTCATATCCGATTGCAATGGACAAAACAAAAAAAAAACAGACATTTCCCTGAAACCTGATTGCAGTTTCACAAGCAAACATAATGTACAACAACTTTTTAAAGCGCTATTCTTTGATATTTGTTTCACCATTTGCAGTTCTTCAAAAATAAATAAATAAATAAATAAAATCAAACAAAAATGTTTGTTCCTTCACAGTAAAAAAAACAATCACCTAAATTTCACGTCTTGCTGTGTAGGTGACAAAAACTACAGCGAAACTACAAAAGTGGTTGTACATTTCCCCCATTTGAATTAAGCCCTTGAGTCAGCACAGTCCACTTTAGTGGGTTTTCATCTCCCTCGGTAATACATGCTACTGAGTCAGGAAATGTGGCTCTGTCGCTGTTCTCACTGAGAGGGGGAGTAGTGATGGATAGAGGGAGGTGAGACAAACTCTGCATTGTGGGGGATGGAAGTCTCAGAAAAGCTTTTCCCAGCTTTCAAGCTGGGAAAAGGGACTCTAGTCTTTTGTGTTTGCAAACAGGTTAATTCCCACCACCCTCAGTTTATTTGAATTTCACAGTAGCCCTCTACATTCATCATACCTGAGAACTGCAGAAAATTAATTTGTTCCTGGATATGAAATGACTTCTGAGGAAGAAAAAGAGGTTGTTGCAGGGAGCTGTTCTACAACAGAGGGAGACAGCGTGCACGGTTACAGAGCTGCTATGAAGCACGTTAAAACATCAATGGGACCCCAGTGAAGATGGAGTGTGACAGGAATGATCTTGTCGGCGACTTAAACTCATTCATATCAACTCCATTCTTTTTTTCTGGCCTACTGCCTGCCACGTGATCTCACATACAATAAGTTACTGTTAAGGAAACAGTGAGTGGAAAAATGTGTCGGGCTGAAGCATCACATACACATATTCTCCATCAACTCAACCCTCAATCTCTCCTATCTGTCTTGGCTTATATGCAACAATACACACACATACAGTACGTATTTCTTCATGTCACCTGAGCAGTGACTGGAGAGGTATTGCACTTTGACAGGAAATCCATGCAGTTGACAGATGAGTGCTCCTATGTTTGACCGGGAGAAAATAGAATGGGTGTAGGGAAGAGGAGGAGGTAAAGATGACGACTGTGGGGGAGGAGAGTAAGAAAGGGAGGCGGTCGAGTGTATATTATCAGTGTGCCTGCAGTGAAAAAAGTTCATTGTAAATGCAGTAATTATTTTAATTGCAGTCATGATGGTCGCTCAACACGGAGGCATCCTCAGCCACCTATTGATGTTTGGCTCTGAACACTATAGATATTGATTAGACTCAGTGCACTGACATTGTCCGGTCTTTAAACTAAAGCCATGCTATTAGAACTGTAGTCTTTGCTATTTTGAAAAGCCTTTTGATTGAAGCATTTAGGTTTTGAACCAGACACACTACTGTGCCCTTATTTTTTACTGCTTCCAATGAAAGGATCATTTTCATTTTCTTGGTTTATTCATTTTGTTTGTCACCCACAGGACCACACAGATTTCAGTTTTATTAAAGTGAATGCAGATGTTCCATTGCTCAGATTAAATGGGTTTTTCTAACACTGATGCTGATCTTTTGGCCAATGTATTTGGGCCAATGTATTTGGGCCAATGTATTTGGTTGATTTCCTTTTTCACCTCCGTGAGATATTATATAGCAGTTTACAATGGATACACAAAATTGCTTTAAATAAACATTTGTTGAAAATTAACCAGGTGATGTAAGCTCTTTCAGGAATATACATTACATAGCTTTCAAAATGGTTACGTTTAATCTGAGTTGTTCATAAGCCAGGAATTTATGGTCACTTTTATAGTCAGCACGTAAACTAGGAGGCTATTTATTTATCTTCATCAGCATCAGCAGTACAGATTTCTGTCGAGGATTACATCAAATTGCTGCTGATACAGTCAACACACAGAACTGGTTCCAGAGATGTGACTGGAGCCAATTGTATTGACATCAAAACCTAATCAGCGGCTTGTGAATTAGTTGCCATGCTTGGTAAACCATGTGAGGTGTGTGTTGAAATTTCATCTTGATCAAAAATTGAATATTTACGCACTGCTCCCTAAAATAAATACCAACTGCAAACTCTGCCTGTTAATAAGCAACCTTCTACCACTTTGCCCATGGCAGCACAATAAAAAGGATTCCTTGTTTGATTGAGAGAGATGGCTTGATAATGGTTAATTAGCTTTTGTTAAAATTTCTAAATTTGCGCTGCCTGTAGTGCCAGTTTTTGTTACAAATGCTGAAAAAAAAAGCTATGTGGTGGCCTGGTATGACCAGAGATTATGAGAATGCACACACACACACAGAGCAGGGACCTATTACTTCTGTTTCTATGGTAACGGCTGCTTCGTTGCTTTGTCGCCATAGGAGCCAGGTTACCCTTGGAGATGGAACAGGCATGGGTGTGCCTGTGTGTCTGTGGATGTGTGTGGAAACAGTGTTTTGCCAAGGCTGTGTGCAGCACACACAGGCCGTGTGCTCAGCCCTGAAGGGCTGGATAGAAAATAGGTGTGGTCTTTCCTGAAACACCACTGAGACAGTGCAATTCTTCCCCTTATATAGTCACACAGAGCATAGCTCCTCCTCCTCAGCAGGGGAAAGGATGACTGGAGGCATTGCTCAGACATCAGTGTGGATAGGCTCTTGTGCTGGTGATATTTTGGCCTCCTTTGTGTTGAAAAACACGGATTGAAAACAATGTATTTGTGTCCAGCTAAATACTATTCTGCTATTATTTAACTAGACAACCAAGCCTAATACTGAATTATATAGTAAAGATTAAATGTGTGTGACAGCTAAAAATGTAGATGGAGGCTGGTGACTAATGTGTGAAAGGACAGGGTGTGACATGGCTGGAACCTTACAATATAACATATTGTATCAGTAGTAACTAGATGTGTAATTTCTGTCCAACTATACAGAAATCTTTCAAGTCCTTTTGGTACAGTTTTAATTATGACCTGGATGAATGAGAATCTTCACAGACATTGTATGTGTCTTTTAGCTATAGGGGATCGGATGCATTATTGCAAATACATTTGTCTTCCTGTTTTATTTTTACAGTACTTTGTGCATGTTGAACCTGCACTGTGTCACCTGCCCACATACTGTGTGTAATGTGTGTCTAATGTTTGTGTGAGACAGAAATTCGCCAAGGGCCAGACCCTGCTGGACATGGTGTGTGGCCATCTGAACCTGCTGGAGAGGGACTACTTTGGTCTGACTTTCCAGGACACAGACAATTCCAAGGTCAGCCACATATAAACACAAACACGTGATTACATTATTATTAAAATATCTGTGTCTTGTCCGCAGCTGTTGAAATGCAGCCGCTGAACCTCCATTTTGTTCCCATAAGAACCATCCTAATAGCTATTGGTGTCCATAATGCATCTCCAAATATTAGATACATGTATGTGTGTGTATTATTTTATAAGCATACTAGCTTTCACCAATAAAAGAAGATACATGAAATAACTGTAATGAATCTAACATGTTTATTAATGGCTGCAAGTACTTTTTTTTTTCCTGGTTTGGACTTCTTGACAAATACCAGCCAGAAAATAACAACAGGTGTAAAGCAGTAAGTCATTGGTTGTCCTTTAAACTGAGTTTAACTGCTTCCAGGTTTAAAGTGCCATACATGGCATTTAACCTTTAAAAACGCGATTAGACAGGATGGCCTTTTAAAATGGTGCATGTGGTCTGCACTGCACAATGAAAGCTGTAGTGACATGACATTAAGTAGAAGGAGTTGGAGTCAGCTGGCATTTATAGCCCCTATATTGATGGTTTCAGAGTTTATAGACGCTGTTGTCAAATTTTCTTTCGACATAAATAGGTTTGGCTTTCAGTTTGTGAGGTAAAGCTTTTACAACCTGAAAGGGGATGCTTTGGTCATTTTTAAAGGATTATCCTGTTCTTTCATTTTTATCAGAACTGGTTGGATCCTTCCAAAGAAATTAAGAAGCAAATCCGAGGTAAGTGTGGCACAAATACACACACTTGTTTCCATGACTTCAGAAGACATTGCACTGACTTGCTTTTATTTTCTGAAGACTTTCTCTAACCTTAACTCTAATTACTACTGATCTAACTCTAACCCCGACCCTAAACCCAACCTTAACCTAACTTACATTTCTTCACCTTAGAATATATTAATTTATGATATGGAGACTTGATTTTTGTCATAAGGAGTGCAAGTCTCTATAATGTTAGTGTGTAAACAGATTTAGGTCCCCACAACATACCAAGTACATACACATACAGGTGTGTGCAGTTATCAGGACTTTCATTGACTTGCTTTCGTTTGGACAGCTGAACTAATGCTTTATCCCTAACCTTAAACATAACCAGTTAATGCCCAACAAGAACCTTAACCTACAGCAACAAAACAAATAGAAGAACATACATACACACTGCACAACAGTCTCCTTCTGAAATTAACCCTGTTTGTTTGTCCACAGTTGGTTCCTGGATTTTTGGATTTTCTGTCAAGTTTTACCCTCCAGATCCATCTGTGCTCATTGAAGACATCACCAGGTAGGTGATGATGTTTTAATGGTCTAAATCAAGTCTACTGAGACATACACAGGACTGCTTGTAATAATAATTGCAGTAAAGCCAGCCACTGTTTTTGAGAACAATGAGTTGAATTTACTTTTCTAGGGAAGAAATGGTACGGTCCTTCACTGTACTGATTTTAAATAAAGGATGATGATGATGATGATGATGATGATGATGATGATGATGAAAAAAGAAAATTAAACTAGGAGAGCAGAATCTGTGTCTACAGTGGCTGCAATTACAGTCATGAGCTAAATCAGACCAAATCATTTTTATGATCTAGAATCAATTTTTAGTCACCAGTCAGTCCTTCTTTTATAGTAACATATGCGCAAGTGTTTACATGATATGTGAAACCTCTTATAAGGCAAAGCAAAATGCTCACAGTCACAGTGAATTTGGACAACAGCTTACATGGGAACCAACATTCCATTAGCCTGGCATTAAGGGGAATAATTTGCATGACACACTATCATGCAAACAGCTTTTACTGATTAACTTAATCCGTATAAGGTCATAATCAAAACAAGCAATAATTAGATTAGGACATGTGAAGACTATGGCACATTACTTTGATTATGAATATATTGTATATCTTCCATACAATTTTTCAGGTAATTTACACATTTAACTACATTTACAACTTCATATAGATTTTTTCCATTCTTTTTCTTAACAGAATATTTAACACAAAGAAAAAGAGCAAAACATAATCTAATTGCATTGATAATTTATTTCTGAATAAAAAAAAAACACCTTTGGATCTTTAGATCCTGAAATTTGTGTAATTAAACTAAACTTTTAACTTGATTATGTCAAATATGGCTGTATTTCACAACATTAAAAACATATTCATTTTATGGCCGATTGGAGTATGCAGACATCAGAATAGTATTTGGTATTTTAATTTAAACATTTAGTCAGTAATGTTAACAGACTTTGACTACTTGCTGTTCATACCCTTTTGTGCTTCAGGTACTACCTGTGTCTGCAGCTGAGGGATGACATTCTATCCGGACGTCTGCCATGTTCATTTGTCACCCATGCCCTTCTGGGATCCTACACTGTCCAGGCTGAACTGGGAGACTATGAGCCAGAGGAACATGGCCCTGACTATGTTAGCGATTTCCGATTCGCCCCCAACCAGACACGCGAGCTAGAGGAGAGAGTAATGGAGCTTCACCGTAACTACAGGTTGGAGAAAATATGACTTCATGATAATGCAATAGGAAGAATGGAAGATGCATTTGTTTCAAATTTGCATGACTAATATGAGGAATCATATGTAATATATGCATCATAGGGGGATGAGTCCAGCAGACGCAGAGGTCAACTTTCTAGAAAATGCCAAGAAGCTCTCGATGTATGGAGTTGACTTGCATCATGCTAAGGTACAGAGACACTTCTCAACTTTTTCAACTGGAAATGCACTTTTTATGTTATTTTTGAAACGTCATGCCTTTGTTCACAAGGACTCAGAAGGAATTGACATAATGCTTGGAGTGAGCGCCAATGGACTGCTCATCTACCGAGACCGCCTCAGGATCAACCGGTTTGCCTGGCCAAAAATCCTCAAGATCTCCTATAAAAGAAGCAATTTCTACATAAAGATTCGTCCCGGAGAGGTAAATAAAAACTGCAATAATCTTACCTTGTGCATCATGCTTGACTAATGATTTCATGCACTACCCCACAATAAAAGCGCATGACAGTCCCTTCGACAAGGCTGACAAAAGAGGAATTGGAGATCATTTAGTAAACTCACAATTCTATTTCACGGTTCCACAGTTGTTAAAGTGACATCACTGTCTCCCTTGACTTTTCCCCGACCAGTGTAAATAGTCATTTCATGGTTTTATAAAAGTTATTTCTGAGATTTATCAGCTGCAATCTATGTAGCAACTGACACGGAATATATTTTCAGATATTTTTTTTTACAGTACTTATATGCTGTTCTTAAATATTAGGCTAATAGGTTATGCTTTTGTTTGTCCTCATCTGTGGTGACTTTAAAGCCATATTAGGATTTGCACTAAAATCAAGGGCTTTATAGGGGCCACATTACCCTCATGCTGGTTTTAATCTTCCTAATATTATCATGATGTATTTTTTTCTTTCTTTATTCTAAGCCTTGGGGGTTTACAGAGTGTGTTTTATATATGCTGTTTAACTTGACATCCTCATAGTAATACCAAGGCTTGCATCGACTTTGTTCTGCTATTCTATCCTCTCACGTCTGCTGTCATTTCACATTTTCCTGTAGGTTTGTTCCTGTATTTAAAAGCCTCTTTATTATAAACTGTCCACACAGAATATTTTGTGCATAGATTAGAGGTTGTTTTCTCCTTGTGATCTGCCCGTTCCCACGGTTTAAAGGCCTGCAATATTGCTGATAACCTATTGATCTGAAAGTGTCTTCTTCTATTTACACCACTGAACATCGGACCACTGAGTGCAAGAATGGCTGATTGTAGATCAGAGTAAAATTTCCTCAAGTAAAATTTTATTCTAAATTCTAAATAAGAGTCCTAGTAAGAGTCGCAGTATTAATAGAGTAACATTTAATACTTACATCTCATCTTGCAGTGTTAAATTTTCAGAGTAATTTTACTCTACATAATAATAATTTACTCTGTTTAGCATAAACCTTTAACCTTTGTGGGTGTGGTCATGTTGAATTACTCCAATAGAATTTACTCTGAATTTATACTCACTATTGGCCACAGGTAAGAGTTATACTCCAAAATAAGTAAATATGACAGTTTGGGAGCAAAATAAAAGTAACTCTGGAAAAATGACTGTCCTGGTTTTCCTGTGTAGAGAGTTGAAAAATTCTACATGACATGGCAGATGCAATAATACATTTTTAAGAGTTAACACAAAAGCAATATTGATTTTTTGTTTGGATTGCTGCAGAGAAAATACAATTCACCCTGCTGCCACCTCTCCATCTTTCCCCACACTCACTCCCCATTTACTCCTTCACTTTCACCCATTTCCTTCACCACTCAGTATGAACAGTTTGAGAGCACCATAGGCTTCAAGCTGCCCAATCATCGGGCCTCAAAGCGACTGTGGAAGGTCTGCATTGAGCACCACACCTTCTTCAGGTAGGAGTGGATTCCCACAGACAGACACACCCTATCTGCACTTAACCCTGCATGGACAATTGTCACATTTGAAGAAATCTGTGGCTAATGCTTCATATTTTCATACAGACGTGAGTGGTATTCTTCTTTCCTCATATATGTGATCGGGAAGGAAAATCAGTTTCCCAAAATGTAAAATTGAAAAACTGTAGTGTGTTACTTTTAAACCTTTCAAACCTTTGACAAACAATTTCACACAATGCTGATTAAGCCTATCAGCTCCACACAACTTGATCTCCTGTTGCCTGGCGACATTTCCGCTCTGCATACAGGAAGTGTTTGTGTGAAGAAATCAACAAAAGTTACATACTACAGCTTTAACTTGCTCTTTCATGAATGAATTCATGAATTCTTCAAAAAAAAAAAAAAAAATCAGCTCATGCATTGAGAGTCCACACATCTAACTAAATCCATATCACAAAAAGTAAAATGTATTTTAAATCAAAATACCTTCCTCCAGGTTGGTTTCTCCAGAGCCGCCTCCCAAGGGCTTCCTGGTGATTGGCTCCAAGTTTCGGTACAGTGGAAGAACCCAAGCCCAGACCAGACAGGCCAGCGCGCTCATCGACAGGCCTGCACCACAGTTCGACCGCTCTGTTAGTAAGAGGTACATGCTGCCTCGCAGCATTGATGGTGGTGAGTGCCCTGACTATGTCCACTATAATGCACACCCATGATTATTATGAGGCAATAACCAAGCTCCTGCCCCTTTTGTTTAGGAAAAAAAGTCAGAAGTTATGCATTTAAACACATCACACTTTCTAAATATTTTAGCAATGGTACTTACTGATATTAGAGCCAACTTGATTACGGCTAACTTAATAATTATTGAATGAAATGATCCCTGTTAAATAATTTGCAGTCCATCAAGTCATGTAAGAGGTAATGTGGATGATTTTTACCGTTGTCTCTTTCCAAGCCTCAGCCCTTGGTGATAGCATGGACCAGTTGTCCCAGCGAAGCTCCAGTGAACGCACACAGTTCATGTCTAGAGAAGACCTAGACCAAGAGGGCAGCCTGGATCTGGACCATGAGCAGTACCACTATCAGGACCAAGACCAGGACCAGTACACGGACCAAGAGCTGGAGCAACATGACGGTCACGATCAGAAACAGACACAGGACGAGAACATCTCCTCACAGACAAAGACTGTTGAGCTCAAGGTAGAGGATGAAGATATACAATGGTTTCATATACTTGCCTTCACTGCAGCTCCTGCAGCACACATATGGACAAATTAAATGTCATCATTTCAAAAGAGGTACGCTTTTGCTTGAGCCATACTCTTGTCAGGCAAAATTGTCATCAAAAAAATAAATCACAGTTTTGAGAGGAACACGCAAAAAGCAATTTATTTGCTGCACCTTAGAAAAAAACGAAACAACTCTCACCAACTTTTGACTAACACTCGTTCTTCTCTGTCACATTCCCTTTCATAAAAATTGTGAACAAATCCCGCTTGAGTTTCATACAAGTCCCCTATACTCACTGTTTCCTAAACTGACTGCCAAAACTGAATGCTGCAGATAACAGTGCTCTAACACCTGTCACAGCTGTTATGTTAACTCTCTTTGCTAACCTGTGCTCTTTCATTCTCTCACCTCTCTGTTCTCCACCGCATCTTTCCCTGCAGAGTGAAGACACATGCACACTTGTTGACTCAAAGCCAGAGGTATTTTGGCCTTGGACCTTTGTGTCTGACTGTGTGGTTTTGGTTGTTGCAGGTCATGCACCCACAGTGTCAGTTCAGCACGAGTTGTTGTTGTTTTGATTGATTGCCGCCATAGGGAATGTTATTTCTGCTCACATTTTCCCTGATACCTTTGGGTTGAATCCATGGAAACTGCATGAACTGATCTTACAATGAATAGACACACAATATATAATGTGCGTTTGTTTAGGCTGGTCCTTTTTTTTAAACTCTCCTTTTATCTGGGCACCTGCTGGGAAATCGTCATAGTGGGGAACTAGATTTTCTTCATAGATATTTAGCTGTTATCTAGAGTTTAACTCCAGCTGAAAAAGCCTTTTTTTTCCAATTGTCACAAATGCTACAGTGCATGCATTTCAAATAACAGTGATGAATGAATAGAATAAACAATACATTTATAATTATTTTATTAAAAACTGTTTCTTTTGCTTCTTTGTTTTTTCATTTATATACAGTATACCAACATTGGAGTATATGTAGTCGATATGTGTCATCGTATTAAAATGTACTGCAGAACACAATGAGATTGCATTAGTCAATTAAAGGTGGTATGGTGTCACGACCCTGCTCGTATGTCAGGACAAAAAGGAGTCGCACAGTTTTAACGTAAAATTAACTGGTGTTAATAAATTATATTAAAAGCAACTCCAGAGCTAACTAAAGAATTAAGGTGATTGGATGATCAGCGAGAGAAAGAGAGATTGAAGAATGTGATTGCCAGGTCTAAGCTCAACAGGGAGACTGGCCAGGTGCCTCATGTTTTGTTAACTAACCCTGCCCACATACCTGCAAGACAAACAGAGACAGACAAGAAACAGGGAAAACTCAAAAATGCATCAGGCTCTGCTAAAGCAGAAGGGCCGTCACATTTGAGAACAATCCCCCCGCTCCAAGCACTCAAGTCGAGTCAATACATGACTGCAATAATTATCACTTGGCTGACACTGAAATGGATTGTCCGCGACTTCTTGGCAGAACATTAAATGGCTTAGCAATCTTAGTCCAAAGGACAGATGGTGTTAACTGTTTGCTTGTCTGTCTGTCTGTCTGGCTGTCTGCCTTTTAACTCACCTGTAGCTCTTTGTCTTTGCACACATCTTTCCTCTCCCAACCCCGCAACCCCCAAACCCTCCCTGCTTCGCCCCAAACCCCTGACTTCATCTCACTTGACCCACTTTGGGCTCCCACATGTATCGGACAAGGATTTGGCCATCCTTCGACCCAAACAGGAGGTACTGCTCGCTCTGTTTTTAAATGACATGTGCTGTGTGTGATGCTCACCAGGTGTGCATCACACACAGCACACATCGTAATCAGTGACAGAAAGTTAGTTCAGGTAAAAAAAGACTGTTACAGCTCATATTTTTAGTGTATTTTTAGGGAATATATATTGTTAAACATTAACAAAAAGTTCTCGAGTAACCATGTAACATGGAAACTTTACAACCTTAGATTAAACTATAATGTGGTCAGAAAACAATGATGAGCACTGATTTATTTTTTTTATTTTTTTGGTTAAAATTATTATATCTATTATTACTTTGTGCCTCTCTGTGTGAGCAGCAGTTCTTGGATAAACCGGAAGATGTTCTACAAAAACACCAGGCCAGCATCAATGAACTTAAGAGAGCTTTGAAGCAGCCCAACAGCAAGATGGCCCAGAGGGAGAAACGCATCTCCTCCGCCACTCCTCCTGGTGGAACCCCAGAGCGGAAATCGGTAAGAGAAAAATACTGTCCCCCTGCTATTATCCATACTGCAAAACAGTTAATTACATTATTTATAATTTGAAGTATGCTCAGACCTTTACCATAGTGTCTGCCAACAGTTTGGTTCCAGTGAGCATGAACACAAACGTTTGGAGAAAATAGTGTCAATATGGTGTAACGTTTTATGGTTTCTACAATGGAGGACAAGTGTATTTGTAGCCAGGCTAATGCAACTGTTTACTCTATGTCAACATAGGCAACTGATGATGGCAAATTGATTGCCAAGCAGGATGTTTTTGAAGGAGAGCTGAATGCTTACTCTAAAGAGAAGAGTAAGACCCCTAATCCTGTTCGAAACACATGTGCATCCTGGGCTGAAGCAAATATGAGCAAATGTCAAACACCTTTGGACTCTTTGAGAACTAGACCAGGAATGAAAACAGACTTTACTGAAATAGGACTAAGAGATATGAACCTCCCTGGTGATACCTTAGCAACTAGCAGGTATCATGATTCTGTTTTAGCGTGGAATGGCTTCCAAGAAAATGGATATGGATCTCCACTGAGCAAAGTGCAGAATGCAATGAATCACATAGATGTGAGGCATTGTCAGTACGAGCACAACACTCATCGAGAAAGGCCAAAGAACTTTGAAAACTTGATGGCAGTGGAAATCCTGTCAAAGGGCAACAGGGACAGAACTGAGAAAGATGCAATGCACTGCGAGAGTCAGAAAATAAAAGACTCAAGCCCCGTGGGAGCAAAAGATTGCAACAAAACTGTAAACTCGCACTCTGAAGTCACCAAAATAGTTCCTCTGAAGCCACAGCGATCAAAAAAGTCTTTGAATAAAGAGAACAAAGGTGTTGCAAACCCTCAAACCCAAAGCCTGTCTGATAGAGGCACCTTTGGAGCGGCTGGGGCTGTACAGATGACAAGATCAAAAGACAGCTCCTGTGAGACAGAAAGGAAACTAGACGATAATACTCCACTGCAGTCCGCCACAGATGTTGTCAAGGAAAAGACAGCAGCCACTGCATACCACAGTGAATCTGCAATGTCATATCAGCAGCAGACTCATCTACAGCTGCTGATAAAGAACGGTTTGTGTGGACAACAACAGGAGGTCAGAGACAGAAGAGATGCAGCAGGAAACAATCAGTGGACAAGAGCAGGAGTCCCGCAGGAAGATCATTTTCAAAACAACTCAGAGGTGAAAGAGAACCTCTTGTCTAGCTCCAAATTTCCAACAGCTCCTCCTCGAACTCTTCCTCTGAGAACGCAGTGGTCCAGAGAGGGACAGAGCAAAGTGGACAACAGCCACATCCACTACAGGGTGCCCAGCCAAGAAACAGCCAAGAGGAAGCAAGCGGTAAACCATATGCCCCCCCCCCCAACCTGTTTGTCAATCATGGGAAAGTAAAACATTGCATGAGCTTCAGGCAATGTCATGCAAATCTTGTTTTTACCATCTAAAAACATGCAAACAAAAAAATCCACACACTTCAGAACTCATGTGACTGTATGAGGAAAGCAAAAGTCCACCGTTCCTTCGCATCGCTTCATTGACTGACTCACTTCACGTCCATGGCCCATGGAGCCCTTTGCTTTCCCCTTTGCGTTTCCCTCTGCAAAGCTTGACATCTGCTTGGCCATCTCAGAACCCTGCGGGCCTTTAAGCAAACTTCCCATTGCTTAAGCTTCAGGTGTTTTTTTCTCACCTTAACTTGTCACGTAAACACCTGGTCTCTCCTTCCAACATCCTCACAGACTAAAGGTGGCTGCTGTTGCAAGGAGTGCAAGACCTTTACACCATTTTTTTTTGTCTCTTTTCATTTGAATCCCTTCTTTATAAAGCGGCTGAGAACGGCATTTGAACCAAATGTTTGGCCTTGGCACCTCTGTAGCAAAAGCAGAAAATGAAAGACAATTTGATGTAATCACAGGCTGCAGAGCTGCCAAACCCCTTCAGAGCTGAGGCATTCCTGTGCCACATTTACACATTTAAATATGAACACCTTTTTCCAGAAAGGGATTTTGAAAACCCTAACCTTTCAGTGCATGGCATTACCATTGCACTTGCAGTCATTTAAGCAATGTCAGCCTGTTAAATAGTATATCCAGTGTGCATGCTTCTGACAGTAGCCTTAAGCTACTCACAATGTCTGGGGATACTCATCTATGTTTACTGTGTAAGTTTAACCTCTACATTTGATGGATTAGGGCAGTGCTTACATTTTATAAATAATAAAATAGTAAAAGCCATTAGGTCAAAAACCTTTAGTCGAAAACTTGTCGAACATTCAATAATGCTTTAGTCAAACCTTTTAACCTTCTGCTTCTACTCTTGATCATGATTACATTTTAATGGACTGATTTAAGTGCACGGAATTGTTATATTATAAAAAGATATACTGATTCCTAGCTTTCACTTCCATAAATGAATTGATGCATTATTAGTCTTTTAATGAGCTGTCCCCGTTGTCCATTTCTCTTCTATAGGAGACACCTCCCACACCTGCTATTCATGAAGAGCCTCTCGGTGATGCTTCAGTGAGTCAAAACTCAAGCTTTACTCGTCTCTTATGCTTTTTTTTTTTAATTTTAAGTCACAATTTGGAAAAGTAAACAGATTTATTTTGTTAACACATTCCTCTTCATAATGTTTTAATTAGCATATTTGATGGCTCCTGTCTGTCTCCCTAAAAGCATAGTTACTCTTTCCTGCCTGCAGGGACTACAGATGTAAACAAGCTGTGTACACTCCCTGTTAACTTAACCAATAAATTAATGAAATTGGAAAACAGTCCTTAATTTTTAACTCTCATTAGTAGAGAAATACTATTTTTTCCCCTGGAGCATATTCTTTCCTTGTAGTATGAGATTTTAATTTGCTGTTAATATTCTTTGTTCTCCGTCACCTTCAGAGAGAACCATGGGAGAGACGGCTGGGCTCAGTATCAGAAGATGACCAGGACCACGAGATCCTGTACCTGAAGGAAACTCACCTGGGGATTGAGCGTAAATGTTCCAGCATCACGGTCAGCTCTACGTCCAGCCTGGAGGCAGAAGTAGATTTCACTGTCCTTACAGACCTGCACACGGGCATGGAGGAGTTCTCTAGGGGGATGTCAGAGCTGGGAGAGAGGGATCTGTCACCAGACAGGGGTTTGTACCTCGGCATTGACACACTTCAGCAGCAGGGCCTCTCTGAGCCTCTTCCTCCATTAGTATCGGCTCCTCTGTCCAGAGGAGCCAGCAGCAGCAGCCCTCCAGCTAAGCAGTTCCAGGCTGAAGAAGTCAGACCAGAGGTCAAAAGACCTGACGTTCAGGTACAGCAAACATCTCGTGTCTAGCTCTCAGCTTCTGTACTAGTTCACATAAAAATGTACCACAAAATTAGATGCAACGTGTCATGATTTACAACAGTTTGTTTTAGTGCGACAATGGGCAACTAAAGCAAGTCTGTACGGAGCTCCTCATCGTGAATTTGAAAGATCAGGTTGCCGTGTTGCTGTTGTTTAATGTGAGCATGTAAATCTGAACAGTGTGGTTGCTGTGGCTCAGGAGGACAACAGTGTGGGAATGATGTGTGCGATTGAGGAGTGCTATTTAACAGAAGCACTGCATAAATGTGTGTTTGAAAGGGTGAATAGAGTATGGTTTATTATGTAAAGCACTTGGGAAGTGTAATGCATCCTGTTAACTTTACATAGATCATATCTTCAACAGCCACTGAATCATAGCAACTGTACTTATAGATTTCTTTAAGATGTTTTGCCTTTTTCTCCCAAGAGGCTTCTTCAGTTCTGAAAGCTGATATGTGGGCAGTGCTCACTGTAACTCCAGTCAGTCCTTTACAACAGATGTTGGACTCATATTTCATAGCATGAAATCCAGGTCATGGTGATTTACAAGAAAAAGGTAGTTAAACCAGAGCAACTGATGTTTTGAAAAAAAAAAAAAACAGGTGGAGACAATAAAAGAAACAGAAAGAGAGCTGTAACAGTATTCCCGGTTATAATAGTAATTGTGGTGTGATCACACTGCATGTGTTTTTCTGTGTCTGTTCTTGGTCTGCCATTGTTTATGATTTGAATATTTTAAAAGCGGTGTAAAGTGAAAAATTCTAGAGCTAAAAAAAGTACAGTACATGGTCATTTTTGCATCAAAAGCTTAAATGAACATTATAATGTTTTCAAGAAAAGTGCTTCCATATGTGCATCCTTGTTGAAGCCTGGCTTTTCTACTGAATTTAAGACACAGACAAGGCATGTTTTATAACTGTAGCTTGTTTTAGTTAAATACTTTTTTCTTTCTTCTCTCAAGCCTGTAGTACCCAAAAAACCAAAGAGATCAGTACCTGTGTCATCGTCAGTTGACAGAGAGCAGTCACACAGAGAAGCCAGTCGCACCCCTGCTGCAGTCACGCCCCTGAGTCGGGAGGCCAGTGATGTCATGCCCACAGTGAGGAAGACGGATGTCCGGACAGAGACTCAGCCCAATGGGTCAGAGGTCACCACGACCATTGTGGAGTTCACAGATCAGGTTAGCATCATATTTAGAAAGAACAACAATATGGAACTGGTATTTTACTTGCCTTTTATAAAAAGCAGGATGTCAGTTCTGTATTCATCAAGTCACAACTTTAGATTTTTGTCTGTTTCAGGACCATGGTATCACTGGCCTAAGTGAAGTCTGTTTCTCTACGAGACAAAGTGTTTCTCCCGTGAGTACAAAGAGAAAAGCCTCTCCAATTTTAACTCAACCTGCAGCAGACACACTCCTGATCTCCAGGGTTCAAACCTACTTAGACAGAACATACATAAAGTTTACAAATATAACTGACTGGATATCCTAAAATATGAGCTTCAGTGCATGCGTGTGTGTGCGTGTGTGTGTGCATATGTACGATATGTGTGTCCACTAATACTGCAGGCTTTTGCTTTCCCAGGTTCACATGGGGAGTCTTGGTAGGGAGGCAGCAGGTTCACCCATTCTTGTTACTGAGAATGTTACCTCGGCAACCACTCAAGTCACTAAGGTACAGACATCCATAAATCTAAAAAAGAAAGCATAGCATTTCATGTCTAACATTAATAAATTGGATTTTATTGCATAACAAGGTACAGCTCATCACCGCTGCCTAAATATATGTAAATTCAAAGCATAAACTAATGCCGCTTTTTGTCCTTGGTAATGATGCTTCAGGTGTTTTCTGTTCTTCAATGGATTCAGTCTTTACATAACTTGACAAATGACACATGAAGCTGTAAAGTCTCTGAATTCTATTTGTAGCTCATGCCACTGCAAGAGCCGTTGACACAGACCTGGCTCCGACTTGAAGCCAGTGTTTTCCACACACTTTTACTAACACAATTCCTCCGTGCCCAATACAGAGGCAACACAAATAAGCCATAAAACCAAATGTGTGTTGCAGACAGTGAAAGGAGGATATTCAGAGACCAGGATCGAGAAGAGGATCATAATCACAGGAGACGATGATGTAGACCAGGAACAGGTGAGCTGAAATGGAAAATAACGTGTGGATGAAACAGTGAAATCAATTTTCAATTGATATGCCCCTGTTTATGATAATTATGTATTCTATTTAGGAATATTTCTACATTTAAAATTTGCATCTTGATGTACTTAGATTTAAACTTAGGTGTGATTTAAAAAAAAGTCTGTTAAGTTTGGTATTTTTACATCCAGTATTTATCGCATATATGTACGCAAATTAGGGTCGCACATATTTGCTTGAAATTGTATTGTAATTAATGAATTATTTAAATTCTATTTATGGGCATTACAAAATGTCTCAGATTTGAACTGTAATTCAACCTGGGACTGTCAAAGAAACATTTGTTTTTGTAGGAAGTTTTGTAAAAAGCTACTTAAAACACACATACACCCCTCTCTACCTACAGGCTCTGGCTATTGCAATACAGGAAGCCAAGCAGCAGCATCCAGACATGCAGGTGACCAAGGCAGTCGTCGTCAGAGAAACAGAGTTGTCCACTGAGGATCGACACAACACATCAGAGGTACTGCTGCCATTTTGACTCCAAAAGATAACTGGCCTCTTCTGACGTTTTGAGGTTGACCCTCTCTTCTTATCCATCTGCAGTCCTGATTTGCTGAGACGACAGTGCCCCCCTGTGGACAAGAAGTGTCAGTGTCCAACCTGAAATCTCCACCTACCATGATTGAAAGATGACTGTCAGTGATGCTGAAATGGGGTCTCTTATACATCACACACACACTGGGCTGAACCTGGACTTCCTTCAAATCCTCCTCTTTGTTTTTCCTTCAAGCAACACACTCTTGTAACCTTTAATTTGGACAACATTTCTTAAGGTCTTTGATTGGTTGGCGGTATGCAGGCACGTATACTAGAATACCAAACAAGACATAATCCAACTAAATTCCCACCAAAGCTCTCAGGACCTCGATACTCAAGCCACTTGCATCAGTACTCCTCGAAAGGTCAAAAAAGACTAAGCATAGAAGGGATTTATTTAGATGATCTGTGAAGTCACAATATGTCTTGAGACATGACCACGAGTCATGTGCAGAACATATCTGGAAAATTAGGAAAGTGTCAAAACATGGCCAGAGAATTGTCCGTTACCTTGGACTTAAAAAAACAAGACATCATCAAACTCCTGCTGTGTGTGTGTGCTCATAATAAAACTACTGCATCTTTCCCACTTGGTCCATTACATGTAGCTGCAGCACTGTTAAAGCATCCAGCAAAGCAGGGTTGTAGTGAGAGCAGAGGACTTTACATTCGGTGTTTAGTTTACCACTCCTGCATAATGAGTTAAATGAACAAATGAGCTTTGTCACACTGACTGATGAGAATGCATTGATTTAGAGAAGATACTGCTGTGCTCCACTGGTGATTGTGGTCCTCAAATATTGGTTGGAGACCAAAGCTGTAGTGTGTCTGATCCACATACTTCCATCTGTTTCACTGCTAAGATTTCACTTGATATGTGCCTGGCATGTTTGCAAGGACAAGACAGCTTCATCGTGATGGACTTTGGATTTTTCTGCATATGGTCCTGGACATTAGGACCTGTTGATACACACTGTGTACATGTTTTTATTCAAATGATGGCGATGTAGTTTCTGAGCATGCTGACGTTTCAGAGTTAGCCCAATTTCCCCTCCTCTCCCAGCCTTTAGACGTGCTTTCAGAATCCAGGTGGATATACTGTAATGGCCATTTTGTGTAGTAAGTATGTAGAGTAGGCTCGCACCCTCGTTGAAGTGGCAGAAAGGACTGCCGCATTAGTAGAATAAAACCTTGAGATAATATTTGCATGAATTCTTGCATTATTGGATTGTAATTGAGGGATATCGATATGAACTAATATATTAAGGATGGATCACAAGATCCAGGCTAATGATGGAAAGACTGTGAGAAATCAAAACATGTCAGTGCTAAATTAGTCTCAATCTGAGGTCACATCTTAGCTCTGACATGTAAGAACGGAAATTAAGGCTTCTGACAGGAAATGAAGAGTATTCATCAGAAAATGTGGGAAAGTTCAAGCGTAATACGATTCACATGTTTGTTAATCCCCACATCCAATGATAGCATATTACTTTTTCTTTCCTTTACAGCAATTTTAACAATTTAATATAATTTCTGGTGCTGTATAATATATCTTTACATATCAGTGTGTAACTTCAAATATATTTCCCAGTACTGGAACATGAAGTAGACTTTTAATGCCAACAATCAGTTGTGATGTTTTTCATAGCTGTTACTTCATCATTTAAAAGTTTTAGCGCAAATAGTGTTGTGCATCAGCGCCCTACCTTTAAGTGCAGTGTTATGAATAAAATATAGATCAGGGGTAGCATCTTTGAACTTTTAGTTGTGTGTGATTTGATACAAGATTGTTAGAGGGATGCCATAGAGATGAATGTGTGCCAATGGAGGTAGCTAATTGTACAAACTCTGATTTTGTAATGCAAGCTACTTTTAATTACACAAGTGCCAGAAAGTCAAACACATGCTGTAAACTTGACATGGCCCAGTTTTCCTTTGGCTATGGTGTCACCTCCCAAGAGAGTCTAATGCAAAAAAATGTATACAGTACATTACTGTATGTATTTGAAGTGATACACGTGGCAGCAAATCAATCATTCAACTGTGAAAACATAATGTTAAAAACTGCCATGTCAGGTTTATTAAAGTACTACTAACTTTGGCTTTCAGACACTTACAGTTAATGTTTCACATGTGCGGTACAGTAACTCCTGTTGTGTTTTATATTTTGGTTCCAAATCCTTAAAAGGTGACGTAAATCGCATCAATATGGGTGTGAAACTGGAAGGTGCGAAAAAACATACAGCTGTGCAAACCTTGTACTGTATATATGGTGGTGTTTGGTGGATTGTGAAGATGTGAAGTAGCTAATGGTCATGGATTTTATTTAAACTAGGGAGCACCAGTTCCCTCAAATGATTTTAAAAAAATTTGCTCATCAACATCAAGGAAATGAAGTCCTTCTCATGATCATCAAGTCCCGGCAAAATTAGAGGAAAATGATTCAAATCATCCTTGAGCCATCTTTCCCTCCCTCCCTCCCTCCCTCTCTCTGTCCACAATGGGTCTCAAGAAAATCTGACAATGAACTGGATTATTGGCAGACTGTAGCTTGGTGCTGAAGTGTGATTGTGGATGACCTCTGGCTGACCCTTTAACCTTGCCCACTCTTATCTGTAAAATCCTCCTCCTCCTCCTCCTCCTCCTCCACAGCAGCTTCATCTCCTCTGCCCTGCTGCTCCCCATTGCTTGGTGCTGTGTCTTTGCTGTACATTGTACTTGCATACCTTCAAAATGAATAAACAGGAGAGAAAAAAAAGATAAAATGAAACGGGAATCTGTGTTTGATCTCACATGCTTAGCTATGATTTTCTTATTGCCATTGGAATTTGCATTTTTTTTGTCCTGTAATGGAATGCGGATACTCCAGCTTTACATGTTTCATGAAACAATGCAACGTAAGGTAAGGCTTTTGGCAAATTAATTGGGCTAGTGTGTGTCTGTTAACTTTATCCCAGAAAACAAAAACCTCAAAAAAACTTTCCCCAAAACTAGTAATGAAAGAGGAGTCACTGGGTAGAGGAATTACAAAGTAAGAGTAAAATGAGAAGCACATTTTCAAAACAAAACCAACTCAATAGCATTCCAAACAGAAAGTAAGGTAAAGAGGCTTTGACCCTCTGAAGGCTGCCTTTATAATATCTCAGTCGGGCTGATTGCCCTCAGCTGTGGGAGAAGACAGGTGCATCCAATAGCTCCTGATTAACAAAGAAATCTGTGGCTTCTATTTTGGGTCTCTGTCCCCTATAGTGGATATATTTTACTTCTATCTTTGTGAGTACCAGTTTGACTAGACGTCACAAAATACATCTTGGAAAAGTTAAGACATTATAGCCAGTTCTGACAAACCTTAAAATGCCTTAAGTGGTTGAGACTCAGGGTGAAGGTTAGAATTAGGTTGATGATAATTCTGGGATTTGACATGTAGTTACTATGGCTATGACATTTTATTTCCAAGTGTCTTCACAAAAAAGAAATGTGTGAGAGTGCTTTCATCAATAAATGTAAGATGAGAGTTCATCAATAAATGTAAGATGACTGATCTCAAAATTAACAACAAATTCAAAAGGCTTTTGGAGTTTTTCTTGGGAAAAGGCCCAATAACAATAACAATGTGCTTCATTAACCTGTGCTTGTTTAAGAACAAACTGCAGTACTTCTATGTGGTCCAAGTAGTAGGAAGATGTTGCAGATAAATCCTAAAACAGATTAATGACTAGAATCAGGCACGCTGCATCTTTAGAGCCAATATACAGTAAACACAACAAGTAATAAAACGAGTGCAAACGAGTGCAAACAAGTGCATAGTAATACTACCACAATCATTAAACAAATAAAAATCCCTTTAAAAGATATGGCCTAATGAGGAGGCATCAAAGAAGGGTATGAGAAAATGGCATATTTATTAAAAGCAGGTCGATTCATTCAGATATCCTAAGCAACGGAAATACGCACATTGACCAATCTCATGCCAAACAGCAGCTGACACTGAAAATGCCATCTCTACTATGTAATAAGCTATGTTAGAAAAGTCAGCAATCACTGCCACGTGTACTGTATTACAGATATTACAGGGCTCATCATGAAAGAAGGCATGAGGAAGGCATGTTGTTTCTGAGCCCCCCCCCCCCACGCAATGATCTCAACCAAAACGTGGAAAAACTCATTAGTGTACAATCAGGTGTAAAAAGACCAAATGGGGTTGAACAGAAAAAGAATAATAAATACATCTCTTGAATAATAACAGCCAGGATAATAAACAGAAGACTTAAGGCTCATTTGGGACCTGAGGATTTCATACACACTTGTACAACGATGAGGTTCACACTGTTCACTGTGTCTTTGTTACACACTTATCACGGATGAGCAAGGAAGGTAAGACATGGAGTAATCAACACAACTCTGCTCTTAATGACGGAAGCCACGTGGAGATGTGCACTCTGCTTTTTCTCAGTAATACAACAAGTGGAACTGAATGTCGTCGGCTCAAAACCTTTGGTTCCAGTCAGTGACATGGCAACTCTGAAGTTTCAATGTAACGTGGTATAAAGTAAAGGAATAAGTCGGGTCCAGCCAAAGTTACAAAGATCCCAAATTCTGGCTTGTCAATAAGCAAGGACTTTTTTTCCTTTCTTTCCTTTTTCTTAGAGAAAATAATAACACTTAGTTTCCTTTCAGAGAGAGTTCAGGGACTTAACTAAAGATTGTCCAGAGAGAGAAAAAGAGAAGAAGAAGAAAATGACTTCAACAATTTTTTTCAATTAAGTCAAGCTTAAATACACTCATATTAGAATGAAGTATTTAAGTGCTTCAGGTCTTCTTCATCCCCATTCAAGACACAATACTACCATCAAAGAAAAGTTCAGTGCTACATAATATATTGATTTAACAAAACCTGCACAGTCCCACAAAGAAAAGAAGTCACATCCTATACTGTGCATCACACAACAATGGTCCTCCAAGGTGAAAACCATGTGAGAATATTGATTGCTTTGAAAGCAGCAGAGAAACAAATATTCATTCACACTGCAGTGGAGTGGAGTTGTTTCCTTTCAGTTCCATAAATGCAACTTGTGAAAGAACTAGTTCCTTTCAGTAACCCGTTCAGAAAGGTAGAGGAAACAAAAATGATCTTCCTCACAAAGAGCTCATTGTAGAGAGAAGACACAGTATTGTTGCGTAGAGAGCAGTCGGAAATACTGCTGTCAGCCTCTTGCTGTCTTTGACCTGCTGTTTCTCCTCTTAATAAGCAGCTGTGATGCCCGTGGTTCCTGCAGATGTTTGTCATAGAACAGTCACGGCTGTGAGGATTAGTGCCGCAAGGTTAACCAAGGAAAATGCAGAGGTCTCGGTGGCTGCTCCCATGGCTATGGAGCCTGAAATAAACAAACAAATTAGATTCCAAATATATTCTGAATGCCTGCAGTGATCTGAACAAGTGGGAAACAGCTCTCTATGGCCAAAGTACGACAAGAAGGTTTCACATAAGTCATCACAAGTTAGACAAATCCATTCAAAGTACTCTGGTGTGACTCCGTCACTGTATCGATAGATGGCACTAGTGCGTTACTGTCTTTCAATGCACCCAGTAACAGTCACAGCTTGATTTAAAGGAAAATTATACTATTAAACAACCTGCTACTGGAAACATTCTCGCCATGTCTGAGCCTATTTTGTTGTTTTATGTATATAAAGTATAATTCTCAGTCTGTGGATAAGAAACTGTATTTTACTGCAAAAGATAAAAGAGAGAAATGGCTGGTTTGAAGACTCATTTGTTTTTCACTGACATTAAATAGAAAAATACCTCATAAATATTAGAGATACCAATTTATCTAGAGACAGCTGCCATATATACAACTCAGCTGCAGAACATATTGAGTTCCAGGGATTTGATGAATACCAACAATGCCACTGGTTCTCTCTGGTATTTCTAGGAAATTGTCCTTGACAAGAGAAATTCAATTAGCGAGACAACTATTATCTGCAGGTAGATTAAGACTCAACACTAGCACAGCTGAGTCCATATATTATTCTGCTGTGATGTTTCACAAATGGAGACAAATATCGTGTTCATGTTTCAAGTGTCAGGACTGTCCCACCTCCTATCTTGGGGATGGTTATCTGGCGGCTGCTGCTCCCTTCCCCTCCCTCACTGAAGGGTTTAATCTGGATGACATAGTCCTCATTGACTGGCAGCGACAACTCCAAGGAGGTGGTGTTGGTTTCCACCACACTGGGATGACTGTGTTTGTCCTGGCTGTACATCACCTACCGAACACAGAGCAGAAAAGATAATAACAACATGAGACATGGCATCAGGACACTCCAAACACATCATGCATCATATGAGTGGTTGCTGTTGTGTTTTTGATGATGCACTGAGAAGAAAATGTGAGTTCCAGCTGGAGTTTATTTCAGGCACCTCCATGAGATGTAATGTGCTGCCTCTGAAACTAACAAAGATAAATCTGAGTAAGCCCGTGCACGTGTTAGACCGCCAGAGGAGCGGGTGAACAGAGATAAGGTTAGAGCAGAGATGCATCAATCCTGATGTTTCAGCAGCAACACGACCCTGGCCTGTGGATGCAGTGAAGCCCACTTTGAGATGACCTCTTCTCTGAGAATAATGTGGAGAGACTGCAGGTGAGCAAGACCCTGACACACAGTGGAGGAGGCTGCAAATTAATTTTAGATTTTTTTTTTTGTCGACTAAACTTCATGAAAAGGACAGCAGAAGATCCATAACACGAAAAATAATAATTATAACACATAGTATAATATGCAAATAAACATGCGATGACAAGACAAATGTTAGTGCAAAAGAAAAAAATAAAGTTTTTACACACATATAAGTACAAATTCTTTCCAAGACTACCTTGTTTATTAAATTGCAGTGTTTTTGTTTGACCATTCATGACCTCTTCTGTAACTGTCCTCATCTGTACGTGACTTAATTATCTCAACCATGACTCTCTTACTTTATTTTCAAACCATTCCAACTGAGCTGTCCCTTGAATATGTGAATTTCTACCCCGTCCATCCTGTCACTCCCAACAAAAATCTCAGCATCTTCAGCTCTGCCACCTCCAGCTTTTAGACAGTGTCACTGTCTCCAAGCCATACATCATAGCAGGTCTCACTACCGTCTTGTAGACCTTCCTTTTCACTTTTGCTGCTGGTTTGCATTGGATGGATGACCCCAGGTATTCAAACGCATCCACTTTCTCTACCTCTACTCCTTGCAACTTCACCGTACCACCTGTCTCACTGTCATATGCAGGTATTGTGTCTTGCTCCTACTAACCTTCATTCCTCTTCTCTCCAGTGCATACCTCAACCTCTCCAGGCTCTCTTTCACTTGTTCCCTACTCTCACTACACATTACAATCATCTGCAAACAACAAAGTCCACAGAGACTCCTGCCTGACCTCATCTTTCCACCCTGCAGACAAAAAGGGGCTCAGAGTTGAACCCTAATGTCTCACTGTGCTCGTACTACATGTCCTGCACCACCCTTACATACTTCTCTGCCATTTCCAACTTCCTCATACAAAATAACAGTTTCTTTCTTGGCAAGTTTTCTCTCGATCCGCAAATACATGGTACAACTCATTTTGTCCTTCTCTATACTTCTTTAGCAGCACTCTCAAAGCAAACATCACATCTGTGGTACTCTTTCTTGGCATTAAAACCCATACTGCTGCTTGTTGATCAACTCTATGCCTCTGTAATTACTACAATTCTGCACATCACCTCTGTTCATGAAAATCGGTACCACTACACTTCTCTATACCTCAGGCATTTTCTCATTTTTCCAAGAATGTGTGAAACAATCTGGTCCACTGCTTTCTCTCATTGACAACTCCATATCTCTACAGGTATGTCATCTGGACCAAATGCCTTTCCACCCTTCATCCTCTTCATAGCTGCCCTCACTCCCTCCTTTTCTCTCATTTTCGTCATTCATCAGCTCCTCATTCATGTTCAATTTAGAGTATCTAATTAACCCAAGCCCAATCTGCAGGACTGTGAAATAAATACCCAGAGATAACCCATGGAAAACATGCAAACTTAATAGAAAAAAAGCCCAGGTCAACTTGGGACTTGATCAAAACTGTGAGGCACAAGCGACACACCACCACACCACCAAGCCTAAATACATGCAATTAACAGTAATGTGAAAAGCGTAAATGCTTCTCATCATCAAAGTCAATGATTGTAAATGGAGTACAGACATGACTGGAAAAATTAAGTGCACTCATATGGAATAAATGGACCAAGTGACAGTCTGTCGGTCTTTTAATGTACAATCCATTAATGCATTTTCCAAAACTGCAGGCAGTTCAGTTCAGACAGTTTCTCCTGGAAAAGTGTAAAAAAGTTTTTACCTTATATCCTGTGACTTCTGACTCGTTCTCCAGAGCGTGTACCTGGTCCCACTTCAGGATGACCTTGGAGTTGGAGGTGTTCCACATTATTTTGACTGGAGCTTGACTTGGCGCTTCATGACGAGAGCGGGGGATGATGAAGGAAACAAGGAGGAAAAAAACAAGTTACTCAGTAAATTTGGTTTTAAATCTGCTTTTCAACAAGCATGTGCCTGAGCACACAGATACATGACACACATAAGAGGGAGAAAGTCTGTAGCGCAAGTAAGCTATCAAAGCTATCATCATATGGCAACTTGATCTTTACCTTTATGTCAAACCACACTTACTCCAATTTTCTACAATGATGTAATGCCAACAAATAAAACAATGTACCCCAGAAAGGAAAGTGACTTTTTAAGTGACTTAAAAAAAATGACTTATAATAGGATAAATACCATTAAACCTTAAAAATACACTTTGTACATGATACCTTTATGTTATTGTTCCACACTGGTAAAACATGGTTGGTAAAATGATACAGTTTAGGAAAAAGACTGTATATTGACATGCAGTAATTCCTTACGTGGTTTCTTGGTTGTGACATTAACTATGGAGCTCTGTGGACCCACTCCTGCACTGTTGTAAGCCTGAAGGGACATGTAATAAGTGCTTGCGCTCTCCAGATCCTTGATGAATACCAAAGTTTTATTTCCCACTGTCCTGATCACATGAGCTGTGTCCTGCTTTTCTCTCTCACCCCAGTACCGCAACTAAACACACAAAAAAAGACAAATTAACAGTTTGTTCTTTTTTTTTAAGTTGTGACTAATTTGTAACCTGATAGTGTACTTCCATCAGTAACTGTGCATTTGTGGGCATATATGCCTAAGGGATGAATAGTACTCATATAACAATTCTGTTGGCCCTATCCTCTGTGTTTATCCTGTTGTGTGGGCATGTGTTGGCTTGACCTCATAGCCCAGGATGCGTCTGCGGTTGTTGCTCCAGGCCAGTGGCTTCCAGGTGACCTCTACCATGGATGCTGACACACTCCTTGCTCTCAGCTTCCCTGGAGCTCTGCTAGGTTCTTAACGGACAGAAAAAAGACATGGATTCCTTAATATGACTGACTCAATGCACTGAGGCTCTATCATATGTATCCACTATAGTATACTATACTACAATTAAAACACAAACAACAACCAAAAAAATAAATAAAAATAATAATGAACATAAACAAAATTTTTGGGACCATATTTTCCTGATTTATTTCTGCTGCTTGCATTAGCCACAAAAAAACAATGTTACCACTCTCTGCATAGCAATTCAAATGAGCTTTTTTTTTTTTTTTAAATGGTAAAATGTCTCAGAAAGTTTCTCACATTTTACAGCATTCCAACTTTCGTGGAATTAGGGTTGTAACTCTTAATTTGTGCAACATTAAAATTTGAAATTGCTCCACTCACCAGCTCTCACACAATATTTATAATTTGCTAAATCCTGGGTGGTTCATGGCACTATGTGACATCACCTCAATCTAAATGAGATCAAGAATGAGATCAAAAAGTTTTGTTTATACCAAATGCGGTGGCCTTTAAAGGTAAAAGAAAATTCAAATATGACTTCTATGATGCTGCACTGTTGCAGTATTCAGTAGCACAGCGTTAGAGTTGTAAGACACACTTATACTTTATAGTACCCACCTTCCTCTGCTGAATAGATGGTGGTCACTGGACTGAAAAGGCCTTCTCCCTTGTTGTTGTAAACCCCGACTTTGACTTGGTAAGGGGAGAATGGAGGGATGCTCTCATTCTTGAAGACATATCTGGAGGCATCTGGAGATGTGACGGCAGCCTGCATCCAACCTTGTGCCCCAAGTGGGCGGAAAGCCACCACGTAGCCAAAGCCTGGACCACTTTGCAGCTCCTCAGTCACCGGCTGGGAAGGTAAGATATTGACTCAGAGGAATGATTCAAGTTGACTGATATTAAAGATATTGATAACTAAAGGAAATGTGCTGTCACTATGCAGAGATTGCACTTTGAAGAATAGTGCTGGTGCTATACTTACAAATCTTCAATTTTTTTCCTCAGCTTGAGTGGTTTTAAACAAAGTATAACAGAACTATCTTAATGCAACCTTTGAGCTATTATTTCTACAGTTTATTCCAGTTTAAAATTAAAATTGGTCTAAAGAGGTTGAACACAATCAGTAGAGCACACACTGTACAAACAGTCTCTGTCTCTTGTCAATTCACCATTCTATCATAAAATGTAGTGCTACCATACTTCTATTGTAAACATGCTGACATATATCCATTAAACAAATGAAAGAAAAAAAGACAATGGGGAAAATATGGATTTGGCTCAGGGGATGAAGACCTTTGTATCATGCATTGAATATATACAATATATTTGAATTTAGCACAATAGTTAATTTACTTCATTAATTAATCAATCGGCCCTGGGATAAACTGGCGACCTGTCCAGGGTGTACCCCGCCTTTCCCCTATGTCAGCCAGGATTGGCACCAGTGCCCCCGTGACCCTCGTGAGGAGGACAAAGTGGTAGAAGATGAATGAGTGTAATTAATCAATTTAGTTGATCACACAAATCTCAAATAGACACACCTTTGTATAGACCACCCTAACTTACTTAAAATCAATGCTTTGTCTTTGGCTCTTTATTTCAAACCGAGCAGCAGTTGGTCTGTAGGCAGAGACATCCTGAAAACTTCCTAATGCACCCCATAACCCTAAAAACAGTCCTTAAGACTGGACACTTCCCCAAAAAAAGGTCCTCATGGCATAGGGCCATCACAAGATCAACATGTCCTCACAAAGATGAATTAGCACTTATTCTCACAACTTACTATAAACATATATACACACACAACAATTCAGAAAATGGAGGAGAGTTAAGAAATGACGTGTGTGAATGAGTCATTGAAATCCCTGCTCCAGTCTGTGGGGGCACTGCTGAGTAGGCTCTTAATACTCACACACATGCAGGTTCCTATTTGGCAAAATTAAACAAAAAAAATCATCTGAGACATCATTTTAGCATGATTTAAAGCATGACCAAGAGGGGTCCTGACAAATGTCCCCTGTTGGCATGGAGGTCCCCTGTTGGTAAATGAGTAACGACCTCGGTGTCACTCACATAGAAACCCACATAAAGATAACTGAATGTAAATGCATGTTTACCTCCCAAGTGATGACCAGCTCTGAACGCCCACCGCCGCCACCGCTCACTCTGGCTGGAGTCACCCTGGGAACTAAAGAAGAGCCATGTAGTTCATATTGTGTACTGTAACAGTTCATAAAATCAGATATTCATCTTTTGAAATGAAACAATAACTGTATAACTATTAACAGCTATTACTGTAAATTAGACAGGTCCAGAATTCCCACAACTACGCTATCATGAAATTCATACATAAATGTGTTGCATACTGTGACCAATTCATGTTGATGCATGCAAATGTTTGTATTTATGTGTGCATATTTTTTTTTGTATATGTATAGTTTTTAGACTGACTAATTGAAATCTCTTTTTAATTAATTGTTATACTATATTTTTGATGCTGTATATACAAACTTAGTGGTCATTATAGTTCATTCATCTGTTGTGCTTCCAAAGAGTGTAAATGCACTTTATCTACATATACTGTAATGTATGTGAGTTGCAAACAACCTGTGTCACTGATTTGGAGTTGGGACACATACATGTTTCTTTGGTGCGGGCTTTTTTCGACGGTTTGCTGGGCTCTCCTGTGCCTATGCTGTTGCTTGCCAGAACTCTGAACTCATACTCCACCCATGGACTCAAGTCAGTGACAGTGGCTGACAGCTGCTTCCCCCCGAGCACCTCAGGAACTGAAAGACATCACAGGAATAACTTTTCATCAAAGCCCCACAAGACCTGCCATGGGAAGTGAGCCAAGCTGGTGATGTGTTATTTACTGTCATTTCATAGGCACTGTTTCAAAAGAAACCAATCATGGCCCTCCTTCTACTCAGTTTTGTTCACACTTAAATAATCTACACTTGGCAGTCAGATTACGCCAGCCTACCAGTGGTAACAGCTTGCCACCCGAGAGAGAACGGTGATCTGGCCTGGATGGTGTAGCTGAGGATGGGGCTGTGGTTATCGATGCCGGGTCCCCAGGACAATGAAGCAGTGGTTTCTGTCATCTCAGTCACCTGACAGTCCACAGGGGGCCCAGGGGGACCTGTAAAGATAATTTGTCACAGTTCACAAAGGATGATATATGCTGTAGCGATTAATGAAGACAAGAGACAGCAGAACAGTGTGGGCGGATAACAGCTGCTGAATTACAACCAGTTCATACTTGGCATTTGCTACTCTGCTGGTAATGTGGTATAACATCTGCAGCTTCATTTGTTTTTTTGTTTTTTTTTAAATCTTTTCTAATTGTCCTTATTTTTAAAGTGTGACATTACATTAGGACTGAAAAGTTCAGGTAAATCACAGTGGTCATGGGAATAATAACTCATGATTATAATTATTTTCTGTTTCACAAGAATACATGGATTTTTCTCTAATATTCAATTTTGTCTTGTAAATTACCAGATAATAAATTTACAGCGTGATATTGAGAAGGTTTGCTTTGCAGTGTGGTTCTGAATCAACATGTATTCGCAGCAGCCATAACATATAAGTGTTAAAAATGTCTTTCACCATTGAGTTTCTACAGAATGTTGGGGATAAATGTTCTTTTCTCAGGCATCTCCATTGCTTAGATCTCTGTAGCAGTGATGCACTGTTGAAGAGCATGAGTTTAGTGAATTAGCAGCAATGGCACAGAATTTGTTTACACTCTGTCGTTATGTCATAAGCTTTAGCTACTGCATGTACTTTAATACTCTGTGTGTGTGAGTACAGGAAGTTCTGAGAAATTAGTTGCCTTCTTTATTTATGGAAATACATTGTCTCCTATTAGGACTGGGCAATATTAATAATAACTATTATTATGATTATTTCGGTAACATTATACATTGCTCTATAAAATTTCAGTAGCAATATAGGAATGCTTATGCATATAGCACATATAACACATATTATGTTAATTACATCATTATTACTATAGATGTTTCTCTTTTTAATAAGTGTTGTTTTCTGATCATGAAGATGTTTAAAACCAGTCAAATGGTTTTGTTCAACTTTCACTGAGGAACAAAACTCTAATCTTTAATTATCTAAAATTTCTCAAAATAATTTGTAAGTTGATATTGACTAATTTGAAAACATTGTATTATGATAATATTTCTTGGCCATACAGTCCAGCCCCAGCTCCAATACAATAATTTATGCACATACTGTACATCAATGGGTAAACCAACCAATAAAATAATAAATTCGATACAACATATCTAGCCTTACAAAGATGTGTAAGTTTTAAATTGGAGGTTGAGAAAGACCAGGTGAATCCAGAATGGTTTGAGATGTCCATGATGAAAAAAAAAAATGATTTAACGACTGACAAGTAAATCATGCATTCAGTTCTTGGTTGTGTTGCATATAAGGACATGACAACATGCATGTTGCATGTGCAAGGAGAGGTCTGATTAAAACAATGAGAAAATAACAAGCCAAAAAATGTATACAATAAGACCATGAACATTTTACTGTCATATTAGGTGCATCCTCACCTCTGACCACCACATCAGTAGCAATAGACACACTGTCAACCTTGGTCTGAACGGCACACGTATATTTCCCAGCATGCCTTAGCTGAATGTTCCGAATCATGATGTCACCAGCTGAGCGCTGTCAGTGCAATGATCAGGAGGAAATAAAACAACAACGTAACAAGTAAAGAAAGAAGAAAAGAAAGGGAAAATCATTTTTTTAATTGAATGCACTTTACATTTATTCATTAATTTTACATTCATTAATATTTATATGGAAGAAAAGGGGATAATACAAAACTATGATCACACTGAATGAGTGGAGATTTTCTTGACCATTTATGAGGACAGTTCTTTGTGAGGAATTAAAAAGCTTCTCTCAGCTCTATTCTTTTTATTCATCCTGATTCCATTTACTCTGCCGATGTCCATTCAATACCAGTTGCATAATGAGCTTTGACCTTAAAAGTGAGCACTCAGAAAGTAAGGGGCTGTGACACAGGATGATGAGACCCAGTAATTACTTTGATGTACAATCAGGGACATTTTAAAAAGAAGAGAAAGAAAATCAGTAGCTTCAAGTCAATCATCTCTCACTTATGCAAATTTTATATACAGCTGAAAAACAACCTAGCTGCAGCTGACCTATAGAGAAACAACCAGGACTACAAGAAGTCAAACAAAAACAGTAAATGTATTTTCTGTGCCTTTTAGACAATAATCTCTCTTCATCACATCTGCATGTACAAGGCAATGTACATTCCATTGAGGCCAACTTGTCATGATTTGTTACATTAACTACATTCTAGTGTTTTTACTGGCGGTTGTTAAGGAATTAGCCGCTCTGTATTTTTATTTAAACTTGAGCAACACAGCTTAAATTATTCCAGATCTGATGAAAAGGTTTATTTCATTTTATTCTGTATTGTTGTGATTATGATATGATTTATTTTTACATGTTCTTTCCAGATAGAGACACAGCTACATCACTTACAGCAGAATGACTGCAACTGCACCACTAACAAATTGCACAATAAAAGAGAGGCAGTGTGGCCAATAGTGAGTGTGGTGTTAACTCTCTAATGTGGACAGCTGTGCCAAGCTGAAACGTGTTTAAGTCCCAAAAAACGTGCAAAAAAACGTGTTTAAGTCCCATTTGTGTACTTTAGTATGTTCTCAATGCTTCATAGTTACTCAAGGTGCAATACTGAATTACAAAAACATTTTTGTTTGAGTTTCAGCAGCATTACCAAATATAATCTTTCCTACAAATTCTCTTATAACTTTTACTCCTTCTTTTGTTCACATATTCTGTATTTCCATAATATGCAGTTAGATGCTTCTCATTGATGTTGTGGTTCCGGCTCATGAAACAAGCTATAACTTCCCTGGTTTCACAACAAGAAAACATGTGTTTCATTCTGCTCTTACAGATGAAAAATCTGAACTTGTGTTTTGCTCACACAGTACTATTTCCATATAAATAGGCAAGCTTTGGTAAAGTGACAAGCCACCATTAATATGTCAACAGCTTTCCTTCCACAACATAGTAAAGAGTGTGGTGCCATGGAGTTAAGTGTTAAAAAGGAATTACAGGGCTTTGAAAGAAATGAGACGTAAATGTGTTAATGATTATTTTAATAGAGTTATAAATCACTTTTTTTCATGTAACGAAACTAAAATGCGTTTGGTTGGGTACTATAAAAGAATGAAACTTTTTTCTTTAAGCTTGTTGGATCATGAGAGTTTAGTAAGAGCTAGAGTCAATGTCATCATGTTCAAGTGGGAACATACAGGTTATGAGGATCAAGAAGATTTCTTTCTTTCTTTTCCTATGTGGCCAACACAAGGAGCAAGTGCTTCAAATACACGCTGTTCTTTTGCCATAATAAAGAGTGAAAATCACATGTATTTGACTTTCTAAGGGACAGTGCTAAAATGGTGATCTGAAGTAGATCAAAATACGATCAAAATACTAGGCAAGCACACACTTACCCCGCCAACTTTTTCAAAATATGCCCCATGGCTTCCAATGTGGATGAGCTGCTCATTGAAGAACCAGGTGAACTTGAGGTCCAGTGTGGGGTCATGCGACACCTGGCAGGGAAGCACAATGCTCTCACCTATGGTCACGTCCAGATGTCCAGCTGGACTGGTGATTACAGTTGGCTCTGGACACAAGAAACACCAAGTTAGAAGAGCAAGAGCTTTTCCCTGTCAAATATACTCCCTGTAGTTATAGTCTTTTCCACAGTTTCTAGATTGTTTGATTCATGTTATTGTTCATTCAAAATGCATCTATTTACTTGTCATGATATGAGAAATATTTGCAAAAATATGTCCAACTAAAAAACAAATCCAGTCCTTCACCAAATCCTGTGATGTTAACCAAAAAAGACCAGAGAGTCTGTATTGCATCTCTTTTGTGTTTCATAAATAAGAGGGTGGTCTGAAGTACCAAAAAAACAACAACAACAGAAATAGAGTAAAATCAGCTAACAAAAGGAAAACCTCAGCCATTACAGCAGGCCAGATCCGAGTCTATAATTTGACTCTGTATGTGCCGAGACAAAAAGCCATCCTATTTCATCCTCAGCATGGTGTGCCTCATCATAACCTTTAGTCCATCTCAGCTGTGTGTCTCATTCAGCAGCGGCGCAGCACAGAGACTTTAGCATAGCATGAGAGGCCCTCACACAAGACCAGTGAAAATTATGCATGCATGTCATGTGCATCTAATGGACAGGCAAGCCAATGCAGCATGTCAGGGGGAGTAAAGGTCTATATTCAGCTCTGTCAAAACAAGCCAGCTTGTTTATCTCACAGACCCAAAGCAGAACCGACTGGTCACAGCATTCCAGGTGAGTCTCAAGGAAAGTTTGGCACCAGATGCAAGATGAGAGGAGCAAAACTTTCTGTCTCCAGTTGCAGAGCTGTCATGCTGGGTGATGATTCGCAACTATTGACTGGAAGGAAAATCACAAATTGGCTCCCTCTTTCCCACAGTTTGCAGGCTACATGGTAGTCCTCATTCTGCAATCCTATATAATTACAGTATATTATAAACAACCATAATAGCAAGTTTTAACTCCATCGACAGGATACAAGATATCCATGAATTCCCGGAATGCGTTGTTATGTTGATCAAGCCATTGCACATCTAGGGTTTAATGGCAGAGTTTATATCATGTGTGTGAAAGACAGTGGTGGTATCACCACTCTTGGGAAATGATTTACACCATCTGTAATTTTATTAACTGCAATTAACCAGATGGGAGGATGTAAAGTGAACTGTGTTCTCCTGGACCAGCAACATCCCATTGGTCGATTCAGAAAAAATGTTTAAAATCTGCAATAAATAACATTGGCCACTTGGGGGCAGCTGACTGCTACAACTAAAAACCACATGATGACAATTAACAACAGTGAAGTTGCTTAATACTGAGCTGGAACTCTGTAAAGCGGACACTGTCAGTGTTATTTAATGACTTCTGTTGAAAAAAAAATATTTTTAATGTTGTTAACAAACTTCTCTCACTTTTCTTTCAAGTGCCATCACTTCACACTTAGTTTCTGTCTCCTATGATAATTAACTGGATATGTTGTATTTGCAGACTAGTGTCAAAGGAAAAAAAATTAAATAAACATCACTATTTCACCAAGGAAACAAGTCATCAATACTTAGGAATAATTAGTTGAAGAAATTTTCAACTAAAACAAACTAAATTAATATATAAATTAATTAATATATGTGAAATCTTATCATGTATCCCTGTATGTGGCATATGCAGTTATATTTGCACATGGCTTAACTCAGTAAGTCCTTTTCGCCTCTGACTAATAAATGCAAATACTACATGTACAGTATAAAATAACAGCTATATTCGTACAAGTAAAGTAGCTGTGGCTTCAAAAAAAAGTAAATTGGTCCTCCATTCATGATAATTTGCAATTCAAAAAACTTATGAAGAGGGATCACCAAAAGGCATTAAACACAGTACTGTTGTTGACTCTGCTTTTTTAAAACAACTAGAAAATTCAATGCACTGCAGAAGTGTGTGATTTAAATTGACTGAAATCTTAAACAAATCGAGCGAGACTACGAGTCACTGTGCACAAAAAAAAGTATGAATTAAACATTGAGGTGCAGGAATTATGATGTGTCTTGTGTCTCTCTTCCTCCAGTCAGGTCCACTCAACCAACTGAACTACTGTATATGCATCAAGTAAGAATAGGCTTAACAGGTGGCTGTTTGTTCAAGTGTGTTTTAAGGGTCATTGTTAGTTAATTTAAAAACAACATGTTATGTCATAGAGCTCCAAGACAACCAGATCACTTATTTTGTGTGGATAACAAAATGTGCAGGGATTTCAAAAACCCTTTTGATTTGTGATTAGCTTTTTGACCCAACATGAGACATTACATGGCAAAAATAAATCATGTCATTACAATTTTGCTTTTCACAATATAAAATTTTCATACACATTTTCATCAATATAAAATAAAAAAAATAATAATAATTGAATTAATTGAAAAACTGTAATATTGTACTGCAATTGAATGTTTAAGGTCTGTATGGTTTCTGACCACTTGTTGCCAAGGTAAAATTTGTAATAAATATTCAAAATGCAACTGCCATTTACAGTGTAAGAGCAGAGTAAAGCAGATATCTTACCTTTCACCACAAGGTTGCCAGCACTACTCGCTACTCCAAACTGGTTTCTGGCTACACACGTGTAGAGTCCAGCATCCATTTTAGTGACATTGAAGATCCGCAGGCTGCCATTATCCAAAACACTGACTCTGTGGGTGGTCAAAAGATATATATATATATATATATGTAGTACAGCACTACTTAGAAGCCTGCATGGTGGTCATATGTTCAAAGTGCATACTCAAGCATACATTCAAAATGAACAAGTCCAGAGTCCTGCAGCATTTTAACTTAAGTGAAGAATTTATCTCAGTGAATTTTAATTGGCTTCCTGTGCTTTGGTGTGGCAGAAGGAAAAGCTCAGCATGAGGAGTTACAGTTTGATTTCTTCACACTGATGTGATAAGAACAGTGCAAATATCACCATACTGGGGGGAATTGGGTTTGAAATAACTGGATGTTATAGAAACTGAATTTAGTTAATTTCAAGTGAATTCAAGATATATATATATATATATATATATATATATGAGATAAACAATAAACTACCGGGGGACACCTCATCCTATTTATGCCAAAATCAGCACTTCCAACACTTTTTGCAGTGCAAGATAATTTGAGAGAAGCATTTAAGGACTAACCAGGAGCAGCGCTTTAATAAAACAAAACAAAAATAAAACAAAAAACAAATCTTAAATCAAGTCACATGCTTTGTTTTTCAGTGAGATCACAGCAGAGAAACATCTGCCTGTCTGACTGTGGTAACAGAAGAAAGGTAATTATCTACAGATTCAAAACTATAAACTGTCTCATTTCATTTACAGGCATACCAGACAAGATATGAACACAAGTCAACAACAAGGAGCTGGTCGTCCCAGTCCCCCTGTTCATGTAGTCTAATTATACTTTACATTTTGTTTTTATTTGACAAGTAATGTTTAATTTCACAGCAACATTTAAATCCAAAAAAAAACACCCAAAAGCCACCTACTGTAGTTATGTCATTTTACTTAGGAACTTGTATTTAAGCCAAATTATTATAATGTTTTTTCTTATAAATTTAATTTTGCTGGTGGAAATAAATGTACCACTTAATTTATTTAATTATTCATTCAAAAACAGTTGACTAAATGTAATATAGAAAGGGTCACATTTCCTTAGAAAACTGACTTGTTTGTGGATTAACTTGAGTTCTGTCAGAAAACCAAAAGGATGATTAACTAAAGCTTTTCTAGTATTGAAAAGGTTTTGCAAGAGATGAGTCCTTAAAAGTATGCTGGTTTCAACAAGGCCTTGAACACAATGGCTGCAGAAAACACGCACAAAGCACAGAAACATGCATAATGGCATCATTTTGTCTCATTTTGTGCCGAGTCAAGGATAACTAATAAAAGAAGAAAAACAACAAAATGGGAACTGTGTCTGGTAATACCCCCACACCTGCGACAACCAAATAGTTTATAAAACTGAATTGAAAAACAAGGCCACAGGTGACTGAGGCACACAATAAAAAACATTCATGGTTTGATTAATTCTATTTACCATGATGCCAAAAAATTTCTTTGCTTTAATGAAAAACTGGCCACATGCACAAAAAAAAAAACCTTAAACCAAAAATGATGTATTAATTTTTTTCAGACTGCAGATATTACAACATCAGATATCACAGATACTTACTTTGTATAACAAATCAGTTCAACATTTTTCTTAAATACCGACTATTCATGTTTGATAAATTTGTCTGTCCTTTTATAAAAAAACAACAGTTGACAGCTAACAAAAATGTTTTTCTTGTTCAGTCCTCTGATCTCTGTAGTTAGTTATCGAAGGTTATCCATCACATCCTTTAAAAGACAGTGTGAAGTTTTTGCCTATGTCCCTTATTTTGATGGTATCTTCATTCTTAGGTAAATAGAATGAAAAAAAATTATGATAATTTACATTACTTTAGAAACCTAAATAAGTTTTGGATTTAATTTATTGTTAAATCTATATACGATATCTACCTGAGTTTTGTGGGGCAGCCAATAAGAAAACTTTATTGACTTGAGGAACTGAAACAAGAATATTTCAGTGTTGGTTTTTTCAGTACATTTCTTATTGGCTCCATCTGCTACCACAACACTCAGGTAGATATCTATATATGTATTTCCTTTCTACTCATAACTGAATTACTTCTTTATCTCACTAGTAAAGAAATGATAATTAACATATATTCACAATGTATTAGTTGTTACTATGTAACAACATGCTTTCCTTCATCATGCTGGAGTCAAGAATCTGAATTGCTGAAGTATGATTTGGCATCACTTAGTCTCTACCGGCTCTAATCTCCCCAGAGAAAGCACACAAGAGGAAACCCCAGCCCAACAGGGATCAATATTATATCGCACTGATAAAAATAGAAGCCCTCTAGCTAACAGGACAGTCACAGCTTATTGATCTAATAACCATTTTGTCCTGCTATTATTCAATTTGTTATACACTATTAAGATGCATGGGTGCTGATTAAAGTTTCATGATATGAAACAGCCGTTACACTTTAATTGTACAATTCAGGGAGAGAAAAACTGCAACACTGGATAAACACTGAATTCATGTGTTATTGATGTTTTTGATGAGCACCGAGCAGAGACTGTGGAAAAAAAACAAGTTCAACTTTTTCATTGGGCTACAGTGGAATGCCTACCTACAGTTCATTTCTTCAGTCAAAAAGGTCATGCCAAATGGATCGAATTATATTCCACAATTTTATGAAATTGTCTTTCATCAAAGGCTATTGAACAATATCCTGACCACATTCAAAATTAATCAGCTCATTGATAAATGCTGTGCCCTGCAAATCCTGTAAGCGCTCATCTTATCTTCTTAACTGCACAGGAGGGCGTAATGTAAAGGAACAGGGTTGAATAAATGTTCAAAGAAGAACTTAAGCACTCCTATCTCAAAGATCCCTTGCAGGCAGCCAGGACCTCCCAGCATGTTCAAATATGGCCTGTATTGCCTTTAAGACTGGAAAAATGAAAATACATTAGTGATCTTCACATAGTCCATTCCCTATGGAACCAGAGAAACGTTCTCCTAACTGAACCGAGGGCTTCCTTTGAAATGGACTATAACGTAGAGTTATGGATATGAGCTGTCACATGAATAAGAGTTGCCATTAAACTGTGCAGTAGCCTATGTCAGGCTTTCTCCTTACCAAAGTGTCAAAGGAGTAGTTCAGGATAAAGATGTAAGGAGCATTATCTGTCTGAGATGCATTCACTTTGTTGTCTTTTCTTTCAAGTGCTGTCTAGGAGCAATTAAGGTATTGAGAAAATTTGTGGGATACATAAAGTCTTGAGCAGAGTTGATATCGTAAACCGACACTTCACCTTATCCTTATTGAGTGAGCTATATCCTCTGTTATCTTAAAGCCGGCTGTGTCTCCCCCAGTGGTGTGAGGAAAAACTAAGAGTTTGTAAATGAAAAACATAATTTAGCCACTTAAGAAGGACTGTATAATTAACTCAGTATATTATTGGAGAACATGCAGTCTTCTCATGCACTGTGTAATTAATTCACGCACAATGCACATTGTGTTTTCTGGAAAGAGCTTGCTGTTTTAGAAGCTGCATTATAAATGGATTTGCATAACTTGATAAAGCAAAATCTTTTGATGCAACATTATTACATTCAATCTAAAGGTAGTACTGGTGAGAGCTGTTTCCTATATCCATTTTAAATTTGCTGGCAGTGGTCAGCAGTGAAATCAAATTAGGGTAAGTTCTTTAGTGTTAACCTCATAGCTACCTTTCTGAGTGCAACGGAACCCTCTTCTAAGGCTATCTCGTTATACATGCCTGGGATATGAGCTGATGTAGGTATCACCAATAATTTCATTACCTAATCAGATCTTGCTATGTTCTTAGTTGATTTGCTCTCCCCCTGCTCCAGATCCTTGAAAACATTATCCCTGGAAGATTAGATTGAATTATGGGTATTTTAGTTGAGCTTGTGGGATGGATTAGTGTTGTGTCACTGCTGTAATAGCATTGGTAGCAGCCCCATTTCAATATGGAGGGAAGCGAAATGCTAACGAGCCAGGGCCGGGGAAATGGGTTTGCGTGTGATTTTGCAATACCGTCAAAGCCCATCATCTTGTATGCAGCTCACCCACTTCAGGGCAAAGCTGTTACCTTAAATCTCAAATGTGATATCTTGCCTTTATGGGCAGGACTGCTATTGCAAGCTGCAGTACGGATGTATTTTCCTTTCAATACTTAAGAGGATGATAAATCTGCAAGCTGGGTCCTACATTTAGCAAACCTTTGCACTACATAATCTTGGTGCAGATTCTGCTGCTTCCCTCAAATAAAACATCTATCTCCTGTACCAAGGTCGTCTCAGCCTGGGTATTATGATCGGTATTGAAAAATCTGATTGCATTTTAGTTAATCCAGCATACTTGACAGAGGCAATGTGGGAGTACAACCCATGTCACTGCACGTGGAAGCAGGTGTGCTTGTCCTCCTGCTTGCATTTTCCTGAAGAAAATAAACATCTCATGAAATCAAAAAGTTAAAATGCATCAGAGAGTAAGTTGCGAAGGTTAGCTGGAGTTAGGCACCAGTGCCCCCCACGACCCTTAGTGGATAAAGCGGTAGAAAATGAGTGAGTGAGTGAGTGAGTAAGTTATGAAGATCACACTTCTGAATATGCTGTTTTGAGAAAAAAACAAAAAACAAAACACAATTCTCACACCTCACATCTTGTTAAACATGGTCGTGAGACAGTAATATTGCGAACATCACAAAATGGTGACATTTAATGACAACGTATGTTTTGTGGAGGCTGATTTGTATATTCAAACCAGACAAAATTAGAATTACTGAACACCACATGAAAATAAACAATAACTACACATACGTCTGCTACCTTTACTTGCATTAGAAGGGTTTTTTCTTCTGCTCTCCTGCACACAGAGCTATAGCATTTAAGGATTGCATATATTTAACCTGATTTCTAATAAAACAAGGTGACCAGCTAGTTCCCCTGGTGTCCCCACTATTATCCGGAAAGAATAAATGCTGTTCACCAGCAGTCCTTCTGGGGATTTTATCTACTTCTTCTGAGTCTCAGTGGTAGTCTGGATCATCCTCTGCCTTGTGCTCTAATGACCCTCCAGGCCTTCCATGCTGCTAATGAGCTGATGGATCAGTGCATCGATCCAAGTGCTACAGTCTAGGAACAACCAATTACCTTAAGTAAACAGAGACGAGCTCTGAGCACAGTCAGAGGAGCACAGTACGATTGTGTTCAGTTAAGACTTGTAGATAGAAAGGATAGGGTTGTGGAATGCAGAACTTGCTATGCATTTCAAATTGCATTGTTTCACACTATGGTTCTTCTCTTTGCAATTTGTCACCATGAATATCAAGTAGGGAAAATAAAACAACAAGTCAATGAAATGCTGTCTACACAACTAACACAAACTGTGCTATATGTTCAATATGGTGTTACCTGTGGCTCTCTCTTAGAGATTCCTTCCCTTTCCTCCAAGAAATCACACCCCGAGGAGACATTCTGGGCTTGCATTCGATTTGGATGTCGCCACCTTGTCGAGCCAGAGTTTGGGCCTTCAAAGAGTTCTGGGAGAAGTCTGGAGCAATGGCTGATAGGAAGGATGGAAAGGAAAGGCTCTTTACTGTATTGTCATTATATAACCAAAATAGCATGGTCAGATGGAGGGTTGATCAACTGAGCCCGCTGCCACAAAATGGACCCTATCCTGACCCTATCCTGACCAAGTAACATTCATACATGTTTTAATGGTGGGGAGGAACTCCACACGGACATGGGAATAACATGCAAACTCCACACAGAAAAGTCCCAGACTGGTAATTGAACCCACTACCAGTTCTAACCACTAATCCAATGTGCTGGAAAGAGCGGCGCGTACCATGAATGAGACAAGAAAAAAAAGAATAAAAGCTTTGCTTTACTTTGAACAGAAAAGGGAGAGCGAGGGGGTTAATGCATGAGCATCTTAAAAACATGCAGGTCACTCCAACCATTAGATGGGTCAGCTTTAACATCCTGCTTTCCTCCCACATGCATGTGTTTGCACACAGAGACACACAGATGAAGAACAGACTTGGTACATCCTTTTTGAGATGACATTATTTATTTGAGGAAAAAGTATGTTTTCCAGTTCCATAAATTTCCTTAGAAGGACATTATACATTAACAATTAGGCCCTGGAGCGCTGGAGCAAAAATGAGAGGCTTTGTTGCTGCTCCTTTAGGCCTTAATTACTAAGGCGCCGTCGTCTGGATCTGTTTTGTATGCGCACCGACTCAGCGGAAAGCTCTTCAAAGTGAACACAACCTGGCGCCAGTGACATGGCTAAGCACCTGCCAACACCTGCTGGTGGGTGTGCATATGTAGCAATACTGTACATACCAAAATACACAGGTATTTATACACACATAGTACCTCCCACTTATTCTTGTTAACAGTTGTGTGAAATGCCAGTGATTCTTGAACAGTGAGACAGATATTAAGGCGCTATTTATAATAAAAATGTTTCATGCCAGAAGCACAGGGTATTGGTCACTGGCCAAGATGTTCAGCCATTATTGCATTTACAAGCCTAAATAGCACTACGTGTTCAGCCAGCTGGCATTAACCTCCACTGACTATGCAGTGACAATGTTGCCAATGTTGCACATTAATGTTGCCAATCAACACCCAAAAAAATAACCTTTCTGAGTGCAACAGAACCCTCTTCTAAGGCTATCTCGTTATACATGCCTGGGATATGAGCTGATGTAGGTATCACCAATAATTTCATTACCTAATCAGACCTTGCTTTGTTCTTAGTTGATTTCCTCTCCACTACTCCAGATCCTTGCCAATGTTGCCAATGTTGCACATTAATGTTGCCAATCAACACACCAAAAATATGTTTAGATATGATGATTGGGGAGCCCACTAATGTTCAGTGAAATGATGACTGTGGTCATAAAGTGTGTCATTGTGTCAACAAGCAGTGACACTAATGACCAAACTTCAGTTGGTACATTTAAATATAAATAAATACCTTATAAATATATATAAAATATAAAAAAATCATTTGGATACAATCAAATATCAAAATGTTTTGAAAAATCATTTGGCCCTATAATTACCTATTAAGCTAATATCATCATCATCATCACTGAGCACAATAAGGTTGCAGCATATTGTACCAAAATCTGGTAGCCGATGGACTGTCTAACTGATACAAACATGTCAGAAAGGCCAGCCCATGACTGAGTCTGACTACAGTCTGTGGCACAGAGTGGGGTAAAAGAGCTCACCCTGAGACCTCTCATCAGATCAGACCATTTTTTAGAGCTGGATGACAGCACCACAAAATACAATATTTGCAAAAAGGACATTTCTGACAAAACTGGCAACAAAATGAATTTGATGAAAAACTTGGCTGTGCACAAACTAAATTTAAGAGCATTAAATTGATCTTTGTTTGACTACAAGAAAAACTGCAGCACAGCCAAATTCCCTTACATCCAATATTACTGACAATGCCACTAAGACTGGGGTTTTATCAGGTAATGTCCAGCAAACAGAGCACATTGGTGACTGCCAACAAGATTTTTTAGAGGACTTCTGCATTTCTAACAATCTAGCTACAGCTACAAAACACTTTCAAAAAGATTTAAATATGTAATAACTAAGCTTTTAAAAATGACATTAGATTTTGAAGAATTATCTTGGTGAAGCAGACATTTGTAGCAAATGTTCTGTCAAAATGTCAGTAATGTAGGAGAATATGACCTATTATATATTATATTGCTCTCACTAAGCTGACTAGTTTTTTGTATTTTAACAATCCATCTAAAATGGTAGGGGGTCACAAGCTACATTTTCTAGCATGACCACAAGTGTTTTGCACGTTCAGTCTTACCTATGACTCGTAGCTCGACATTGGTGAAAATTCGGCCATGCTTGTTCTCTGCCACACACTGGTACATGCCGATGTCTGCCAGATTCAAGCTGCTGATTGTCAGCACTCCATTATTCACCTGAACTCTGTCCTGCAAAAGACACACATACACACATGTACCCCATCATTTGAAGGGAAAACTGGTCTGCTAACCTGACAACAAACACAAAACAGGTTCAGACAAAGAGAACAGTGAGCAGAATGTGAGTGAGTGATTCTCCCAACCCAGGGTTTATATTCAGTCATGTTGTCCTCTCTGCTGGTACTATTGTATGCTCATTTGGGTGTTGAACACTTGTTCATGTGTGATAGGAAAGGAGGAAAGCTGTGTAATGGGACAAGGAACAGATGATTAGATTTTGGTGCTGATCCAAAACGCTGTCTGGATACAGGTATGTTTTAATCATTATATGCCGAAGTGCTCGCTGCAAAGCCTGATCACGTGACACACATGCAGTGCTACATTTCTTTATGCGCATGACCTGCCACCTTGTGGCAATTTAATGGTACTGCAGTTCATTACCTCCGCCCAGGAGGTTATGTTTGTTTTGTTTGTCTAACTGTTAGCAAAATAACTCAAAATGTTATAGATGGATTTTGATGAAACTTTCAGGAAAGGTGTGTGATGGGACAAAGAACATATGGGTAGATTTTGGTGGTGATCTGGAACACCGTATGGATCCAGAAATCTTTTGAAGGACTCTTTATCATTGCTTGGCGGAGGTCTGCGCTCTCTAAGTGCTCAAAAAACATAATCTGTCGCTATAGCTTGTCATTTCGTTGTCTCTCTCTCTGTGTTTTGTCTGAGGAAGGTAAACTTGTGCATAAGGATGAGCTGATACTCTAGTCTATATCAGGGTCGGTGTGATATCAGCCAAAAATCAACGGATCAGATGTCGGAAAAAGAAAACAGTCAAATCAGATTAGATCCTTAAACCATAGATATAATGTACAAATGCTCCACCCAACACTGGCAACAATGATGTGAGTGAGACCTGCAAATGTCCATTATGTATTTGGAACATTATATTCTTTAAATGGCTGGTTAAGGCTATGGTAAATGATAGCACAAATGTCATATGAACAGTTGTTTAAAAGGAGTCAAAAACTGTATCAGGCTATAAGTATCATTAAATACTCAAGGTTGTAAGCAGCGTATTAAGAATTTGTTAAGACTACATTCAATATAATGATCATATATATAGCCTATAGGCTGCTGTAAATGCTTACTTTTTCAGAATGATGATCAATCAACAATCAAATAATTATTAGATATATACAATATATTTACACTAGGAGTAGTTTTGGCTCTGTGTAAACCATCTGTTACAGGAACAAGGGGGGAAAAGGCATATTGATAATCAGTGAAATTGTTCATAGTATTACTAAGTTGGCATTTGAAGTATGATTTGGAGTATTGCTTAACCTAACCTTAACTTAAACATTTTTTGTTTTTGATTATGACTATGGTCAACACTCTCAAACAAGGATGATGGGTTATATGTTTGACTTTTTACTAAAACTACATTGAGGAGAGTAATTAGGGGTGTATATACTGTATATTGACATTTTCAGTACTATATTGCCAAGTGTGTTCATCCCAAAAAAGGGCCTGATCTAATTCATGCTTTAGCCACACTTTTTCTCTCCTTAGGAGGGAGCTGCTAATTGAAAAACTGCTAATTTTCTGTGGTCTTGATAGGCCCACGGTGAGTAGATATAACCCCTCTGCTTAACATAGCACTGAGACATCCTCAAACGGTGGTTGAAACCAGACCGCCTAGGAAATATTTAAGATTAACCTGCAGCTTGCGGGGTATTTTGTCCTCAACAAGGTATCATAGAGTGTTGGTTGTCTGACAAATATGCTCAGCAGGTGATGGTATTTGTTCAAAAATAAATTACATAAATGCCATTTTCATCAGGTGTAGTTCGTTTTTCCCTCCTTCTTCCCACTGCTCCTTCTAACCATTACTAGAGTTGCTTTCTGCTTTCTTTATAGTTGTGTCAGTTTAAGTGTGGCAGCACTCAATTGGCTTGATCTTTCCAACTGAGTGAAGCTGGACCTTTTAATGTCACTTGACAAAGTAGTCCAGAGGGTCCTGCCGCCAGTCTGTCTGCCGTCTGGAATCATTACAGCACTGCCATTTGAAAAGACAAGGACTGTCCCTGAACATTGGCAAGTGATACTGCTGAGGATCTTCAAATAGGGCTCTTTCTGAAGCCCAGACTAATAACGGACACAAAACTGACCTGGTGCTCAAGCCACCACCAGAGGGATAAGGATGGATGCAGCAGTGACATAGTGGAAGACTAGGTCATGCTTTTTCAACTAGGATTAGTGGCTTGTTTGTGTGTTCAAGTGGAAAAGAATGAGAAAACGATAAACACAGAGAGAAAATAAGCGAGAGAGGAAAATTGATAAAAAAAGGAACAGAAAGAGAGGGAAGAGAAGTCAGAAAGAGCAATAGATAGAGAGGGTGAGCCATGGCAACTCTGAATAGATTATAGATGGCTCTTTTAGGTTACACAGTGCAAGGGCCTAGGGGAATGAAAGATGAAAGAGATCTGTGTAAGTGCACGGGTTGGTGCCACACTAGTCTGTACCCAGTGCCCTGTTAAAAAAACCCTCAGAGACTCAGCAGTGGCTCTATCACAATCTCTTTAGCACCAGAGACAAATGGCTGCATTCGTCTGCTTTATGGCCATCATTAATTATGCTTGACTCTTCTCTGATACCAGCACAGTTGAGGTTTGAAAAGGCAAATCATGGACAAAGTAACTCCTCAGAAGTCAGCTCCCCAGTTCTAGAGGACAAAGGTAGGAAAACCTCAAAAACACACTCACCAATTTTACGAAAGGGGTAGCTGCTGGTGGACTGGAAAAATACAAGCAAGACTAGGCCCTTGTTTCAATGGGGTGACATTTTGAAGTGACAGCCCTCCTCTGTGCCATTTAACTCCCTTGGAGGTGGCCCAAAATGAGGTAGAGAGAGAGAGAGAGAGAGAGAGAAGTGGGAGGGAGCCAAGCCTTAGAGAGAGCATAAGAAAGAGAAAGAGTGCACCAGAGATGCTGAGATAAAGAGAGAGAGAGTGGGAGATGGGGACTGATCCATTCTAATGAGGAATAACAAATAGCCCCTTTCGTCTTTCTCTCATTCTACCTCTCTTTCTCTCTACACTGCTGACCTTTGGGTTTGGAAATTGATTTACTGTTGCCGCAGTTGACGGTGGCATTTTGAAAATGGTAACACCCCACCTCATTAATATAGCCACATGTACAGAGAATAAGTTACCTTGAACACCTGCCAGATGTTTTTTTTTTTCAATGATATTTACACATTAAAGACAGACTTGTGAAGAAATCACACTGGATTTTGACAACACTCAAGTATTCCGTAATCATTACTGCATTACTACAAGGCCACACCCATCTTCGAACCTGGTCTTTATTTTCATCCTACACACACAGCCCTAAAAGATTGAAATGGTATGTGTGTTATGTTATTGCATGGGCAAATTCTGAACAAACAACACAGAGAAAGTGTTAAAAATAAATGTCTGATATGTCTCATTACTGGTATAACCTTTGTCAATTTTTTTTACAAAAAATAAAGGGCCTGTGATGAGCCTACCTAGACTGAGAATATAATGGGATAAAAGGTTGGAAATACCTCGTGAGACAAAGGTAAACAACACAAAGACATGTGTCTGGCATCTACAGAAGGTCTCTTCCTCCTGATGATGATTCTTGACATCTGCTGGTTGTTGCGGGGCGCACAACACAGTGAGTACTAACTACTGTATGTGTCAGTACCACATACAGCCACTCTTCAAAAAACCTTAACTATCACTTTAAATTAGAGATCCAAGTCACGGAAAACTAAACCAACCCATCCCCTAAAAAGTAACTTCCAACAAACAACAACAGACTACTCATCACTAGATGTGGTTCACTGGAATTAGTCAGAAAGTGTCCTTACTCCATACGCACAATAACACAAAATAAGGGAACTTGCCTAAAGGAGAAATGTATTTTGGATGGCGAGGCTTTTTTCAATTCCCCCTGAGCAAGGTGATTTAATGACAAAATAGAGAGTAGCAGATACAAGAAATTGAGTTCTAAATTGTTGAGTCCCCAGATGATGACAGACAGAAAATTGTCTCACTTTGGCTTTCTTGCAAACACATGTACAAAAACTCACCCACCAACATACATATTTACACACACATTGGTTTCCATGACTTCAGAGCACATTGACTTACATTCATTTCCTGGAGACTTACATTAACCTTAACCATAATTACTAGTGCCCTAACCCAAACCTTAACCTCAGCCTAACTTTAAAACATGACAGTTGAGCTTTTCCTTATGGGGATTTTTGTCCCCATAAGGAAGACAAGTCCCCGTAATGTGACTGTGTAAACAGATTTAGGTCCCCACAACATAAAGAATACCAGTTACACATGCATACACGCACACACGTGCGCACACACACAACACATACGTTTCATGCAAATGCAAATGCAGCCTTTACAGAGTAAAATGCTCTTGCCAAGTACAAGCCTATGGGTTAAAATCATTTGAATCCTTTCTGCGTGTTATCTCTCCTTTTTCTTGCCTGTCTATCTGCCTACACATATTTGTAAGATTTGTAAAATCTGGGGAACAAAAATTACCACTGTCCATCTGATATTCCTTGTTCCAAACTCATTGCTTGACAATACTTTTCAGTTTAATTAAACTGGAATAATCTTTTTACCTCCATGGGGTCCAGAAGCTCTCCATTTTTCAGCCAGCGGTACGAAGGTTTGGGCTTGGCACTGGCTTTGCATTCCCATACCAGAGTGTCGTCAATGGTCTTCTGAACATCCTGAGGCTTGTCAGTAAAGTGAGGTGCAGCTGAGAGGTCACAAACAACGTATTGAAAATTTAATGCAACACAAATGCTTGAGTATTACCAATATGCAGTACTTTAACAATAAATCAATGAACTGATTAGACGGGCAATTAGTTCATCAAGGAAGCATACAAGGGCAAATTCAAGTCCACTTCCAATTAATCCAAACTCTCTATTTAAATGTCTGGAGAGGTTAAAAGTTAGAGGCCTGGTTATTAGATTTGCTACAGCATTTATTGGGTATATTGATGTAGTTATTTTACAAGTTCAGTGACCATAATATATACAGTATATATAATGTATATACTTATTATTCTTACAATGAATAGGCTGTAATTCTTTTCAGCAGTGCAGTTAATAACAGAAATTACATTCGCTTTTTCTTTTGCAACACCAGCAATCCATAGAAAATTCCTCTGTATTTATGATAGTGCTCCTGCTGTCATATAAATGACTAGCACCTTATCTCTGGCGACAGTGTAATACAATTTATTGCCCTTGTGAAGCACCCACATAAATACAGGACGCCCTGCCAGGGTCATGGGGAATAAGGTAGTTAGTCTATCTGCTGGCCAAGGTGTGCTACTTTGATACTGTAATAGTTTTAATAATACTACCACATTTCCTTCTTGATTGAAAAAGCCTTTTATCTTATTTCTCACCATGCAGATGATAATACAGTCACAGCTGGAAACATGTTTGAGGTAAAATCAGTGTCATGTACTTTTTTAGTGAGGCAAACGGGGATTTAAAACCAAATGTTTTCCATACAAATTATAGTCTCTCCTCTCACTGGGTCATTTTGTGGCTGCAAGTATTATGAGTGAAGAACCTGTTTAAATCAGTCACAGTGTGCTCCGTGGCCCACAGAATTGCTGCTTTTGGGGGAACTTGGCTCATCGTAACCAGAACAGTTGGTGCTTAAAAACTGTGTGCCAACCACCTTAAAAGGCAAATTCATGAAAACATTACATGGCACAAAAATGTCTGGCAATGTAAAGATGGTAACATTATTTTTCAAAAATAATGAATGCGTTCTGCACTGAGTTAGATTTATTTTTATCTTTGACTACAGTTTTGAATGCATGGCCAGAATTCCAGAAGTAGAAACAGAAGACAACATGCAAGTTAACTAGACTAGTAGTACCTAATATTTCCTTCCTCATTATGATGTTTTATTGGGGTTTGCCCTTGAAGTTATATACAAATGTGGTTGCACAGTATTTAGAATTTTAGTCAACTAAAGGTCAACATGATAAAATCAGCAAACAACAAGAAAAGTACATGATACCATGTTAACAATGATAACATAATGGGAATATGTTATCAGATATAGTCAGCTGCTAAACCATGATCTGATTTGATAATCCTCCAGAACTACAGAAGGACAATTAAGTGGGAAATCGAAGGAGAAGTCAACCCTTATTGTTCATGTGCCCACATTGGTGGGATGTTGCAAACCCCACATCCCTATATTGATTCTACTATAGAGTTGATGGATGTCCCAAAAACGCCTGTCTATGAGAGTTTAAAACGAGATTACAGATTTTTATCACCTGGCGGCTGGCCAGTCTGTGGGGCTTTGTGATAAGACAAGACTTAAAGGGTAGACATGACTTTCACACAGCTACAGTAAAGAAAATGTATATAAGCCACGCAGCATGATATGGTACTAGTTGTTAAAACACCATGGCCTTATTTACAGAATGACCCCAGAATGATCGTACCATTTCCCAATTATTAGACCTTCAGCTCATTAAGATCCAGTCTCTTGTGCTATGAACCGGTGCTTGAGGCATGTTTAATCCCCAGTCTACCTACATTACAGGTACTGCGAGCATTTCACAGCCACATGTGCATAAAAAGCTTTATTATCATATCAAAGACATCCTCCTTCACAGGAATGAAAAATCTGGATTTGATGATTTCAGTCAAGCACATCCCTACAGGGCCCTGTGGGCAGATATCATCAGTGCCTAAACTGCAAAATAATGTAGAAAGAAAACATAAAAAATCCTTCATCAAAGGCCATTAAAGCTTTCTCAGAATATGGGCCATAAGTCCAGTGTTGGTGATGGAAAATCACCCCTCTCTGGAAGGTGGTATAAATCTGTGGGCACCGTGAACCCTGTTGGCCGCTGGCACAATACAAAAAGCTTGTCAGAAATGCACTACTGGTAACAGTGTAATTTACTACCACACCACACACATTTGTCCACATGATGCAGTTATCTATGAGTTCTAATAAAAGCTACAGATTGTGTGACAACAAATGAAGTATTTTTGTTAGAGTCACACCAAAGCTAGCCTTTGATTCTGAAAGATTTCCAGCCAAGATAAGTAGTGAAGTGAATCTTTAAAGGCTATGTTTCTGAAAGGACAAAAAATTTAGATTTAACTTATAAATGTACAAGTTGAAAAAAAAACTAATTTTTCAACTCACCATAGAAAGATAGCTTTCCTTTAACTGAGTTTCTTCCTCTGCTGTTTTCAGCCACACATTCATATATCCCTGCATCCTCCTGCTGGAAGTAAGGGATTTCTAAAACGCCACTGGCTTTATTAATTTCCACTTTCCTTCCAAAAGAGGCTCCATCCACTCTTCTCCAGCTGATAGTTGGCACTGGGCTAGGAGTATAAAATAAAACACAGACAAAGGAAGACAACAAAAAACACTCCTGATGATTATCCAGGGATTTAGCTTAACTGAAGACACATGTTATACCACTAAAATAAAACACTGACTAACCAAGTCATTGTTTTATTAATGTGAAACAGGCAAGTGTTTCCCCTTTGCATTTTCTGTATGTACAGAACCAGAAGGAATCACAAATCTGCAAGGAAAAAAAAAGCAAAGGTGGGAATAGTATAACAGTACACAGCGGGACATACTTTCCAAGTGCAAAACATTCCAGTTTGACAGTTGAGCTTTTAGCGACAGGGACAACTTCAGGAAACTGAACTTCGATCTTTGGCTCATATTCACCCATCACACCTGAAGATACAAAGACATTAATAAAATGTAAGTTAGTTGTGTATTTTTTACCCCAAATGTCAGGATTGTGACAAAATCTATAACATACACTCCCAATTCTATACTGGTGGTCTACTTGACATCAAACATTTACCAAGCATTACTAAACACCTACCTTGTATTAACATGCCTCATGAGGTCACCTCAAACCAGTCAGCCAGATTAAAGTCAAATTCTAAAGTTAAATGATAATCTGGCCTGCCCTTTTAAACAAAACAACAATAACAAAAAAAAAACTCCGCTGCGTTGCACAAAGTAGAATTGTCCAATTATTTGTATGGACAGAGCAGTATGTACGTTCACACAACCTGTTTTATTCAAAGCACAACGGTATAGTAGAGACACTAACCAGATATGAAATTCAGTAAGACAAGGTCATAAATGAGCAACAAATATTTAAATTTGCTGGCAACAGTTGAGCATGTTGGCAAACTTGGCAGGTTATACCTAATTAAAGTAATAGCACTTGCATTTTTAAACTAGGTCAGTCTCACAAATAAATCACATTTCACTCTTTGTTAAATTCAGTGAAGATAACACTTTCATACCATCAGCTCGTAGCACTAGAGGAGTCGGTGGTCCCTGCACACTGCTTTTGGTGACCGTGTTGGTGACGACACATGTGTAGTTGCCCACATCAGAGGGTTCCACTTTGGCGATGTAGAGGTTGCCAGTTTTCTGGGACACAAATCGCCGTGTGTCCTGGATGATAAACGATGGGTACTCATTGAAAATCCATGTAAAGGTAAGCTCTGTGGATGATATTAGGCATCATGTATGTGAGACACATAGAGTCAGAAACACATAGTATATTTATACATCATCTGTAGTTATATCAACATGAAGTGTGCTTCATCAGTGGTTTGAGTGTAACAAAACATGCAGGAGGCTAAACTGGTTTGCTATTCATAAAAATGCAATTCATAACTGAAGACAACTACTCACAGTTGTGCAAATGCTATTTGATACACTATGTGCTATGATCTTGTAGGAATGACTAGCTTTTCCGGGGAGCATTTACATTTACTGGAGTGGGACGCTTGTCTTTAAAGGTTAGATGCAAAAATGAGGAGTGGGGAGACAGGCACTCAGGCCAATTACAGCCCAGTGCATAGACAGTGAAGAAGCACTGCTGAGACAAGAAATAGAATATAAGGTCTGAATCACAGATCACACCAATCACAGCACAACGGTTTATGACACAGGCTCTTAAATGAGGGAAAGACTCACAATGATCATTAAAATCTGAGTTATATTTCATGAATATGTGCTTGAATAAATCGGAGTGGTCACCACAATGCCTCACCAATTTAAGTTGGTCTTATCTTTTGGCAAAGTTCATAGCATGATGATTTTTTTTTTCTTATTTTTCAAAGTCATCTCTGTAAAATAACCCTGTAATTTTATTACCACTGTATCTTTAAATTATGCCCTGTCTTATTTCAACGCCATTTTATCTACCTTCATTTTTATTCCTCTGCTTGGAATTTATGTCTCAATAAGAACTTATTTAAAAACACAGACAGAGGTTGTTCATAAAAAAAAAACAACAATAACAAGCACTTCCCTTTGTGGCTATCAAGTAGCAGCAGTGAGCCTTAAATCAACACTCAAGCTGCAGCTTTTGCATTAAGAAACTGTGAAATGCATAATAAAAACTAATGAATTACAGAACATGTTATTGAGCATCGTACCCCATATAGTCTACTATTCATCATCCATGATAACAAGTTTCGGACTAAGACTCCCAGTGTGATCAACCAAATGGAGTGTAGTCAGAGAAGCTTTGAACTAACAATCAGCAACATTATAAAAATGAATGATGATGTTTTGACATATTGACACAAGAACAGATTGCTCTGGACCGTATTGCATCCCTGTCCCTAAAGCAATCTTGGCCATTGGTAAAAACTTGTCTAAGTGATGACTCGGCGCTCCAGCAGAGAGAAGAAATGAAAAGTGAGTTGGATACTTAACTACTGACTCATTATTCTTCACATCTGACACATGGATGTGTGGGCTTTAACATATTACTGCAAACCTTGTGAATCAAGACATGACAAAGAATCACCAAAATGAGTGTTGTGTATGTGAAGATGCACAAGACCAGTTATATTCCTGTTATATTAAAAAACCTCAAAAAAAAAGGGACAAATTCACATTCTTTAATGAGATATTAGAGATTATGTTATTTTCTTTTGGTTTAAGTTTCACACCCGTCACGCACACATGCATACGCACCCTCCCCCATCCAGTAACATGGAGTTAAACTGTTTCACAGTATTAATCCTGTCAAAATGTTTAACAAATTCCTCAGTGCATTTCATACACAAATTTGACACACATAATAAAATATGGTCCATTTCAGTTTCACCATGATCCATTTGACCCACACAGGAACAGCTGTAATATCCTCCTCCTCTAAATAATACATGACAGCTCCCATCCTTACAAGGTTATTTATATTTAATGCCTGTTTTTCAAACAATACCTTCCAAATGTGAAGGGTACAACAGACTGGAACAACAGCAAATAAGAGGTTACCAATTTGTTACTAAAAAATTCATGCTGAGAAACAGGAAGCAGGAAATAGGAAGTGGAAAGCCCCATTGGCTATGCTTGGTGATTTGACTTGAGAGCCTTCTGTGGATGGGCAGTAATGGAATAATGCAATCATGAGTGACAGTGAGTGGCAGATTTTCATTGTGGTTCCATTTAGTCCTTGTATAATGAACAGGCAGCATCAATTCCTCCTTAATGATCTGAGAGGAGGAAAGAGAAATGGAACATGACAGACCAAGGACATGCTGGACCCACAGTGGGTTTTTGTGCGCCATATAAAATAAAAGTGCATGCACTCATGGCAAAGTGGCAAAGTTTGAGCTTTGAGCAAGTCTGTTCTCTAGACAGTAACAGCCACTGATGAGGGCCACCTTTCTGTGTTTACAACACACAAGTTCACTCGATGAAATGGCTTGGGCCACGCACATTGGACAAAATCCCTGCAAGCTATATGTGTTGTTAGTAGCCAGCAACCAACCTCTGCTTTGGGGTAGATGCAGTGAATAGAGAGCACAAGTGATTTCAGCCTTGAGTAAATATAAAAGGCCCATTTCCATTAGTAAAAGGAGGTCAGGATGCATCAAGTCTTCAATGAACCAAAGTCATGTAACTGCTCTCAAAGCAAAAAAAACCAAACAAAACAAAACCTACATCTAGTGCGAATTCAGGACAGCACATCCAGAGAATGCAGTTGGATAAATGGCATTATTTTGGTCACTTTCTAACAACCTGAAACTGCTTTACAGTTTTACAGCATCCCCACCACACCAAACTAGTTCCTGCAGCTGTCTTGTGGGTTCTGAGGCATCGTTAAAATGAAATAATGGCTTCCTGAATCATGCATGGGATATTGAAATCCTTTAAAAGGGGAGATGAGGCTGATCCATGTCTCAGGCTACATTGTGCTGAGCATGAATTGTGTCCTGTCACCCTTTATAGGAGCATATTTCTCACTTTTCCAACACTGTGGGAGTTTATTTAAATGCCAGTCAGATTTTCTTTGTTTCAAATGTGCAACAATACAGCCATAGCGCCATTAATTTATCATACAACACACCCTTATTCTTCCTAGCATATTTGTGTTTGACATGTCCATAAATGTCTTAAATTTGCAGAGATTTTTGAGACATTTGCGGTGATAGTAAATATTTCTTTCCTGTGACAACATAAAATTGTTCTGGATCTAAAGTGATAATTAAACATATCTCTGTTTAAAACAAGGATAAAGACAAGAGTACGTGACCGCAGTGTATATGTTTGTCTATGTACAAATGTGTGAATATGTAACTAAGTTTTGATGGATACAACATCACCATAACAGCTGGGGTAAGTCTAGCCTTTCAGGAAACATGCTGAAAATTGGACATGATTTATCCTAAAGTACAGCTCAACATACTCAGCATCTCCATTGATAGACATAATCTACAGTGGCAGCGGCTGAAAATATTGTCAGAAAATGGATCATTCCAAACACTGTGCTATATCTCTCCAGAGAACGGACATGATCTGTCACAACAAGAAGGGAAAAAAGAGGCCATTGGTGTAAATAAAAGCAGTGGGTACATTACTTGCATGGCAGGGACTAAAGCAGGCTCTTGCTTTGTGTTTCTGATAAAAGAAAGCAGGGGAGTAAAACAGACATATTTTGAGAGAATTTAAACGAGATCAACAATTATTCATCATCCCCTTAACATAATTGCCATCAAACACTTAAAAAGAAGAAAAAGAAAAACTTCTGGCAGAGGGTTAGACAGGTGCATGCATTTGACAAGCTCATAAAACTATGTGACATGTGAGATTGATAATTTAATTATGCAAAGAATTATCATATTTACTCTTTTATAAATGTCCCGGCATGCTTGCTGTATTATCATAAGCCCCAGCTTTAATCTGTAAACACTGATAACCCCTGGTTTGTTTATTATAGACAATATGCGTATTGTTATAGTTTATTAGAGGAACTGTATTAGTTAAATCATTTAATAATTCTGATAATTTACCAATAATAGATTCTCAATACTGTACATCTGGTTATTGATTGGTTGGGAAGTCAGTGTCTTCATCTTTCTGCATGTAATGTTTGTTGATCTGTGTTGTTTTAATTACTTAATATCAATTCAGACAAATTTGTTATTTGGTTGTTTGCTGTTTAGACTTGCTATAGAACACATGTACTTTGGTCACACTGTACATAGTGCCTTTTTTTCCATTTCTTTTTAAAGTTTCTCAAGACTTCCTCTTCTTATCGCTATGTTTCAATAAATGAGCCAGTCTTGAATTCACTGAGATGTCAGAGGAAAACTGTAGCTGATGAAATAATGAAACAAGCATTGTGCAAAAATGTATATCTGCTGGTTATCAAATGTAAAATAATGATGCAATATTTCCATCAAATAAAAAGAAAAAAATAAATAAATGAAAAGAATAATTTAATGACAGTGTGAGTTTATATGCATGAGTGGCACTAAAGGCTGGGATATATAGTACTTATGCTCCGTGTCCGCTTAAAATTTACTTACTGTGTGTGCAAACAAAATCTTGATTCCATTCATACTGAAACAGGGGTCTGCATCAGTCTAACATTCTAGGCATGTGTATTCAATCTCATAATCCATTTCTGTAGCGGCAATTTCTCACCAGGAAATTGCTCTCATGTTTTGAGAGCTGACTTGTACCTGTATGGGTGCCATCAGAATTCCTTGAGCAAATTTTCATGGTTATCATCTTCTTGATTGACTCTTTTTGACCAATACGAGTGTGCCACTAACAGGACTGGAAAGTTTTGTGCTACACAGATTTAAACTGGAGCTGTGTGCAGATTTGTCTGCGTAGGGTCAGCATAGACCGAAATGGAAATGGCCTAATGACTTTACATCAAGACGACCCTAGTGGATTTCTGCACACACGCAGACACAGAAAGTCTGCATGTGTGGAAAAATTTGCAATGATTAAATGTCCTAAAATTATTTTATTGAATTAAACTAAAGGAAGAACAGAGGGCAAAGAGCCCTGATAGATGAGCCATCTAGCAGTTAAAACAACATATTAAAAAAAAAAGTTGTTCCATTCATGATGATGGAATGGAATAACAGAGATGATTCATGTGATCAGCACCTGAGGTCCACAGGTTTTCAATATTGATATGAATGTAAAACCAGATTTATTATCAGCCTTCATTCTGTGCATTAAAAATGCTTGTGCTCACATATGAGCTTTATGATCTCTGGGAAGGGCCATTCACTACAATGGCCCTCTGTTTCCAGAGCCAAGTAGCACTGCTCCTGAATAATTTGTGAGGTTTGAAAATGTGAGTATAACTAAGTGGCTTCAGTCAAACCGTTTTTTTTTTAAATAGTTCCCTTTGTATGATAAACATATTTCTTAAATCTAGTGGAATAACACTTTTGGACTTTTAGTCATGCCTTTGATGTACCATCTCATTGAGCTTGCTCCATATACTGTAGTATACATGTAATTACACTACAGACAAAATGTACATCACCGATGTCAAGAGACACTTGGTAAACATATACTATTGTGCTCTGGGTTTAAACTGCAAAATACAAGGATTGTTCTTACACAACAAATTCCATTCGCTCCCAATAGGAACAGTTAACCATGCATATAGTGAATATCATGTTTTGTAAACATGGGCCTCCACTATAACTTACCAAATGACTGAAATTATGATGCAATATTACACCCCATTTAATATATTGCTTGCAGTTCATGCCTATAGCCAATGCCTTTACATTAAGGGAGCAATATTTCTGCTCCCGACATTGTGCTTTCACAACAGACATTTCATTATGTTCTAAAGAAATATAGAATTTTGTGTATTGGACAGTTTCCTGGATACTAGTGCTGTTTCCTGTGAATAATGAATAAAACACTGAATTTAAACTGCAGTGTGCTGTGTTTTCATTGTCAAAATACACTGCTACTATAGTAAAACAGCTCTGACAATGCTGCTGTTTTGTTTTCAGGTGGTTCGTATGTGTGATGGCATTTGGACACCTTGCACTGGGGAATGCATCTGAAAAAAAAACAACACACAAAAAAAAACACAACAAGGCCGCCAAATGTAAGCATGTGGCTCACTGTTCCAGCTTTTCATTATAATGTAAGGTGAGATCTCTCATTGTAACATATACCAAAAAATGACTCCAAATGAAAGCATACAGGAGTGTTGTTGGGTGTTGGCTAGTGACTTTTTCTTTTTGCGGCAGATGAACAGCTTTGTTCTGCATAAGGATAATGAAGAAAGTTAAACTAAATGACAAACGAGTTTAAGCTCAGTTTTTTAACATAGTTTAACACTAAGGAGCAAAAGCAACTAAGTTTGTTACCTAAATCTCATGACAATAAACGTGCCTCTTTTGTTTTTACATACACATTATAACTTAATTATTTTCATATATATTGAAATGGAATGGGAAAAACTGACAGAGCCAATATCACAACAATAATATGAAACCATTTGCTGTTAAGATATTGTACATGTAAAAAAAGAATTATGTTCACCACAGACATTTGTGTATCATCTTATATAATGTAAGCTAAAACCAATATTTTTGAGTTTTTGGTTTTACATATTGTAGATTATTAATATGGCCGGCAGAACTATAATGATATATATGATCAAATGGCCGTGAAATATTTCAACTTATTATATTGCATCCTATTTTTATACAAATCGACTATAAAATTTACTAAAATTATTACTCATTTCAATTATATTAATCTCTTCACCATTATTCACTGACATCACAGGCCTTTCTTGTTACATGGTATTATTGCTGCATATAAAATAGTATGGCAATACATTTAACACAAATTAATTCTACAATAAGATCACTTTACTATATTACACCAACCCTTGAAAACAACAATATTCCACACTAGAAAAGTACAGTCAGCCTCACTGGAGCAACAAGCCATCTTCTGACCCCTGCGTAGAAGTTAATAACACTGGTCACTAACACTCACTAGTTGCTAACTCTGACTGATAATGCCATGGTGGCAAAGGGCTGATCTGAAGCAAACAAAGCGCCTCCAGAGAGAAGGTCTATTACTCAGCCTGGCAGAGACCCAGCCACAGACAGATTCTACACTCTGAATGCCAAAGTTTTTCCTTGTGCCCACAGTAGTAAGCCCACAGTCCCAAAGTAAAAAATGAGTCACTCCATTGATCTCATCAACACAAACAAAAAGTCAGTAGATCTAAGGGGGAGAGTGCAAACATGACTTCCACTTTATCCAGTTAAACAGGAACATAATGAGGACTCAAACAAGAAAATCACTTTCTGTCCACATTCACTGACTGTTTACTGATCTGACTATTGAGAACTGATGTATACAGTATGCATGTTATGTCTTAACAGGAGGGGAAAAAACTTACCTCCAGAGTGAGGTGGAGGGCCACACAGTAAGACCACTCCTTGACCTTCACGAACCCTCACTGGACTCCTTCTCTGCGTCTTGAAGTTTTCCAGGTCTGTTTACCACAAAATAAAAGCATAAACATTTCATTCTGAAATCAATATGCATCACACAGGAAGCCAACAGGGACTGCCCAGCTGTTCACAGAGATAGAAAAATACAAGACATATCAGTGGTTGCACAATAATTTCATATCTGATACTGACCAGAGTTGAACAGAGATCATGAAAAACTTATGCATATGCAAATGTTCATGAACCACTCGTGCTATGTTTGCATAAATGCATATTTGGTGCAATAAAGTCCTGAACACTTATGACTGTTGCAGAAAGCAATTCCTCAAGTATAAGTCACACATGAGTGAATTTAATTGGAAGTGCACATTGTTATCACTTTCTGTGTTTCATCCACTGCACACAGGCCAGCAATAATTAAATGACTAGGACTGAAAGCATAATTTGTATGGAGGCCGATTACATGTTGACAACCAAATGAAAGAAAGAAAATAGAGACAGCAGTCCTTGTAGTCTTTCTTTCCTTTTGTTGCCTGCTGTGGCTCTTGGAAATATCGCATGCAGCACAGCCAAATATGCCACTGCCATATGATGACATAATCAAGACTGCATTTCAAAAACAGAGAGGAAGAGTGCAAAATGACAGACCTTGACAGACACAACAGAATGACCTGAGTGGCATAATGAACCAAATACATTATACAGGCCTTGTCAGTAATGGAAAACTGCATTCAGCAGATTAGTATTACATCACCATAACTAAAAGAGTTTTTTTTTTTGCTTCAATAATTACAAAGATCTCAAATGATTTCACAAATGAATTTGTAGCTTTCATATTTGGTGCAGACAGACTGAGCTGACACTTCAGTGGGCAATTCTTAATCTATGGATGATTCACATGTAATGCCATGTAACATACAGCCTCGCCGTGCATGAACAAATTTGGCACCGTTTGGGTCCTTCCAAATCAGTAAATCAATAAATCTCTCTAGATCTGACAAAACCCCCAAAAAATGTGAGAAATCTATTAATTCACCATTATCTTGTTTAAAGCTGTGTTTCCCATACATGTTTGTGGGAACAATCATGACCTGACTTCAAGTGACAACAAAATGTCATTCAGTTAATCACAGTATTAATTAAACACACAATCAAAAACACTTGTTATCCAAGGTAAAATTACAACTTTAATTCAAACTGAAGCTTTGGGCACTGTTCCAATATCTAATATTGCTGAAAGCTATACAGTACAGTGTAGCTCATAGATATAAATAAACTAGCACTGGCAACCCAGAAAGGCAGACATAAAATTATCTTTCTCGTGGCTCATCCAAACATACAAGGTTCATCTTATTTTATCTGATGTATTTTAATACTTCAAATAAATAAATAAATAAACATACAGCAGAAGCCAGCATGCACTTAATCAGCAGAAACAATACCAGGACTTTACAACTGAGGCAACCATGTTTAGCCATTATTTTTGTCAGGGACTACACTCTGAACCTCCTATATGTCACAAACACAATTCATAAACAACATTACCGGCTGGTAATTTTGTGGTGATGTAATTAATTAATAATTAGACTACTTTATCTGTGGACCTTAAATATATGTGCCAATTAAAATAAATCACTCCAAACCATAGAGAGTGGCTGACAGAGAGTGACAGCGCTATGCCTCTAACACTGCTGAAAGTTAAAATAGTTGCTTCACTCGTTCCACCTACCTCATCATACAGTACTGCCCTCACTCTCTGATAACATATTAAACTACAGCTGCTCTGCCACGGCTCAACCTGCTGAGTCAGACAGTATATCCCATTCGCAAGGATTTTTAATGGTTTTATCCAGTGGTTTCAGTAAATATTCTGCACACTGTTGAAATTCCTGTGCAGCTATGGGATAATACACTATCAACAGTGAGCCAACCAGGATTGCAGGCTTGCAACAGAAAACAGGCTCACTGTAAATCAACAAATTCTATCATACAACCGTACATTATATTTATATATTTGAAAGAAAATTTCATTTACATTGTACTTACTAAGACTAAGATTATGGTGGAATATTTGTTTTTTGAATTGCAATTATTTTATTCATACTTAATGATTTCATGTTTGATTAAGTGACTATATGAAAAAATGCCCATGTAAAGAGTTTACTTTTTTTTTTAAATACATAGATGTCATTTGTTTTCTACTATGAAACAATTTTCTCTTACAAGTAGTACACTTCCATTTGACTGCACATATGAGGTCACTTCTAATTCTACTCACTACAGAATAGTGTGGTGAAAAAAATTGTGTTATACTCGTTATTGTGGTTATTGTGTCTTACAGCTTTGGCTTTATGCGATGCTGTCTGGTATGAAAAAAAAGGCAGTTTCCAACTAAACGAACTGCTGCTTGTCCTTGAACAAGCAGCTGCAACTTCTCTACCTGCCAGTTTTGGCACCCAGATATTCACACACATCCTCCCTTTTTACCAGTATGTTTGTCACCCTCAGTCCCTTTTCCTATAAAATGTATGCACACAGTTTGGTAGAAGTCTACACTAAGGATGGCTTGATAAAATTTTCCCAGTCAGCTACAGATACCATAAACTTGAGTATCTACAGACCCCCATATCAGCCCATCTTTCAAACTATCATAAGACTGTGCTAATGTAGTGGCCACCTTGCTATAACCAGCCATTTCAAAAACACAACGTTAAAATTGTATAACAAAAATTCTGTTAATATACATGTTAAATTAGTTGCATTTTTTACAGTCTGTGCTTAATGAAACATCTATGTGATATTTAGGGTGTTCAATTTGCCATGATTATGGATTGTGATTGAAGGAAACCGGAGAACCCAGAGAAAACCCACACTCACACAACGAGATTATGCAAACTCCATGCAGAAAGGCCCTTGTTCTAACTGGGTTGTGAACCCGGGTTTTCTTGCTGCAAAGGCAAGAGTGGTAACCATTACAACAACCATGTGGCCTGGACCAGACACAATTGGGTAATTTTGTTCTGACATCCGGTCTGTTAGCGAGCACCATAAACAACATAGAGAATCAGATTAAACTCTATCCAAACCAGGCCCACAGAATAGAAAATATTAGCACTGCTCAACTCACACTAAGACTGCAACACTCCTGATTAATATTCCTTTGGAGTATGGTGAGGCATAAATGAGCTAGACTCACTAAAAGCCAACAATGCCTGACAACCCAAGCTGTTCTGCACCCTGTGGATCATCTTATCAAGCCTATCATGGGTCTGCACCTCCATGTGCTTCTCAATGGCTGGGTTCGAGCTATTTTGAGTGTTTTCAGATCCATGAAATTGGATGTGAATTTGAATGTATTTGGGCTTGCTAGTCCAATGTGACCCATTGTCCTGAATGAGAGGCAATTGCAAGAACAGAAAAAACTGAAGCCATTCTGTTGAGCAAAAGGATAGTTTGTGATAGGGGGACATTTGCCTGTTATTTGAAGTTCAGTGTTCATCCTACATAAAATAATCCTAGTAGAGGCTCATATTAATGTGATTTTTGATGAAGTTAAAGGTAGTAGATGCATTTTAAAGTGGTGACATTTACAGTTTTTTAACTTCACAACCAAATTTCATCATTCCAAAAAAAAATATAATAGAAGGTGACTTAAGTGAATGTAGTTATGTTTTGTCGAGATTCTTAATCTCCTCTCACAAATACTTAATATGTTATCCAAATGCTTTAATGCATTAATTTTCTTGAGAGCAAAAACAGCTGTCTGATCAGCTTTTGCCAGCACTTTTTTTGAAACCAATAAATCTAAGGGAGGATGAATGGATCTTCTCAATATAGTTGTCTAGTAATGGCATAATTGTGAGATCTGTTCATTTAGTTCAATGTCCTGTTGTAGTTTCAAATCTAACATTCTTCTCCCATTGTATATCAGCTGTGTCTCAAGGGCTGGATCCTCCCAAGTACGGATTTGTTGTATGGATGTTGTCAAAATGCATCACTGCATGGCAATGTGGGCCGTTCCAGTTGTTACATGAATTGAAGCGGACACAAATGCAGCTAATGGTGTAGCATATGATGCTAAAGTCTTTATCGAGCATTCAATGTAAAAGTCCACAAATCTGACGTTCGGATAACTTTGCTTTTACTTGTCCACTTATCCTCCAATGCATTTTGTAAGAGTTCATCTCAGTCAAGTACTTTTCCACAAGGCTTTGCAGCAACTAAGTGTAAAAAAAATATTATATTTTGGTGATGATCCATGTTCAAGATGCTTCTGAAACAACTGTTATTACCTAGTTTTAACTTGGAAACACTACCAGTCCAAAGTTTGTACACACCTTTAAATGTTTCAACATTAAATGAGAGTGTGTCCAAAATTTTGATTGGTAGTGTACATATTACAATTACAATTAATTTTAATTTTTATTACTTTGTGTTGATACAAGAGAGTGCTGTAAAAAACCGGAGTCAAATTCCTCGTATGTGAAAACTTACCTGGCCAATAAAATCTGATTCTGATTCTGATATAGAAGTATCTAAAATGAACATGTTGAAACAAAAGTAATTAATAAAAAGCCGCAATAAACATATAAACAAATAAACATGTTGTTATACAATACCAGATTGAAAGTTTTCGCAATTTTCCGGACTGACTGACCTTCAGTTCTTAAAGTAATGATGGGCTATTGTTTCTCTTTACTTAGCTGATTGGTCCTTGCCATAGAATGAATTCTAACAGTTGTTAAATAGGGCTGTCAGCTGTGTAGCAACCTGACTTCTGCATAACACAACTGATGGTCCCAACCCCATTAAAAGGCAAGAAATGAAAAGGAAAAAAAGAGAAATTTTGTTTACTACATAATTCCATATGTCTTCATTCATTGTTTTGATGCCTTTAGTGAGAATCTACAATGTAAATATTAAATAGTTTCCAAACTTTTGACTGGTACTGTATAAAGGCAAATATATAAATAAATAGCTGTAATAAAATGACTTTTCTAAGCACAGTTCTCAGAGAATCATCATGCAGTAAAACCCTATCTAAAATGAACATGTTGAAACAAAACTAATTAATAAAAAGCCGCAATAAACATGTTGTTATACAATACCAGATTGAAAGTTTTCGCAATTTTCCGGACTGACTGACCTTCAGTTCTTAAAGTAATGATGGGCTATCGTTTCTCTTTACTTAGCTGATTGGTCCTTGCCATAGAATGAATTCTAACAGTTGTTAAATAGGGCTGTCAGCTGTGTACCACCCCGACTTCTGCATAACACAACTGATGGTCCCAACCCCATTAAAAGGCAAGAAATGAAAAGAAAAAAAAAGAAATTTTGTTTACTACATAATTCCATATGTCTTCATTCATTGTTTTGATGCCTTTAGTGAGAATCTACAATGTAAATATTAAATAGTTTCCAAACTTTTGACTGGTACTGTATAAAGGCAAATATATAAATAAATAGCTGTAATAAAATGACTTTTCTAAGCACAGTTCTCAGAGAATCATCATGCAGTAAAACCCTTGCATTGAGTGACATTTGACATTTGAGGACGGATAAGCATCAGTGGGGCCTAATTCTCACAAAGCCCTACCTCTGGTTTCTCCTGACAGCTATAGTGATAGTGAACTGAGGCATTCAGAAAAATGCCCACTGCTTTCCTCCCTGAAAGATGATCAAAACCCAGATTGAGCACTTAGCATCACAGTAGTGATAAGAATGTTATCGCCCTTTCCTCAGATGCTTTTCAGCTGAAAACAGACTTAATTTATACCTGAGGCAACAACAATAATGAGTAAAGAGTATGAAGCTAATAGAAATGACAGAAGAAATGAAGAGAGATAGAAATTGTGCAAAGTAATTATACGAATAAGGAAGTTGGGTTTGATCAGAGCCATATGAGGCACAATTACAAAACTGAATTTGAAAGGAGGAATCACAAGTACAAAGATACAAGTGAGTCACATCCTGCATTTCCTTCATAAATACAGCAATTTCACCCTTCATTAAACACTCTGTTACCCTTGTGGCTGAATAAGCAGCACTGCATAGGCTGTAGCATCTTCCTTCAATCTGTCAGACATCTAGTTCACTTATATTAAAGGCCCTGGAATCTCTTGTATAAAGTTGTATCTTCTAGCAGGGATAATCCTTTCACTTACAGCAAAAATATCCCTGGGAGATTAAGCAACTCAATCTGGCTTGATAACCAACTAGATTATTCCTTCCAGCAGTCCAGCAGGGTAGCAGAACCTTTTAAGCATTTAAGTCTGTATTGTCAACAGGATCAAGAGCCTTTATACATTTAGAGTTTTAAGCCCTGACCAGATGGTAACAGAACCTGTTATGTCATCCATCTTTCAGAGGATTTACATGTAGGCAATCTGAACTAAATACATGTAGATTCATGCAATACAAATGTACTGCTCTGGGACATCAATATTTGGCACAAATCTATGAATAATTTACTAAATATTGATTACACTGCAATAGATACTATTTTTAAAAATGACATTGCATTAGTCACTGATTCTACAATTGTTTTCTGCAGTGGGGCTTAACATACTGGGGTCAGACTTTCAGGCTTGATAGGATTATGAGCTGGACTTTAAAATAGATCCTTGTATTCTCCTCATTAATGGCCTTTACCTTGGTTTTTGTGTCATGGAGTTATTACAAGAGACACTGAGGGCCAAGCTCTTTGGTGTCAAGTCAGTCACAAATGACCTGATGCTGACTCATATCTGGCTGCTCCTCAAATGAATCATTCCCTTGACCTGTGTCCTGCTCAATCACACACCGCACTTAATTAAGTTAAACCAGAAGCAATAAATAAGGTGTATGACACATCAGTGCTGATGTTTGCTCTCATTCGATGACAAAAGCTGCAGGAGACGTAAATATGATCAACAGGCTGCTCACAACCCAGTACACTGAACTGCCCTATATGCTAAATGGTTAAATGGTGGACTGTGACAAAGACTCCAAACAGTGGTGAGATAAGATACCACTGGTGCTCTCTCTGCCATCTCTGCCTGTGCTGCGGCAGAGAAACAGACATCAGAATTCAATCTAGCTGCACCGTCTGTCCACAGATATAGAAGCTGTCATTTGATATGGGCTGCCCATCAAGAGAAGAGGTCTCAAGTTCACCTTGCCATCAGAGATGCCTGAGACTTTGGTCTTATAAAATGTGATGGATGAAAGCTGTAAACCAATGACTATACTTGGGTTTGACAAGGTCCACTATACAATCAAGTTTTTATCACAAGGATGTGAGAAGTTTAGAACCACCAGGTAGAGTAAACACAAATGGTGGTGCTTTATTCAGGGTTAAAGGAAAAATGATAGTTACCATGATATAACGGTATAATTATGTGACTGACTGACTTGTTTTCAGATATAGTTTGTTAGATCAGCCTATTGTGAAGGTCTGATGACAAACAATTTTGAGAGAGAGTCCCAGGGGCTATATTGCTGCTCAATGAAATGAGGTTGTTAACTCTAAAAAATGTAATTATTGTTGAGATTATGTGTGGTATACAGTAGTTTCAATTCCTATTGCACTCCAGTAGCTGATGTCACACAACAAAGTTAATGTCCTCTAGCAGGAAACACGCTGTTCACCTTTGTAGACATACAAATATAACACATAAATCAGGCAATATGTCGGACAACTCATGTCTTTGCCGGCTGTTTTCATCATAAAATTGAAGATGTTAAATAGATGTTGTGCCCCGGGATGCCAAAACAGCCGGAGACAGGCTATTTGGAGAGCATTTTACTGAATCCCAACAGATCCAGAGAAACAGTGGAGGTGAATCGTTGCTATGAAATGTGCTCAAAGTGAGCAGAAGAAGACAGAGTGATGGGAACCTACAAGCAATGGATTCTGTGGTTAACTCTCAGTATATAACGGACTCACTCTGACTGACATACTCATAAAAGCACATCAAGGGCATTGTAAGGATCAGATATACTAAGTCTGTCAAGATTTGCAATATAGACATTGATCTCTGTGGATTTACAGTGCACAGTGAATTCTGACAGGTCGAATCCGGCACCGAACTCGCTCAATTTTGCCGCGTCTTAGGCTGTCATGATGGTGGTTGATAGAAACCAAGTCGTGTGGTGTCCAGAGCACTATAACATGCCATACTCTTAATGAAAAGTTACAAAACAGATCGAACTTGTTGCTCCTGAAACAGATCAATCAACACATTCTTCTTCATTGTCAAATCCTTAACTTACTAATTTTTAAATAATATAAATGAATCAAATTGATACCATTTTTGGTCATTTTATCAAACCCTAACTTAAAACTTCTAGCTTCAAGTTAAATTTATTTAAAATAAACATTCGACTCATTGGATATAGGGATAAATTAATCAGAGTTTGGTGGTTGAAGGTAATCATTAGAGGGACATCACTCAAAACACCTCTGGAAATCTTGTCAAGTTAATTTGGAATTTAATTAGAATGTGATGTTCAAAGATTTAAGGTCAAGGCTTCTGTGGCTCAACAAATGTATACTTTTGTCAAGTGAATGCAATATCTCAAAAACTCCTCTAGGGAGCTTGTCAAATTTGGTACAAATGTTCACTTTGACCCATAGATAAACAGAACAGATGTTTGTGTCATGGTCACATGGTCTTAAAACATGTGTTTTTGGCCACTGCGAAGACTTCATTTCTTTTAGGTCTAAAAGTGCAAGATATATGAGCAAAATTAAAGAAATCTGCATTGGTCAACAGAGGCAAACAACTGCCTGGGTGTTAGAAGTGCCTCAACACTTAAGGTGATTTTTTTCAAAAGGTTTTACAAACATTTTATTGTGTATCCAGCAGAGTTTGTGATAAGTGCAAAACTGTATAAAAAAATCTCTACTTACATGCAACATGTAGACTGGCTTCTCTGCTGACAATAGTTCCAAAAGAGTTGGAGGCCAAGCACTGATAGATGCCAACATCTTCCTCTTTATTCAGATGGCTAATGTGCAAGTTTCCTCCCATGAGAGAGTAACGTGACCCTGGTCTGGGCAGGATAAAAGAATCATTTAGCTTCCACCTGTGAATACAAACACACAAACATGACCCAGTGTCCTTAATGCAGTTTCTGTGTCCTGTATTTTGTCTTAACCAGGTGCCCTGTATCAGACAATGACTCCTGATGAGTTATATCAGTCAGACAGATTGTGGCAAAAAAAAATGAACAACATTGTAAAATAATGTAAAATAGAGAATGAGTAATAGCATAGAGCAAGCATGAATAGAGACGACACAGTCAGATGTTGCTGAAGAACAAATTGAGTATAAAATTAAGGGGGCAATCAGCAACAGTCTCTTCTACTATTCAGGCTGTTATTCACTTTAACCACAAGTCTTACTCACTAATCAAATTCGGGACATTTTGACTGAAATGTTCTTTGTCTTTTGAGTCTTTGTTCATCATCAGTAAGCCAATGGAGATGGCCCTTGTGCCAGAAATCAACATACTCCCTTTCAATCACAGTGATTATCACAGGGGAGGCCCAAGAACCAGCACTGCTCAAACAATCTGGCTAAAAGGAAACCACAGCATAATGCTGTCTTCTGATTAAACCTCTCCTTTAAAGTAACAACCCAGTAATTGTGTGTGTGTTGCTGTGAGAGTAGTCCTGTGTTATATATATAACACAGGACTACTGTATATATATATATATATATATATATATATATATATAGAGAGAGAGAGAGAGCCTTCCAAATATATATTCCGGTAAATTTAATGAAGTAATTTGGTTCTTGAGATTCTCTACGTTGCACACCAGCAAAGTTAATGCGCAAGTACTTTCACTCTCATCCCAAATGCGGCTACTGTGAAATAAATTAGAGAAAAAAAGAAGAGCATAAACACAATCTATCAACAAAAGTGACACTTGCAAAAAAAGAGACTTTTTAGAAATAGCTTCTTCTCAAAGAAATAAGACACAATTAGGCTGAATGTTAGTTCTTCCATCTTAATTAGATTTTCACAACTCTGAGAGAAAAAGCTAGCCTCATATTTCTATTTTACCTTCCTCCCTCTTTTGTCCATGGAAATTAGACAAAGCGAGTGAGGGGGAAGGGATGAAGAAAGAAGGGGATGGAAGGAGACATTTGCAGCAGAGTAGTGCTCAACAGCAGATTGGCTGATTGGATTGATTTAGTGATTTGATGTTGCAGTTGGAACTGTTCCAGAGGTTCCAGATGAGAAAAATCAAGGCTCCATGGTGACAACTTAAAGAGGGAGCCCTCTGTGGCAGTGGTTGTTAGGTAGCATGAATAATATAAACATAAATTATTTTGTCCATTTGCCCCTAAAATAGACCATCCTATATTCACCTCAGTGATGTGGAGTCACTAAGCATATGTATCCTACTGCTGAACCTCACAGAAAAGGACCCAAAACTAATTTCCAAAGCCAGTGACCTTTAATTGAAAAAGAACTTTCGCCTGGCCATAACAACACTATGTGTTGTTTGCTAAGCAAACTAACATCACATCAGTGTCCTGTACATCAGTTGATTTATAAAAACAGCTGAAAAGAAAAAGATATCCTTACAGCTTGTGCTAAATCTAAAAATCACATCCTAATGTGGTACATTAAGACCCAAAGTTGGTGACACTTTCTGTAATTAAAGAGCTAATTAAAGCTAAATGAATTAGATGTGGAGCATGGCATGCTCTAGGAACTTGAAATCCAGAAAAAAAAATGAAATTCAGAAAAAAAAAACTTTCTGTATTCATGAAATGTTTTTATTCAAAAACACAGGACTATCCAGACATTGAAATAGCAATTCAATTTGTGTGCTTTAGGCATAGCACCAAGGATCTACAGCTACATTAATGGCTGCATATGCTGATGTTATGAGAGCTCGTTTCAACCTATTACACATTAAATGCTTGGCTTTGCAATTTGCACTTAATTACGCTGACAGGAGTACAGCATCCATGTGAACCCATTTGATAGATTATGAATTAATAGTACATGCACTTGATGTGCTTCATTGCAAATCATCGTTTTCCATTTGTTTTCATTTGTCCTCATTTTCACAGCAGAGGAACTGGACATCAATTTGTTTCTACCACAGTCCCTGTGGGAACACATAAGGTGACTGTGCTGAAAATGCAAAATGCACTACTGTTTCTCTGCACCTCTGTCTATCATGTGATTTGTGTAATGATAACCCCCATATCAGATGCCCCATGGCAGTGTCTGAGCAGCCCCTGGCTGTGATCCTGTATATAAAACATTAACGGGTGTAGGTGTAGAACAGAGAAATGGAACAACTCTTCAGTCCATCTCTGTCATGATAGCAACTGAGTTTTGGTGCATAATGCTCTTGGGTCACTTGATGTTTTCAGTGGTCACTGATACTGACAACAGGAAATGCTCAAAGTGGATTCTGCAGCAGATCAATGTCTATCTGGCAATGCAAATATATGGCAGGGCAGCAAACTGAGGCTAATTAATTCATCATTCTCAAATTAAGCATGACTGACAGCAAGGCTAAGCACCGCAGGCAGTCAGCGATGGTGAGCCACCAATCCGCCAGTTTTCCCAAAGCAATAAATATACTCTCATTTGGATTTTAGTAGTGCTGGGCAGCATGACCAAAGATTTATATCATGTAATTTTAAATGGTTTCACAGTATACAACCATATTTTTTATGCATCAGTATGAGTGAGTGGTCATGCAATAGAGGGAGTAGCACAGATGAGTGTGCGTGTGTAAGGTGGTGGAGTAAATTAATCATTCCTGTAATTACTACTACAGTTACTTCTTTAGCTAAGCTTTCATATACCAGTCTTGCGGTATATGAAAAAAAAAAATATATCATAAAAAAAGAAATATCTGTTTTTGGTATGAATCAGTATACCACCCAGCACTAGTTTTTTTCGTAGCATATGTTGCACACGAATGCTGTGGAGCATTACTTATGTATAACAAATTCAAAAAACAAGCCTGAACTACATGCAAAATGTCATGCGTGTGTTACCTGTAGAAGGGCAGAGGGTGGCCCTGGGCCTCACAGCTAAACACCACCTCTCTGCGATTTTCACCAGCTTGAAAGGGAAACACCACACTGCCAGGCTGTTTGGTGAACATGGGCCTCAGCTGGACTCCACTTCCTGTGTGGGTAACCAAAAACCATAAAACAACTGCATCAACTGAGGTGTGCTGGTGAGCCAATAAAAAACACCTTTTTAAAAATATAAATCACTTTCAATAATATTATGAAGCCAATGTGCAACGGTGCTCCACAAAAGTAGGTTGAATGACTCCATATCTCTGGGACTGATGTGCATTTTTCATTTTAGTCACTACAACGTACTACTTCCCTGAGGTAGTGCATAATCAGCTGTTAACCTCCATAAAAGTTTAATGAAAACATCTAAATATACAGACTTGTCAGAGGCACATGCTGCTGTCACCATGCGTCAGCACAATTTCCTCTAATCCCTTCAAACTTATTGCCACCTTCCCAAGGGATGTTTCTCACAGACAAACGCAAGAAAGACAAGAATAATATGGTCTCATTTTAATTCTCTATTATTTTAAGCCATCAAAATGGTGTCCTGTGAGACTCAGACAAACAAAAAGCCTCATAATTTCTAAATCACTGAAAATCAAAGAAAGTGCTTTTGTTTTGTTTTTGCATCTTGTGCTCTTTCAACATGTTTTTTTTTTTCTTGCAGAACTGGGACACAAATTGCTTTTATTTCAAATTTCTTTCAGACAACTCGTCAAGATACAATGGTGCCATGATAAAAATCATTATTGCTGCTTGCAAGTTATGTTAAGTTAAGTTTGATTTACACCTTTACAGCGTAATCCACTCAGTATACCGTATATGCAGAGTGGATGTTGACACAGCACACAAAATCTTATAATTGTAAATGCGTTGAGTGATACTAGAGCACTGTTGATTTATTCTGTTTGTGAGAACAAAGTCAGGCAGCAGCGTGTTAACCAAGGGGTAGTCAACACTTCACTAAACCAAACACTTTTTTCTGTAATGGAAGGGAACTGAAGTGTATTTGTCAGGATACATTTGCATCTCTGTGATGGAGCAGAAGAAGGAAGATACTGTAAGCAGGATATCTTCCATGACTGTATAAGATGCAGGTAGCCTTCAAAGTCCCTGAAGGTTTATCCTCCTGACTCAAAATACTATAACTCTCCGAGAGCAAGGGAATGTTCAGCAAGGGACCTTGTAGACAATTTTTTTTCTGACTAGAAGGATGAATAAAAAGACTGCCTAATTATAATCCTTGTTAGATGAAGCATGTCCTTTAAAGCAGCGCTGACAAATGATTGATTGCAAAGGAAGATGCTTCAAGTATATGCAAACCCAAATCCTCATACTTGTTGTACCCACTTGCCAGAATGATAAAATCTGCAGTAAACATGCAATTAATCACCCTACCTTTCCAAAATGAAAAATGTTTTCTGTTATCAAGTCACAAACCTTTGCAATTAGCATAGTTTTGATGGTATATAATTCAATTAAGGCTTTAGCCCTTTAAGTATTTATAATCGTAAAAAAAGCATTAGATAAAAAGCACAAGTTGTATTAACCAGTGTAATTCTGCACCCAAAAAATAGACAAAAGCTTGTGCTTCACATCATGGTGCCATTTATATTTTAAGAACCTTGAATTTGTTGAATTCTCATCTAAAAACAATACCTCTTTTCATTGCCTTGTTGTGATGAACTGTTAGCTTAGTATATTATTTTGAAAGACTGATCAGATTTTTTTGTGATAGGTCATTTGGTGACCTATCACATACCTGGTGATCATACTTGGTGATCACCCAAGTATGTTCCCCAGGGTCCAACTACTATTTTATGCCCTGCATTGCTTGATGTATGTAGACTAGGCCTAAGCTGAGTTGTAATTAGTAGGAGAGTTCTGGGCACTGTCCACTGTTTCTCTCATGTTGACATGAAATTCCATGCGAAACAATGAGCAAGTGGCATTAAGCAAGAGCGAGCAAATTACGTGATGCCTGGAAATACAAATTCCAAGATCTCAGGGTCATCAAAGAAAATTACAAAGACCGGCTTGCCCACGAGTGAGGGGCAAATCAATAAAAGTGGCTGCCATGGGTAAAGTGGCTCCAACAAGTTGCCCATCTTTAGCTGTGTTAGCAAATTTGGTCCTTGAATTTGAGGGAACTTGTTCTAGAAAGTCCTTAAAATGGCCATGAATTTGATGACAACCAAGGTGTGGGAACCTTGGTTCCCATTAAATTTAGGTGAGAATCTATGCTGATGACATCACAAGAAATTCATAGATTTATATAATTGCAGTGGGAAAAATTTAAATAAATAAATAAATAAAAAAACATATCTCTATCCTCATCCAGAAAGTATTTTGCATCCAGTGAATCAAAATGTAAAAGTCTTAGGTTTTGGAATGTAAAGGGACAAAGTTCTCCAAGTGCTCTAGTTTGCTTATCTTATTTTTGTCTAATTGCTGTCTGCATTTTTATGGGTTTTTTTTTGCAAGTATTTTTATGTTACTGTACACTTTGTCCAACTGTGTTGTTTTTATAAGTGCTTAATAAATAAAATATAGCTAAAGTTGATTGGACTGAATTGCCTTGTCGCTGAAATCTGCTATAGCAATACATTTGTCTCGCCATGACTGGGTAATCTTGCATCCACTGCACACACATTGTAATTCAGTGTTAATGTAGCAAAGTGTATACAGTTTACTCATGATGAATGCCATGGTTTACCAACTAGAATTATGTCAAAAAAAAAAAAAAAAAGAAATTATTTAATTCACATACAGTATAGGGACATGAAGTGTACTCATATAGTGCAGTTTTACTGAGTGAGTCACAATGAGTTATTCACTGTGCTTCTTAAATGTGGTGAACCTTTCACTTACTGTGCTGTTGCTACATCTAAACACCAAAGACTGCAAGAGAAACAATTGCATTACGTTGACTGCAACCAGCAAACACCCTTCACACAACAAAACATGTCTGTCAGTGCTTTGTTGCATATGTGTACATTGTTGCCAAACTCTAAGTAAAGTGCATCACACAAATGTAACTCGACATTCAATTACTGAAACACTAATCAACATAGATATTTGATTTTGGCTAATACTCTCGGCTATGGCAGCACCATGACAACTGATGCTAGTCCTCTGTAACTCTTACGTGTCCCTAACAGCAGGGAAAGTAAAATGCTGTAGGTAAGGCTGAATAGTGTTCTTATAAAAATTAGATGCTATATTACAGCGGTTCTCCTCAAAAAACAATCCCGGGAAAATCTCATTTTGGTGCCATACATTGCTTGCCTTGACTAAATAGATGCGTATTGGAAATATAGTACATCTGGCCAAGTAATGAAAGTTAAACATTAAAATTCAACACCGACCGTAAATGTTGCCAGGTTGTTACCCCATATACGAAATACAGAGAAGAGGTCAAGAAATCATGTTGAAAACAGAAATCTGATTGCAGGTGCAGCCCTACATAGCCCAGAGCACAAAGAGTAAAATGATGAAAAAGTGCTCAATCAGAGAGGTGCACTGATCCAGAATCCTTAGAGGAAGTTGACTGCACAAAGTTGTGGGACAGAGATGGAGGTCATTATAAAGGGATCTTTAATAAAAAATCTGCCGCCTCCACTGATATTAGTCACCTGCTGCCAGATGTTAGTAGGTGCAGCCGTTTTCGAAGGCAAACAACACAAGACTCAGCAGCGAAGCACAAGTGGAAGGCAGAGGGAGCTGTTTTGGAAGTTGAAATAAAAACTAATCTCAAATTCAATACTAGCTGACAGCAAATGAATTCCTCTAGCTTACCTCAGCATGAATAAACAGGCACATGGGATGTTGGCTGTGGGGGAGGTATTGGTCGTTTGTGAGGTCCCAAATCCATTCGTTTCAGCTCAAGGTTTTATGCATCAAATAAAAAAAAATCCAATCTTGCTTTTTAAAGCATCTTTCCCCTCTGTTCAGGCAGATAAGGTACACCTTTAAAGTCTCTCATTCAGGGGCAGCAAATATTGCTCTGGAGCAGAAGGCAGGTTTGGGTTGTTTCCATCCAATGTGATTTGATCTCATTTGGTCTAAATACTGTATATGTAAATATTGGCAACACTCATTTCTCAGAGTCCTTCAAGTATAGCCTTAAAAAAAATAACATTTTGCCTGTAAAACTGTTAAGAAAAAAGAATGTAAATGGCCGTTTTCTAGTATTACAGAGGTAGAAAGCAAACATGGTAACAACCTATTAAGGAAATGAAGCTTATAATACTGGGACTGGTGGTGTGCGATACGACAAAAATTGGAATCGATCCCATACTGGCCGTTGTCATCAATATCGATACCAATACTTTTTACTCATCAAAAAAGTTGGGGCTCCTCTGCAGGTTGTTCTATAGTCTTATTATGTTGAAGAGGAAAAATTCTTGTGTTTTGACTGATTTTATTGATTTATGAATACATAACAACAAACAAAGCCATAACTTATGCAACTCACCCCTTCTCACCTCACATAATCCAATATTGTACAATATTATAGTTATGAATCTGCACACAGTTGTTACTAGAGAAAAATGCTTCTTCTTTCCCTCAGTCGACAGTTTTTGTACAGAAACAAATAGCAAAACAACCTTAAATTTTGACTCTAACCCTTTGAACACACTTTACACCTTAAAACACCACACCCACCTTCATATAGTAGATGCATATGCTGAGGCAGTTTTTTGGTAAAAGTAACACCAGTGTAACAAGTTACTCTCAGAGACTGATATTTTAAAGTAACTTATCACTTTTAAATGCAAGTCATTAGTAATACGTAACATGTTACATTTGAAAGTTCATTTTCAGTGTTACATTTGAAACTAACTTGTCCAACACTGTTAATGGCCTAGCTGAATATGGCTGGCAAAGCAATTAAAGTATCACATTTTTTTCCGAGCTCAATGTAATATTTGAAAGTTTAAACATAGTTTAGACTTAAATACAATTATGATAACTCATTACTTATCACCATTATGATACTGTGTGAGAGCTACGTGGATATTCATTGCTGCTTTGAAATGACTCAATATCGACCTCATCACGCTAGGATTGATGCGATACTGATACCTCCTTTGGGATCTATATTATTGATACTTGGATCAATCCACCCACCACTAACTGGGACAGGTTTAAGGGTGTACTGCACTGTAAAAGGTGTTGATTACACTAATTGTAGTGCCACTGACACAGTTTGCAAGGGGGAGGAATGTCGCAAACACATTTCTAACCAATACCTTACAATGTCACACCATTTTGTAGCTAATCAGAGCTACAGCGCAACTGAAATTAACACCCCTTGTATCGATGGTATCCAATAGCATGTTCACCAGGGATACACAGAAATCAATTCAGTCCAACTCCATATGTAGGAAAAGCCAATTAAAGCTATTTTCTGTTGTGCTCTCTATATCGAATGTCCACATAAACTCAAGAACATACTGCTTCCAAGAACACCATTTGTTACCTAATTGTAGTAATATCCCTACCATTCCCTTCGGTTTTTTGTCACTTTCCAACTGCTATTGTTGAGATTAATGGAAACTTTAATCATAGTAAAAAAAAAACTGAACCATAATGTTTCCATCTACAGGAACTCACAGAATGCCTAATATGACCATTAGAGGTTTTGTAAAAAAATCATTTGTAAAAATCCAGATAACATTTACACAACTACTGTATGTGTGAGACTTAAATCTAATGTTGAACATTCTTCTTATAAAATATTCATCTGTTGGTAACTATTAAGAGCCTGACTGCCATGTCTGTGTAACACAATGGGGCTAAAATGTCTAGATAAAATGTATATCTGGCAGTGACAGCAGCTCATACTAGTGCTACACACTACAGGATATATACAAACACATCAAAATCTTCATTGTTTTTTAATTGAAGTGTTGTGTTTAAAAGAAATAATGCACAATACAGTTTAATATACAGTATTAAAATAAGACAAAAAGTTGGCTCTCAGGGTCTCATGTGTTGTTACTGGCACTGTGTGTAATGCTGCTGCTACACTGCAATTTCCCAGCTTGGGATTAATAAAGTCAGTCTGTCTGTCTATCTGTCTATCTGTCTATCCCCCTACAGTTGAAGTACTGTTTTGTGTGTTACACCTATACTGCATACCTACACCTACATGCCCCTATACCTATACTATACTGTATGTCGCAGTAATGTGTGCATTTGTAAATTTCTGAAGCGGGACTTCAAATGTGCAAACAGGCATTTTTTCAGGCCAGGTATATAGTAGCCTATGTTATAACATTTTATACAAATATGATTACATTGTTTTATTTTTCCAAATGATGTGTGCCTTAAGCATTTTGTAGTTCTTTTTTTTGACCCAGAAGTCACATAATGCCAATAGAGGCAATAAAGACCTACTCTGGCTTTGACAGAGGTGCCATTGAGAGACCATCAAAACAAAATTGTGCAATGTGTTGCTGTAAGGGTTTATAATTAATCCTATACTGTAAACGCGGTGGATGATATTTCATTCCCAGAGGAAGTAAAAATACATCCAGCAAAAGAGGAAGAATCGCAGGGGGGTCCTCAGCTTCACATATACTGAACTTCAAAAAATGCAAGAAAATCCTTGCTTAAGGATTCTTAAGCAAGGCTTTGCAATGTTCTGATGAATCAGTGAGGTAAGTCAATATCTGAAACTCCTCTGTACACATGGGGATATCACAGAGCAGAGTGGAAGTAGTTAAAGGGGATTATAATGTTGGGTAGAAGCAGCACACTTCATTTTCCCTGAATATCACCTGAAGCTGCTTCAACTCAATGGGATGAGTATAAATTTGTAAGTCTCGTGCTGTAAATATTTATTTAGTGTGACTCCAGGCTGTGTCATGGATAGGTTGAACATTTTATATCTGTCTTGAAACAGTACTTATATATAGGAATGTTTTGTGTTTCTGAGCTGACTGCAAATTGCAATTGCTATTTCAGTGAAAAGTGTGTGTGAGGAAAAAAATACACAGCACTTGTAGTATGCTGTGTAACAGGTATCTTTCAAAGTTACAGTAGTCTCATTCAGTACATATTGATTTGACAAACTCAGTCTGCCAAAGCTTCTCAATCACACTAGGAACTCATGTACTTATAATAAGCACAAAGCCCTTTGCCACTCATACTAAAACCACCACAGGAACAGCTGCCTTCCCACTCAAATGGAGGTACAATCCTAGCAACCAATTCCACTTGTAATCTGTACATTAGTACATATTTCATTAAGGTAGATTAGCAACTAAAACATCCAGTGTTATTTACATTTGCTGTCAAATGAAAATTATCTCCTTCTGTGGTTGCACAACTGCTGTGCCGAGTTAAGTGACAAATGAAAACCCATTTTAGCTTTAGGGTTAGGGTTATCTTGAATGCTTAATTCTGATTTAACAGTGTGATGTGGGTGATTTTTGAGCACAGAACAACCAATCATGTCACTTAACTACCCCGAGGACTTTGTTGAACTCCATCACCTCCTGCCAATATGAATGACGTAACTAACAGACACCCACGCATCTAACCATTAACTAACACTTATTCTCAGAGAGTGTGTTGGTTGGAGCCTTAACAGCACTCATATGGGATATGTCCACATTTCAGTTTCCAGTGACGCTAAGCTGAAGCCTCTCAAAGACTTTTTTATGATGTGAGGTATGAGGTGTGTGTATATCAACATTTAACACTAGTCTAGTAATATGTAAAGGTTTGTATTTTGTCCTAATGACCAGACGACACTTCTAAATGACAAGGAAAAAGAAATTTCAAGTCCTTTTCCCATAGAAAATTCAAACGGGGAAAGTCATATTTGTAAACTTGCTCAACCAACGAAACCCTGAAGAAATGGCTAATTTGTGCTCCCTCATTCTTTCTCTTACTCATCCACACAAGCACACATACTAAACAGCACATGCCCATGCCTCAGGCTATTCAGACCCTCGGGGCAAAACTGAGGGGGGCTGTTTAACTCAAGATGAACTCACTATGGGATAGACTTCCCCTTGGCCTTAGTGCCCTCCCACACAGCAGTTACTTACTGAAAAACACACTCAAGTCTGTGTAAATAAACTACATGACATCTAACAACCTCGCACTGTGCTTTTTCTATCCAGAAGTGCAGATCTGCATTCTTTCCTACTTTCTTTCAGAGCTTTGGAGGTCTACCAGTGTATTGCACCATGCTTGTCTTGCAAGCAGAGCATTTGTAATGTAAGCTCATACTGAATATTAATGCTAAGTTACCAGTTACCAACTGTGAGTATGAGCCTCAAAAGTGAGGCAAGGACTATGCAATGCAGTGCTTTTCAGAAACAATTTGATCTCTGCTCCTTTGTTAAGAACTAATCTGAATATATTGCATTTGCAAAGAATATATTTTGGGACCTTGTGAGCATCACACACACTACTATTGTCTTGAAGCAGTTTATCTTACATCAAAACTCAGATATATGGCACAATTTCAGCCAGTACTTATACAGTATTTGCAATGTAAATCATAATCCCAGAGTGAGTCCCAGTTCCCAGAAGAAAGCTTCATTACTTCATTTAGTGATGTACATCGGAATTAGTAATAAGTGGTGCTAATTGCCATGTAGGCCAATTTACGTCCGGATGTGCTGTTATACTTTTGAATGAAGATGTGTGTGCACAAACAAATATACACAGTCACAAACACAACATGCACTTAAACTAATTATTTTAGGTCCCAGCTGTGAGGAGCAGGGGCTGGTTTGGAGAAATGCAACATGAGAGATTACACATTCCTTGAGATACTATGTTTATGCAACAAAGCACTTATTCATCTTATCCTCAGCTTCAGACTGGAACATTCTTAAGCAGAATAGCATTTGACCCTGAACATTGTAGAAGACAGGACAATTAGGTCTCTCATTAAAGACAAGATCAATGACAAGATTTCTGCACTACTACCAGTACAAACTCATTTAGGATAACAATTGAGGTGCTCTTTAAAATGAATGACTGCATATTCCATTAGTAAATGAGGTCAGTCTTTCAGAGAAAAGGAAACCTGGCTTGGTCTTTTCCAACAAGACTGACTGGAAGAAAGAGATTTAGTACTATCTGTAAATGGAAGAATGTAGATTTTCCTCCATGAGAAGTCAATGAAGAGCCAAAATGAATGAAAAAATTGTGAAAAGGGTTAAGGCACATTTTACAAGAGTTTTATTTTTTTCTCTTCTGTTGGTGTTGTTTTTAGTAGCACAATGTAGAATTTGCTCTTGGTTTCCCCCTAAAGTTAGGAAATGGCATTGTCTTACAAGTGTTGGTGATACATGCATTTTTTAAGAAGTCAACAATACCATCAAACTCTTTTTAATTGTGATTTTGTGTCATCATGGTGCCAAACAAAAAACCTCACGTTCCATAGGGCCAAAGCAGCCAATACAGACCCACTCAGACTTTGACAGGGGTGCAATTCACCCTGTATAAGCTGAAGTACTATGAAAATGATCCTGGAGACAATATTCCAAGGCCGAAATCAGGTTTTGTGATGCTTTAAATCTATGCCAAGGCATTATCATGTCTTAAAAAAAATACAGAACAACATAAAAATGTTTGGGCAGCTTACCTGTCAGACACTCCACCAATGACAGCAGTACAATAATTTTCCATAGCAACTCCATTTTAATGGTCTCAGGTAAATACAATCTCACATCCAACCACAGGTGTGTAAAATCCTGGCTTTTTCCTTTGCAGCACTTTCACTGTTCATCTGCCAAATGGAAAGAAAATAAGGAAGAAAGCCATTATACACCCAGATACAGTCATATTTGATGCAGCGTGAAATATAGAATATGATGAAAAGAAATCAATAACAAGCGTAATTTGGAAGCAAAAGTGGTATTAGCATCTAATTGTTCACATTTAAAACCAGCTAAACTGCAAATCATCGATACAATGGTAGACTGTGCTGTAATGCATCTGTGAGAATAATCCAGGAACTGCTCCATCATGTACAGAAAATTATTTGTCCAACCAAAGCACAAGGAAAACATTTCTGGACAGCTTGTTTCATTGTTCTTAACATTGCATAATGGGGATCCTGTCTGCAAGAGAAACATAAAGAAATTGCTTGCCTATATTCAAACCTGCTGAGGCAAAACAAAAAGCAAGTTGGTTGTCAGACCCATCCCTAGCATGCAATAAAGTACTTTCTTAGATCCTTGAGTTCATCTGAGCTGGGGGATTATGTATTTCTGACATTAAGAGCTGAATGTATGGTGCAGAAAGCCATTTTGATTGCCATGGGAGACTCACACAATTGATTTTCTCAAGGTATAAACTGTAATTCATCCCGGGTTAGACTCAAATGAAGTGTCAAAAAAAAGTTGTGACATCATAATGAGACATGCTCCTGCTGTCGCTGATAAATGATACTTATTTGTCAAAAACTCACACTAGCTGATAGCTGTTGAAGCAGCAGATAAAATGTTTGCATATGATCGGCTGGTTATGGAGTGAAAAAAATCGGAGAGAGGAAATTAGCCATTGTTCCTGCTCAAACTACATCCAACTGACTGATGGCACTGATTCCCCTGACTGAATATCACCAGCATATGGAAATAAATCAAAGGGAAAATAATAAGGACATATAGTATAGTGTATCAAATGGGAAGTGCCAAAAAAGGACAGAATGATTTCAGTTTTGTAGTTTCTCAGCCATCTTCATGCCTCTTAATTTTGCCTGATGCTTATGTGAATACATCAGCTGTGTCCCTGACACATTCGCCTACACTCCGCTTGCTCCTGCATGTACTAAACCATTAAAGGCAACATTTTCCTCCTATAAATTTAATTATGGAGATTGGGTTTAGTATGCCATCTTAGTTCCAGCTTGACTTGCAATTATTGAGATGCAAATGTTATGAGTAAATGTTGGCTTTTAATAATAAAACATAGAGACTTCAAATCCCCACTTGTGCTCCTGGATATTTTTGGAGTGTTCCTCCTTTGAGGGAATAATTGCGAGATGAGCAATGAATTAATTAAAGCCTACAAAAACTTTATATTCCAACTTCACACCTATTGCCATATTATTTAAATGTTTGCACACCTAACATGTACTGAATATGTAGACTAAATTAGTTTAAATATTAGCTATATAAAATTTCACTGTCAATAAAATAGTAAATACTTCATTTTCAAAAATGCTGTTTACACTTGCATCAAAAAAAAAAATTGTTCTATTCTCACAACACAAGCAGACAGCTGAAAATGATCATTGTTTACAAATGTGCCAATCATGTCCCTCCAAATTGACTGACAGGAAACTACTGTCTATGTCGCTGCTCAGCACAAATCTATAACATTCGTTGTCTATTTTGTTTCTATACAACATTTCCTCAAGCACTGGTGCACTGTCAAAGCACCACATCCAGTATTGATTTTCCTGTTATGTACTTATAGCGAATGCAACAGGATGCATTAGCATTTCCACTAAAAAAAAGTTCTGTGATAAAAGGGTTTCAGATTCCCTCTGCAAGTGGTTCAAGTGATTGAATCCCTATGGCCCTGTTTAAACCTGGTATCAAAATTTGTCATGGGTCATTTAATCACAAGTGGACCGCTCTAAGAACAGATTTGATAACACCCAAGATACATTGGGTGTGCATTTAAGATCTGATCATTCAGACCATCATTTTGGAGGTGTTCAGTACCAATGCCGATATCACAGTCCAATACCTGATATCGGTGTCATCCAAAACCGACCTTTTATTAACACTGTTCTCAGTGATGTGATAATATCACAGATCGCACTAAGTTGGACTATTCCCACCTGGCATTAAAATGCATGCATTTACTGAGACAATTTTTGATCCGATCTAGTGTCCCGGTCTTTATTTAAATATACACTGATGACATCACTCTTTGCCAGAACAAAATTATGTTTTTAAGAAGTCTGAGTATACAGCTGTATGTATACTGTATGTCACTGTGTGCGTCTGTGGGTTTGGGTTTGTGTGCAAAAGAAAGAGAGGGACCAAGAAAAGTGATGAGAGGAGCTCAGTGAATCAAAACCGTCCAAAACAAATGTATCCTCAAGTGATAACTAGTCTGAATAGGGTGTTAGGGTTCTTGGATCATATCAGACTTTACAGTTTTCTTTTTCCTGCAAATCCATTATATTGATTTTGACCAGTATCAGACTGAATACTGCAGTCCCCGATACACATAAACAACAAACACTGAAAATTAATTAAACTGTGTCATCATGTTGACTAAACTCATAATTTGGTCTGAACAGGTGTGATGAACATATTTTTTACTGGAGAGAGACTCGTGAGATACATGTGGAGCCATTATAAGGATGTGCTTAAACTGATATACACATGGACTTGTGGTAGTGTACATATACTTGTATTTAGTATTCAGTTTTGCCAGATGTATGTAAATGTCAGAAACTCTGGTCATCTAAAAAATGTATGCTGTCTTTTCAAAAGAACAAGCAAAGATGTCCAAATAGTATGAATTACTGAGACACCCCACTACTAAAAGCAGGTATCTGTTGGCCTCTATCAGCAGTCTCTTGATCTCTATTACTCACATGCCCTGAGACATGACAAATCAGACAGAGGAGTTAGTGGGGGATAAAACACAGCCGTTTGATCCAAAGGAGCGAAGCACTAACTTGATGGCTTGGGGAGTCAAGAGTGTACCATGGCGGCATCTGACTTCCTCTTCTGTATAAATTAATTACGCCTGTGACCTTAAGTGGTAGTGACTGGGCCAATGGCTTACTTTCATGCCAAATTGATTCTCCCATTTGTTTGGCATATCTGATGAAAGTTAATGATGGGAAAGGCTTCAAACCTTTTCTTTTAAGTTCACAGCTTTCATGTCTGCAAAAAAAAGCCAGTAGTTGAAAAAAGGAAAATGAACCAAAGCTGGAGTAACAGTCCTGGTCTAAACATTTCCTGACTCAATTTGAATAAACTCCACTGCATTTAAATGAAACACTACATCGATTAATTCAGCCTCTCGTGACATGAATGCAGATGAAATAATTAATTTAAAGATTAAGTACAATGAATGAAACAGATTCACATAGTGTCATTCTGTCTGGTAAATGATTTAACCCCTGCTGACCTTGTGAGGATTATTCAGCATACAACCTTATTCTTGTCAAGTGCCTCATATTTTGTACTGGTACTAACTCATCAATAGAGGAAATACATGATTTCTTCCCAATTCAAATGCTTTGACAAGTGTAATAAGTAAACATGCAATAAAGCTAGTGATTCGTGTTGAAAGTTCATAAAGGTTTCATTAAAACTAAGGCAAAATGATTTAGGAGATTCAGCAAATGTAAAGTACAGTTGAGACTAATTGCTGACTTAAAAATAAAAAAATAAAAAAATAAAAAATCCCATTTTAAAAGGGATTAGGTTTAAAATACCTATATGTCAAATTAACCTCTCATGATGATGAGGTCTATGTGAAGGCATCAAGACTATAGCACACTTTTTGTTATGATTTATCTTTAAAGAATAATAAACGAATCTACTCAGCAGCCAAAATGGCAGGCATTTGCTTATTCAAGCATTGCTTCTTTATTTTATTGCAAATTAAAAAAATAGCTTTAAAGCAAGGTCACTTGCACTTCTTGAAACTGTGATGTACATTTTTCACGAATTTATCACTTTGTAAGTGTGTCATTCGAGGCCTCCGACCTGATGTCATTAATTATTTACTAGACTTTTTTTGATTAATCACTAGATAAAAAGATCAGTGAACTAGAAAAGAGTGACCTGTGATCTAAAATTCCATATTTTACTGTCATGTAAGACAAGGGAAAGCAGAAAATCCACTCTGAGAAGCTAAAATCATGAAATAATTGACATTTTTGCTTAATGACTTTAAAAAAAATTATAAAAAATAGTTGATCTATTTTCTGTTAATGAACTAATCACCTAATTGGCTAATTGTTACAACTCTTATGCATTCCCAAGTGCTCATGGAACTAACACTAATTGCAGCAGCAGAAAGCTTGGCTGTAAAACCGCTTCGTTCTTATTCCAGAATTGTCATATACTGTACTGCTGCTCTGTCACGTCCCATGGCGTCACCTTACAGACACATAAATGTGCTGGGCAGCACATTTAGACACTCAGAGCAGCCCTGAGTGTCCATCCATCCTTTACCATCAGTGTGTGCATAAAGCCAGTGCTTAAAAGGAAAATACTGTATATACTTTATTATATATAATAATTTGTGATGTATTATTGGTCATGGAAATGCTGATGATATTGATAAAAAAGAGTGTGAGCAAACTGAATATCAACTAAGTTTGGCCTAGGTATTTATTCTCACCGTAACATCAGTCCCTTTCTTGGCCCTGGCATTAACCTGAGTCTTATCCTGTCCCCAACCTTATTCTCTGGCTTTTATTTTACTGCTGCTGTGCTCTGAGTGTCTAAATGTGTCGCCAATGGGTTTACATTGAAGTCAGTTGAAGGTCTGGCGTGTCTCTTTCAGACGCACCTTATGCATCTGGCAGGTGATGTCAAGGGATGTGACAGAATGGTGGTATATGATGCTCTCGGGATGAGAACAGGTTGGTAAAACCAAGTACTTTATGTTATTTGATTTTTGAGGAAATGTCGCTGCTTTGAGGGCGGCGTCAATATTGAAGAGACAAAGAGCTCCTTCAAATTTCAGTATTGTCAAAGTGACACCTCTGTTCTTCCTCTGCTCTGACAGTGCCAGCTGGAGTGGATAAACCACAGATTTTAGTTCAGTCAGTCTCAGAAGCTGACAGCAGCGGCAGCCGATTCGACCCTCTCCACTACACCCGATCTCTCTGCTGCCATCAATTTTTCAGGACTCAAAAAATGTATTAATAGAAGGGTATTGCAGGTCCCTTTGTTGAAGAGTCCAGATGAAGATAAAATTCACACTAAAATGCACGAGCAGCCCTCACATACTCATACACACCCACTTCCCTCCGAGCTCTGAATCATGAATGAGACGAGACTCCCGCACAGTGCAGGGAAGAGACGAGACCAGGAAAAATAGCATACAATGCTGCAACTTTAATCACCTGAGCCTTGACTTAACTTGATCCACTGACACCAGCTCGATCACTGTTTTCCTGCATGTGAGGCTTATCTCACAGCTCTGAAGGCCTCCAGTCATCTAAAATTAATTTCCTGGTAGTGCTCAAGTTAAGACTACTAGTAGTAGAGAACATTAAAAGTCTCCCTAATCCTGCATTTAGTCAAAGATTTACCAAGCAGCTGTTGAAGAGAGGCGTCGGTAATGATCAGATGTTAATTAAATGACATTATTTTACACCTTTAGATTTTTTTGGACTGAATAATTCACCCACTCACTTATCTTCTACCACTTTATCCTCCACATGAGGGTTGTAGGGGGGCGCTGGTGCCTAATCCCAGCGGACATAGTACCCCGACGAGAGGCCGGGTACACCCCGGACAAGTTGCCAGTCCATCGCAGGGCAACACGTAGAGACAAGCAACCATCTACTCTCACATTCACACCTACGGGCAATTTAGAGTGTCCAGTTGGCCTAATCCCCAAATCTGCATGTTTCTGGACTGTGGGAGGAAGCTGGAGACTCTGGAGAAAACACACATGGGGAGAACATGCAAACTCCATGCAGAAAGGCCCTTGTTCTGACCAGGTCGCGAACCCAGGTCTTGCTGCAAAGGAAAGAATGCTAACTACTACACCAACCGTGCAGCCCCATGAATAATTCAAATGAATAATCAAATGAATAATCACTGAACCAAACAAACTGTACCCAGTGTACACAGCTGTGAAAAAATTATTTTCCTCTTTTGGTAAAATATGCAAAAATATAGAGCTGAAATAGTGAATGATATGGATTAGGATTAAAGGAATAAATGTTAAATGGGTGGAAAAAGAGGTTTGTACACTTGAGTAAATTTTAACACAAAGGGATTGACTATTTTTTCAAAGGTGTTTTGAAGTTGCAAGCTCATATAATTTTCAAGTTCTACAGTGATAAAAAAAAAGTAAAAAGAAAAATAAATAACCAAACTCTACTTCCCCCTTTACAGCTATAGTCATTAGGCTCAAAAGTTTTGGGCTGACAATGAAAAAACAGTATGTGCCAACCCATTTCCCCCCCCCCTCCTCCTCACAAACACACCACAGAAGTCACAGAAGTGCCAACGTATTCCCCAGCCCAGACACCACCTCAGATAGTGGCACAAGACAAAGAAACTAATGGTGTTTTGATCTAAGCACACAAGCCGCAGGCATGACATAACACATGCCAGCTTCCTCATTTCTCCACAGTGCACCAGGGGCACTCCAAAGAACTGCTCCCGGTCTCCCTTGAGATAAGAACAAGTGAGGGTGTTGAAAGTTTCTGCCTGCTTGCACACATGCTTTTTTAAACATAAACTGTATATGGTGTCAATGTATATAATATAAAGATGAATGTGTCAACAATTACTGGAAGTTTCCGAAATGCTGTTCATCAAATTTCATTAACCTCAGGTAATGTACTCATTATATTTCCATTACATATATCTTCTATATGACTGGAGGGTCCTCTATTTTAATCTCTTGTGGCATTTGTAGTATATGAGTATGGCATTTGTCTTGTGTCTGATGTTAGGTATGACTAATTTTTTTTGTTGTTGTTTTGCCACATTTGCTTGACAAAGTCAGTACACCTTCCTTTACTGTGATAGCAATTAAGGATCCCTTTGCTATTCAAGAGCTTTCCAGTTAAATACTGCAGATTTATAGTGGGTCTTACTACAACACTGCCTGAAGTCAACAGTATTGTGGTCCTGGGTGGAGAAATGCAAGCTGGCAAGTAGTTAAAGGTCAAACTTTAGTGAGCAGCTGAATATACAAGCTTTAGGAGCCCCAATTACAAAATGGTAAACATGTATAAAGTATGTACAGTATAATGAATAACTGCATGGCTTTGGGATTTTCTACACAATCATTTTCATTAGTTTATATGATTAAGTTAATCCATTAGAAAATCAAGTAAACATGTTTTTCCTCAATTTATTATCTTACATATATGTTTTATTTAAAAAAATGAAGGTTCTTATCTGCATGCTTGGATATTTATGTACACCATAAATCACTTTCCAGCATCACCGCAACACATACTCGTACAAAATGAACAAGTGCATAACAGCTAATTGAAAACAATTAGCTGTAACAATTTTACAGTATCATCATTAAAAGTTTTTTTTTTTTTTTTAATCTGACTAATAAAATTATGAGTCAATAAATACATAAATTGCAAAACTACAGAAGTACATTCCAAACATTCTAGGATGAGAGGGAATCATTTAACATGGGCAGAAAATTGTGTTTATGGATGGACATGTCTCAGAGAATGCCAAGGACTCAGAAAGAGGAGGAGATTCAACACATTAAGTTTCTAGTTTCCCACTGAGGGAGCGGTACCTGGTGTGCATGACAAAATGTAAAATACAAACAAAAGAGTTTCATGTTTGGATGTCTAGTAAGGGAAATAATTCAGTTGACAGTACAAATCGGGGTTGTTGATTTTAATAACAAAGTCAATACTGGTTCACATTTGCATCGCTGCTGTTCAGCTACAACATGTACAATTTGACGGTTCCTTCATATTATTTCTGTCACTGTCAAAGATTGTGATGAACTACAAAGACGTTCAAATCTGACGCTGGTTACTTGTCCTAAGCTGAAACGCAATTCTTTCGCATGTCATGATGCACTCAATTAGGCCTGCACCTGCCATCTTCAGTACATTTACTGCTTTTTTCCCCCCGTACAGACTACTTAGGAGGGCACAGCGTGAACTTCATTTTCCACCCTTCTGTTTCTGTGCCAGTGACATCATCAGAAACATGTCCAACCATAATCACGCTTCCCCAAGGACATGTGGAGTAGCTCTACTATCCCAGCCACTCGAACACAAAAGGTAAGAGGAGTAACTTCACTCCAGAGTAGTCTTTAGTGGTGGGAATTAAACCGTAGCATTGGGTAGTTGTGTCCAAAGAACATCCAGCTGGCACACTGTCAGCATGAAACTGAAGACAGTGCTTACAACACTGTGATGTCCCTGCGAAGAGGGGAGGCAGATGAGGTTGAATGCAAACATTTGGCCACGGGGAAGTGCTTTTACTGTCAGAAGAACCACATCTAATTTACTTATTAGCGGAATCATAATGTGCAAAGGAGCTCCTTCTCACACATTTTGACACTTGATTTCACGAGAATAACTATTTACAGCAGAGCCGCACACAGACGGACTTATGATTGGCAATTAAACACATTGCAATCAAAGACAGTGAGAGATGATGATGTGACTGGACTGAATCCAGCTCCCAGTTGATCACTCGTGACAGATGAGTTCTTCCTGCGGTTTTAAATGAGCTGGGGCTGTTAGGTGGATATGGCTCCATTTAAAGAAGAAAAGGTGTTTGGAATGAGTGATGCCCATGGCAATTAAGAGAACACGGAGAATGTTAGTATCTCTTACACGGTATGAAGCAGTATTATAACTCCAGTGGGGATTTTACCAGTGGGATTTCAAACATGTGAGTTTTTAATAAGTGATGCATGGCTATAAGGCCATTTATTTATATATTCATTCATTCATTCATTCATTTATCAAGGAATAATAAAATTAAGATTGAAATCTTTCATTTTTATTTTTATTTTTTTGACCTGGTCAACATAGTACACCATTTTCTTGTGTCCCTTCACAACCTATTTTGCTAGACATGGTGTATTGCCTATAGTCTTATCTTTGGGTGGATGGATAGATGGATACTGATATTTTTCAATGACTTAATAAAATATTTAGCTGTATTTATCTCCTCAGTAAGTGGAAGTTTGTTTTTTTTAACAGGCAGTCTTATGAACAGCGTTAAAATAATAAAGAAATAAATAATAATTTACAAAAACCTATGGGCTGGAGAAAGCAAGTATCTACAGTATTTGTGTTTATTTACCTGAGACTGTCGCCTGCGGAGTTGGCTGTTGTTCATCCCTTCCCGCAGATCCATGTTACTCCGCGCATCCCCTCACTCCTTCAGCCCGACAGTCTCCAGCGTGTAGACGGCGACCGCGAAGTTCACTTCTCTCAAGTGCGGATGCGGATTCCGCATAAATACACCCGAACCTCCGCCTGAATCTGCTTTAAGTGAAAAACCTCCTTTAAAGCAGACCTCCCTTTATCAGACTACCGTCCCCTCGACGTGTTCAGTGTCCGGGCTGAGTGGTTGTTGGCAGCCCGCTCCTCTGCTCCACACTCTCTCCTGTCTCCGGCGGCTCATTCATTAGGCTGCTCCCTGCTCTGCTCACACACGAACAAAAGCCCGCTACGGTTGCCTCATTCTCACACGCAAGTGTGCGGTTAGAAGTTGTTTCTCTGCATTTCACGATGTAAATAAATGTTGGGAATAGAAAGTGTTCTTGTGGTCTGACGTCGCTGCTCGGAATCTAAATGAGACTCCCGCTCGTCCACGGGATGTCAGGACTAGTTGCCTGCGCGGGGCGACGGCAGTGGCATATGGAGCATGAGTGCTGCACATAGGCTACAGTAGTATTTATTTATTTATTTATTTATAATTTATTTAGGACGTAGTAGTAACTGCTCCAAATTTATGCCGAAGGCTATGCAAAGGCAGAAATTAAAACAACACTATGGGACTTTTTTGCCTCAAAGCTGCAGTGCATAACTTGATTTTTTTTATTTTTTTTTTTTACTGTGGTTGATGTTATTCTCTTGTGAAGCACTGAAAGATCATTCCTATGCTGTGTTCTCTAAAAATCAAGTCAATCAGAACTGGCCGAGAGAGTGTTTGTGTATACAGTGGAGGCAGCACAGGGGCAGGTGAGGGCAAGAAGCACTTTATTCCATCAAAATGTTGAACAGCTGCATTTTTTCCTTCCTTTTCTTTGAGTAGAATTTACTAGTAAAACTTCTCCTGGGGCTGGCCGCATGTGGAGTAGTGGCTGGCACTGTTGCCTCAGAGCGAGAAGGTCACCAGTTTGTTTCCATTTCATTTGGAGTTTGGATGTTCTCCCTGTGTGGGCTTGGGTTTTCTCCAGGTATTCCAGTTTCCACCCACAGTCCAATACACGCAGAGGTTAATTGGTAATTCTAACTTGACTGTAGGTATGAATGTGAAAGTGAATCATTATTCGTCTCTGTCTATTGGTTCTGCAATGGACTGTTGACCAGTCCAGGGTGCCCCCCCCCCCTCCTTTTGCCCTATGTCAGCTAGAAATGGCACTAGTTCCACTGCAATGCTCATGTGGAGGATAAAGCAGGAGACAATGAATAAATTAATGAATGAATAAATGAATGAATTAACTTTTCCTGGGAGCTCCAGAGTTCTATGCTGTACATCCTTCCATTGCATTGCATTGCTAAGCAGCCACTAATAATAATAATAATAATAATAATAATAATAGAAATTCTGGTTTCTCGTCCTTATTTCAACATAAAAAGGGTGAGATAGTAGATCTTAAAGATTAAAAAGTCATAACCTTTAATGTGCACTATGCTTCTGGCTCATAATCAAATCATAATGTTGGGTGGGATTTAAGACATTCTACTTCTGCTTGAGCAAATGGGAAGTGATGATTGCAGAAGAAGGCGAGGAGAAAGAAATATTTTGATTAATCTAACTGCATAGACTGCATAGAAATATTCCTTAGTCACATGTGAACACAGCTACTTATGGCACATCAAAGCTCTGACGAGCACATCATAGCATCGCAGATCCAAGCAACACAGATATTAGGATTGAATGCTCCTAGTTGCTGCACCCTGGCACAATGGCAGCCTGAGACAGTGAGCTTTCATTGTTGTTTGAAAGATGCCATTTAAATAAATGACCTGAATGTCCTCAGGCAGCAAGTGAGATGCTAAGTCCAGTTGCCTTTTTTTTACTACACTTTGGATACCATGACCTGGATGAATGAGAATCTTCACAGACATGTGCAACTTAAAGTTTTCAGGAGTCAGAAAAGATATTTTCAGCTATTCTCACATCTCAGTGAGAATAAGAGAAGACGGATAAGTCTGCATTTAGTATATTAGTTGCCAAATGTTCTTTTAGATGCATTTTTTTTAATTTGTCTACATTTGGCCAGTGGTATGTGTGTCCTGTCTCCTCACCTGCACACCAGTGGCTTAATGCATTGATCGTGTTTTATACACCAAATCAGCCAATACACTAAAAAAGACATGTTTCAATTTTGTGTCAAGTTCTTCTTTGACTTTCAGGTTTCCCCTTTGGGAGCTGCCACAGTGGCTAATCTGCCTCAATCTTGCACCATTCCCTTGTATCCTCCTCTGTTACACCAACTGCACCCATGTCCTTCCTGACAACATCCATGAACCTTTTCCATGATCTACCTCTTTTTCTCCTGGCCTGGCAGTTCCATTCTCCACATCCTTTGTCCAGTGTAACCACTATTCCTCCTCTGCATGTGACCAAACCAGTCTCTTTATCTCTAAACCGTTCAACCGGAGCTGTCCCTCGAATATCTAGTTTTCTAATCCCGTCCTTCCTGGCCACTTCCCACTAAAATATCAGCATCTTCAGCTCCAGTGCCGCCTCCTGTGTTTTGGACAGTTCCACTGTCTCTAAACGATACATCATAGCTGGCCTTGGCCTTGTAGACCTTCCCTTTTACTTTTGCTGCTATCCCCCTGTCACACATCACCTGCTCTTGTGCACTGTCCATTGCTTTGGATGGTTGACCCCAGGTATTCAAACTTATCCACTTTCTCTACCTCTACTCGTTGCATCTTTGCTGCATCACATGTCTCACTGTCATTCACACACATCCCTCATATATTTGCACTACTCAAAGTAAACACAAAGTTTAAAGTGAGTTCTTACCTCATTGTGCTACTGTTTATAAAAATTGAATAAAAAGATATGTCCAGTAAATTGAAAACCTACAGTTATACTATGATTTGATGTTTTTTTTAATCTTTTCATTGTTTATCTATCATAATGAAGCATGACAGAGCTGCTATTTCAAATACCCTTCTGTCTCCATTGTTGAAAGAAAGTGAAAAAGTGCGCACATGACCCCAAAGTTTTTACTCTTTGTTTCATCTTCTCAATACCATTAGAGGACTCACTCATTCACTAATTTCTGAAACTGCTACACAGCAATGGGTTGCAGTTATAAAAGGGTCCTTCAGTGAACCACCTCTCACCTGAACGTTAAGGAAAGGTTCCTGCTGTTGTGAACTTTTTCTGAGTTTATGTCTGAACTTCTATAATTGGTTTCTATAAATTTTTTTAAACTTGTTTTTTAATAACATTTTCCAGATGTCTGATACTATCACTAAATGAGGTTGTCTAGAAAAAGAAAATACTATAATAACCCAGAGCCATCATTTTGCTTGGAACAAATGGGCTGATGCACCAGTGCACCTGTCATTCAGTGATCAGCCCACCTGCATGGATCATTATGAAATGTCTTTTCTACCAGGTGATTCAGCTTTTCCCATACTCTCTCTCGACTCAGCCTCCAGCAGATATCACATGGTCTGAGTTTTTGTGCTTTGCAGCTTTAATGACAGAGCAGACAGCAGGAGATGGGGTACTTCCACTAGAATCAGTTTCAGGCTTTTTCTCTAGGATCAGTTGCAGATTTCAGTTGCAGATTTCACAAATACAGCTGAACTTGTTTATTTTGTGAAAAGGAACTCACTGTTCAATGGAACATAATACCGTGCAAGCATTCCACAAATATTTCCACAAAAACGACATCATTGGTGGTAATTATTCATGTTAAAATGATTGAGGGAATTTTATATTGATTTAGGACTCTTATGACTTCGTGGGGCAAATTGTGTGAGTCGGAGGTATCTCAGAGAAAATCATGATGTTGGGACTTTCTTTCTAAACACCAGCATATTCACTTGCTACACAATAATGTCTGTCTCGCTGACGCATTTGACCTCAAGCCAATCAGTCTTTTCACTTAGAAAAGCTGAGCTCTTGAACCATGAAATAGAGGTAGTTGACTGTGTGACAGGGAGTTATAACTCCAGGCTACCTTAAGATTAATCAATTGTTGGCATTTCTAATGTCCAACAGTTGTTGAAAGGAATCTTTATCAAAACCTTGTCATTGCAGTCTGCTTTCTGTTGTGTTAACTTTTACAAATGTGAAACTGGGAAACCGCCAACTTCAATCTTAACTGAGCATATGGCAAATAAAATCCATTCAAATAAATATCATTTTGTTCATATCAGTCTCCTGAAGTGTACAAAAACCACCCACTTTTAGATACATCTTGTGTCACATCATTAATATTTTAATTTATTTCACCTAAACATAATGAGCTCAGGTAAAATGGAATATAAATAGATTATTCATTGTTGTATCGCATTAACTTATGTTAGAGATCCTGCTTTTGATTTGACGCATCATCATTTCTGAGTTTTGAGATAAATCAGACAGAAACAGCCGATGAAGAAATGGCTGACTGTTCAAAGTCATCTTCCTAATGAGTTGCAACTGTGTGTTTGTTTTGTTTGTTTTTACTGAAATCATATGTACAATAATTGTAATCACACAGTCCACACTGGCTTTATCTTTGCCACACAAGCTGCAGACTGACAAGAAAAACCTGAAAATTTGCCCAGGCTTTCATTTCAGTTAAGTTTGGAAAAAAATAACATTGTCAAAAGGTGTGTTGTACCTGCCCACACACAGAGGGAGTGAGAATAACCTAAGCACCAATTTCAGTATGACTGCTCTGAGATTTAGAGAGTGATATGATTTAACTTTCATGTTCTTTGTCTCAAGCTCACTTCTGCAGTGGCAGCAAATGTAACTATATGTCTCTCCTGTCTAATGAATAATGCACACGAAGAAACCCTGAGTTATCCAAAACCAAGTCCCTCTCATCCCTGTTTGAGTGCATTGATTTCCTTGCTCTCACCAGCATCTGCAGAGGCTCAAAGGCTGCTCCTGTGTGTGGGATAAAAGGATAAAAGAACAACAACATGGCAAGCATCAAGCTTCTAGTGCACTTGTGGAGTTCACTACCTGGTGCGCAGACGAAAATTGAGGCCACATCATGACTGTATTTATGATTTCTGGGCGTAGAAACCCAGGCAAAGTGATCTGTGACATGTTAATGTTGCAGTGATGACCTTTATAAAAATGACATTCAGCCCTGATGAGGCCTACTGTATTTTAAAGGGAGCAACTGCAGTAAATCCTTTGCACACATCCACTTCCAAATCGAGAAGTCTTTTCATGTGCCAATTCATTAACAATTTCTCTTTTTCTACAATAAGCAACATTTCTCACCCAATTATTATATGCAACATCTATTTTAATCATAGAAGCATATCAGAAAATATTAAAGTTAGGATAGAACTGTGTATTTAACCTAGACATTTATTTGGTTATACATCTTTTACTGTAGGGTCCTCAGTGCAGCATTTTTCACTCAACTGATCTGGATACACTTCTAAGTCATTTTGCAGGAGTAGCAATATGACGTAATTTTTCTTTGAATGTTCAATGTAATAATGACAAGTAACTTGTCTTGCAATGTAGGATCACAGAGAAACAAATATTGCAGTTTCTTTGTTTCATGAAAAACGCATAAATAGTCAACAAATTACTTGTGGCCAAGCAGAAAAGACCAAAGACACCGATTATAGGTTATAGACATTAGTTTCAGAATTCAAGGTCTTTCCACTGTCACCATCTGTCCCATATTTAACAATTTCAGATTAAATCAGTATTAATATTCTGCCAACCAAAGGGGACTTCCCTTCCATTCAAATAAACCAATCCAATTTGATAAGGAGCCAGACTATTTGGATAGTATGGTGAACAAATCAGCACGTGATCCTCTCTTGGAGATTGTCTATTTTCTCTTTATCCTTAATTGCTCTAAGGGTTTATTGTGGTGAATTGGAATTTTTGTAGATTTTGATCGCTGTTAGGGACAAGTCATTTCAGAAGAACTTGCTGAATACTCAAGTAAATCCAATATCAAAAGGCCACAAGAGCTGCAGAGTAGAAGAATATCCCTTCTCGAGTCAAATTATAGGAATCAAAAAAATGATGAGTGGCCCCCAGTTATGCCCCATATAAATTCAACTCAATGGAACATTTTTCACCGTGTTGAAATGTAAAGAAATCAATATTTAATCTGCACCAAATATTGGACAATGCACAAAACAGCCTGAGATACTTAATGTTTGACAGATACAGTTTTTTTGGTGTCACTTGAAATACTCAGCTTTTAGAAATTATTAGAAATAAACATTGTATCATCATTGCTGCATTAGGAGAATTTTAGAAAACCACACCATGTGTGTGGCGGGGGTAGGTCCTGAAAACAGGCCACAGAACAGTGTATTTAGTTTGACAGTAAATAAACGTGCTGCTTTTAATTGATGAATAAGAATTTGCAGGGGATAAGAAATATATTTTGTGGCTCAACCAAATCAGTAGATCTGGTATGTTGTTGAAGGTGACCTCAGCATTGGAGAGAGCAACAAATTTACACGACAACTGTGCTTTTGATCAAGATGGCTCTGTGTGTGTATTTTCACTGTTCACAGTCTGAGGGATATGTCTTGTGCTTGTTCTAATAGGTTTTGCTCCAGTGAGTGCAGGGCTTACAGGTGTACCCCTTCCTATGTGCACACACACAAACACAGTCACATTAGCTTTCAAGAGTCACCTCACCTTTCTACGTACTTTGCATGCATCTTAGTTTGTCCCTGCCTCTAAAGAAAGGTTATTTTCTTATCATGAATCAGGGGGTTTATTGAACAGAAATATTTGCCTTGAGAAGGAGAAGCTGAAAAGCAAAAAAAAAGGAAAATTCCACTATAGTTTGCAGTTTCACTAAAATCATGTAATTGATTATATAATTTAGAGTATTGATGATTTTAGTGGCAAATCAGCAAAGCAATGTTAATGAAAGTAGTGAAATCATAGATTGTGCTGAGTGGTTTGAAAATATAGACTTTATCTAAAATTTAAATGTATGGTTCATGTATTTGATCCACGTGGATCTGCATGGGTTACCGCTTTCCTTTTGGACATTTCAGAGAGACAATATATCACATGCACTCTCTAAGAAATACTGCATGTGACATCTCAGCCTCAGCACATTATCATCATCATCATCATCATCTTATGTCATCATCAGAGCAGTATACCTTAAAGAGGACATTCAATATAAAATCAAATTTCTGATGTTTTTTGGGGTGTCCCCGTGTCCTTCCCGTACCGAAACATCACTAAAGTGTCACAATAAACACTTCAGCCACTTCTGAGAAAGAAGAGCTTCTCTGTTTACCTTGAGCTCAAGCAAGCGGTTTTGAAAAGTCGAGTTTAGTTATGTAACTGGCACATTTGCCGTGCAACAAACCCTCCCCCAACAGCTACACCCGGTCATGGGCGTGAACATTCAACCTGAGGAAGAAGAAGCACCGCGGAGTAGTCAGTCAGCTGGTAGCTGGCCAATCACAAGCGAGTGGGAATGCACTGGATAGCTGGCCAATCAAAGAGACTCAAGGTTCTGGGGATGGGAATTAGCTCAGAAACAGAGTGTCTGTTCAGAGGCTGGCAGAGAGCAGCAATAAACTGGCTTAATCTGAAGAGACTATGAGGTTTTTGAGTAAGTAAGTAGACATCAGTAATCTAGATTTTTGGTTCAAAAAGACCATTCTATGTGACCTTTAAGTACAGATACCGTAAGTGCTTCACCAACACATTTTGTCCATGAGACTGCAGATGAAAACAGAGAGTCCTCTAACCTCCACACACTGGTGATCCTTCCCTTCTGATCATGACAACTGCAGCTGACATGTGAGACAGGTGAATCAGTTTTGATCTTATTTGTTTCTCAAGATGGTTAATCGCACAGAAAAATAACTGACCTGTCATAGAGACAACAGCAGACATCTGCTATGAGACAGAATTGAGTTTTTGGAAACAAGAACTAGAGCTAAGAGCTACCAGAGATTATCCATTGTTCAGTAAGATGGTTCACTTTGAATGGATTTGAGATACTGAATGATATTAATTGTATGGGCATATAATGAATATTGTGTGAATCCCATTTTTTATATTTTTAAAGAACAAGAAGAACCGCAAGCCTGTTTCACGGCTGCTAGTCTTTGGCTTGGCACACAGCCGTCTAGGTGTACAAACAACTTGCCACTTATGTCAACACAGTATAGAATAACAAAGAGAAGAGGTGCAACTGTAAAATTGAAATTCTCCCCCATAATTCTAATTGGTATAGTTTCGCTTTATTCATTGTGATCACTCCCACATATTTGTCAGTGGCTGCTCACAAGAGCACGACAAGCAATCAAGATGGAGAGGAACAGGAGGGTCACTATTCTTCACCATCTGACCAATCTGTTCATTGGATTCGGAAACTGGCCATTGAAAATGCAAACCCAAGGCTTACAGATGAGTCATAACTCACAGTTATCTCTTCTTTCCTCTGGCTTTTTTGTCAGAAGCAGAAGTAGTGCCATATCATTTTGCAAACAAGGTGATATTAGAGGCAGACTTTACAATAAATGAAGGAAAAAAAATTTAAAACTTAAGAAAAGAAACATAAGACTGGGTTGGGGAGTAAAATAAGAAAGTAAATTAAAATTTAAGTGTTGGATTAACTGGCTTTAAAGTGGAAACACTGTAGGAGATAAAATGAATCCATTAATGAACTACAGAAAGCACTATGAGCATAAACCTAAGCCAAGGCTGCTCCATTTCCCACAGTAGCAATACATTCCCCCTCCTCGCTACTTAATAATCCTGAATATATCGGTATTAGGCATGAAACAATACTTTACCACTGCCGCTAAAACTTACAATATTTAAAGTGCACAACATTTCTAGGGCTTTTTCTTCAGGAAAAAAACATGATGAGGAACTGACAGCAGGCCTCTCAGTGGGCCACTGCATCTTCTTGCCAAGGTCAGAAAAGGTCACAGTCATCACATGCTTCTTAACCAGAGTCATAATGCTGATGTCCATTCAAAATCCACATTATGCTTAAGTAACCCGAGCGTTGTGTCTTGCTTCTGTCTTTAAATGTCCAGGATTCTTGTAATATTAATATTTCTTTAAAAATGGTCACAAGTGAATTGTATATTATAAATCATCAATTAAATAACAGTTTTATAATTAAAAAAGATAACTGCCCAGGGATACAACTGACTCTTTTGTGGAGTGCACAAATACAAAAAATTCACAGAGGAGCCAAAGCGCTAGTACTTGAAACCATCTTCAGCAGTGTGTCTCTAAGCACAGCTCTGTCATAATGAACACTAAAGCCCCCGACAGACTCTGCAGCACTGTGTCTCTAATAGTCCACAGATTAATATTTCATGCATATTAAGGTCAGGCTTTTTTTGTGATTGGGTTACAATATTCCCAATAACACACTCTAGATCAAGATCCAACTATGGTTCTTGGCCCTGCATTCATATATTTGAATATTTCCTACATTTTTTATTTTATTTGACCACTGGAAAGGCAGTTGTTCATCTGCTAGTCAACAACATCCTAAAAATGCTGAGGCCAGGATGGTATACAGTAAGAGCAGCAACTCCACTGATGCAAATCATCAACACTTAAACCTTTGAATCCACATTCTGTATCGTTTACTCACTAAACTGAGCCTCATTTTGCTGTCTTCCAGCTAATGCATAATATCCTGGAAGTGAATTGGACAGAGATATGACTCGGGTGTGCGTGATCCACTTGAGTGGACAGTGAAACTGCGAGCATGCGAACATGGGTCAACGCATGGATCCTCTCTAGAGAAGAACCCCCCGCAGGCTACATCATGCAGCTAAAGGTGGAGCGCTCACTGAGGGACATTATGATGATGTTTGTCACTGCCAATGATTCTGCTTGAGTAGAGAACCAGAGTGGCGCGCGAGGCTTTGTAACCAGTGGAGCAGAAGACTTGCTAAAAGAGATGGTAGTGGTGATGGTGGTGTTGGTGGGGTTGATTTCAGCGAGCCAGCCGTCACTGTGTGAGGGGTGAGTGTGCCGAGGGAAAAAAGGTGAAAGTCTCAATTATCTCATTATATGAGCATCAGTTGATTTAATCACCAGTAATTTAACAGTGACTTGTGGTGCATTCATTAGCATACAGACAATGCTGTGGTGAATCTGTGGCATACTTGCACACATTCAAATACACATTCTATGTTTCCTATCCATTTGCAGCCCAAAGTAGCCAAAGGCCATGTTACAGCATAGAGAAAAGGCCCAAGTTTGATTGTGTTCACCCTAGTAACATCCCTCTTTGACCCAATTCAGTCCTATCAATTGTTTGCTAAGCCAAACCTGGGGATTAATAGCCTCAAGGCACAGTTATGGAGTAAGCAACATGACCTCATAAAATCGCAGAAATACTTTTTCTAAACCACTATAGATCTGACTAAAATTGAACCTGTTAGTCTCCACCTTTCCTCTTTTCATTTGTGTGTCTGCAGTCACTTCACCTGTGCTGGGAACACACCTGCTACCAATCACCTCATCAGCCACCTGCCTTCATATGCTCTGGGATTGCAGCCACTCTGCGCTGGTTCTTTTCCTGTGTTTCTCTAGGAGATGGGTTTGTCGCCGTCACTGTTTAGGACTGTGTGGTTTGTCGCTGCTGTTTACCATTGCTAGGAATTATTCACTCTCTTCACTGGTCTTTCCGCCTCACATTCAACTCGTATGGACTGTTTTGGGACCAAAATGATCTATTGGGATGATATTGTGAAACTACAGGGGTTGGACAATGAAACTGAAACGCCTGGTTTTAGACCACAATAATTCATTAGTATGGTGTTTGGCTATAGCAGCCCAGCCATGTATATTGACCCTGTGGAGCTCCTGACGTACAGTTTTGGTGGAAACAGGAGAGTTGAGGTGCACATTTAATTCTGCAGTGAGTTGGGCTGTGGTTTTATGTTTTTTTGGATAAAATCAGGGTTAGCACCTGGACATCCCTTTCAGACAGCTTCCTCTTGCATCCACAGTTACTCATCTTGGATGTGGTTCGTCCTTCTTGGTGGTATGCTGACATTAAACTGGACTTGCTGTCTTGGTCACAGATGCGCCAGCAAGACGTGCACCAACAATTCGTCCTCTTTTGAACTCTGATATGTCACCCATAATGTTGTGTGCATTGCAATATTTTAAGCAAAACTGTGCTATTACTCTGCTAATTGAACCTTCACACTCTGCTCTTACTGGTGCAATGTGCAATCAACGAAGATTGGCCACCAGGCTGGTCAAATTTAGCCATGACACCTCCAACACTAAATTGGCCAGTGTTTCAGTTTCATTGTCCAACCCCTGTAAGTCTTTAAGGTATGAGTGCAGCAGTAAAGTGTATATAGGGCATGTTTAAAACGACCAAGGTTGACCTAAGTGCTGTTCAGATAAAATAACAAAACATAAAACAACAGTGTATAATAGCAGCAAACAATATGAATATGGGACATGGGAGACTCAACGTGAATTAAATGCCAAAGAGAAAAAGTAGGTGTTTAAAGAAAATTGAAAAATCTTTTACTCCAGCTTCGACTGAAGTGCACATGTAAAGCAGATATTGAGGTGCCAGCCCATTTAAGGATTCAGAAACAAACAATAAGCTTTTAAACTCAATCCTAAAATGCACTAGTAGCCAGTGGAGGGCAGCCAGTAGTGGGGTGATGTGATCCTTTTTATGCTTACTGGTGAGAAGACAAGCTACAGTATCGTGCACGAGCTGCAGATGATGCATCAGTGATTGGTCAATTTCAAAATATAAGGAATTACAGTAATCCAGCCTTGAAGATAGAAAAGCACGAACAACTCTTTCCAGATTTTTTTGGAGGGATGTAGCCTTTGATATTTGTTGGTGAATGAACAGTACAAATACATACAAATGCACAACATATGAAAGAAACAAGAAGAGCAGAATTCTTTCAATGTGTGGACAATGTGTGACACCTGTAGCCAGTTGCAAAATGTAAGAAAAACACATTGGATATCTGATTTGAGGTTTTTGGTGAGGAAAAAGCAGACTCATTTGTTTCATACGATTTTTGTGTTGGCGACTGCATGAATTTGTATATTCATCATGGGAATCTTTGTTTTTACATATCTGGTGGCACACAAGTTAATCATAATCGCACCTCGCCAGCTGCTTCACTGTCATTAGGGTTTACTTGTTTCAAACATGTCAATCCAGCAGCTGCATTAGTTTAAAAATAAACGGCTATTGGACACATGTTGTTTTGCTGTTCAGCAGAGATTGACCAATATTTCTCTGCAAAATTACTACTAATCAGTAGAAACAATGTAATTCAGTGCCTGTTTTATTTCAACCAGTGCAATCTGAGATGCATTGGCTTCTACAGAATTCTATCATAATTAGCATTTTTTTCCCCTGCCACTAATGATTTGGAGTAATAACACTGACAGAATGGGGTGATGCTTACTGAATTGAGTGAAGTTAGTTTTTTCAAACTGTGACCATTCTTCATTATTAGCTTACACAAAATTATTTAGCAGAACAATTCTCTTTGGTAACACTGATAGATACAGTGAATATATTTGATTGTATTCAATTGCAGATAATGAAAATTACCTCTTTAACAACAGAATGGGATCAAGTGGTGAGAAAAAGGAGCCTTACAGTACTTGGCTGTATGTGCTCTTCAGTGTCTTGGTTTTTTATGTTGTGTTTTGGTGTTTTCTTTGTTATATTTGGGAAATGCTTCCATTTGTCTATTAGTAAAACAACTTTAAAGCCACAATAATATCAAAATGTACACCTTATCTTGAGTCCAAGAAAAAGACTTTACACATCACAATCTGCAGGACAAGCCAGCCTCTTACACCAAACTCTATTGAGTACAATATCAAATTTGTATCTTCTTTGAAAAGCTATTATTAAATAAGGGATTAAATAACTGATTCAGCAGTTAAGCCCTCCATGGTTAATAATAGTGTGACAGCCAAATAGCTCCAAACCTTTAAGTCTGGCAAATACTTATACAGTATACTACCGTATAAGCCCAAAATCAGAATACACAAGACTGTATTAAATACAGGTATTTTATAAGAGTGTACAGTAAATTTCCCTATGAGAACATCTTACCTTATGTAGGTATGTTTTTCTATGTCAGACTACCAGCAGAAATGAGCAGCCATGTTGGATGTGTTACCCTGAGCATACGTAATTCACATTAAACAATGCACACTGTCTCTGTTATTAACAAGCTTTGCTCCATCACTGCCACAGTCGACACAAAATCCAAAATTTAGTGTCGGACGTAAAAGAAGACGATACATTTTTGAATGTTTGCTTTTCTCCTCTACTTAACCCTCACACTATATTGTCTTCCGTTTTGTTTCCCTCGCTCCATATGTCGCATGATGCATCATTTGTGTCATGTCAGGTAATTGGATAACTAGTTAGTGGTGCTTTCATGAACGTTGGGAAAAAGAAGCCTTGTTCAGAGGATCCATGCAGAATTTATTTTTATACCAAATATATACACATTTTACCAATTTCAATGTACCAAAATATTGCAGTTTACTTTGAAAAACCAAGCCGTGGCTTGTTTATTGAGCGGTGAACGGTTTTGCACCCCTAATGCAGACATAGGGAGAACTTCCAACTTCACACAGAAAGGGCCTGACGCACTTGGGTTCAAACCAGGGATCTCATTGCTGTGAGTTGTAAGCCACAGACTGCCATGCAGCCATGTTTGGGGTATGAAAGGTCAGTCAAAAACACTATAATGTTGTTTGGATCCTCAAGTACATGTATATGCTCACATGTTTTATTATGTCACTATGGTTCTTATTCATCTGGAGGTTGAAACAGACTTCAGTGTACTCCCCGTAAAGCCCTACCATTGCTACAGAAAGGCTGGTGATGTGGAGTATGTCAGGTTTCTGACATGTTGCTTTAAAGGTGATAGACCCTCATGGGTGGCACCGGAAAAGGAGGAAGGGTTCCCTTGACTAAACCAGAATAAACAAACCGGCAAAATCATAAATGTCAGAAGTGGCATAATGAGGGCAATTTTTTTTTACAGCTGAAAGACTGAGTGCTGTCTGTGGCCAAATCAAATTGTCCCCATTCGTTCTATGTTGACAGTCCTTACCGTGACCCTTGCCACACTGTGACCTCACATCTGTCTTCGATATATTATTAATTCAAGCAGAATTTGACAGCTGAAGATTACAGACTTTAAGGCTCAGCATGTTCCTGCAGCACCAACACTATGATCAGTAGAAATGTGTGTTTATTAAGGTGCTGCTCAGACAGGCCTCTGGCTGCTATTGTGACATGTGAAATTCTTTTCTGTAAATGTCACCCATTTTCTGGGGAGAAGCTCCACTTTGTAATCATCAAACATCAGCCCTGTTTGACCAGAGATGTCCATTGAAATAAGCATCTTTTTTTTCTTTTTTTTTTCACCTGGTAGCTGATCTTATTTAAATATAGTTTTCTTAGTTTTTTAAATATGTCTTTGTCATTATGTACAAAGTTTGATAATCATGCACAGCAATTCCATCAATTCTATATTTATATTGTATCAAATGTAAGTGGGTTTTAATTAAATGCATTTTAAATGTGTTATTACAATATTTGACACACTCTAATCTGCAAAGTTTTTGGATGCGCTGTACTTGTTCCAAAGAGTCACTGATTATATAAACAACTAACAACTAACTTTTTAAAAATTCCCTTTTATGATGTAAACACATTGCACAGTCTATTGATGGTAGAAAAATAAAATCATCCACATTTATTCTGATTCCATACAGCCTTGCTTTCACTAGAATGTTGTTTTTTTTGTGTGTGCGCGTGTGTGTGTGTGTGTGTGAAAAAATTGTTACTTGTAATCGTGATTTACAGCATACAGGAACTGTGCTTTTCTATATTCAAAAACAACTGTTCACCTCATATTTATCACGTTTTTGATGCAGAGGTGCTTATCAAAAGACATTTTATATTCTTGGTTGTGGTTAATTTAATTGTCAAAGGAATGTCAATGTAAAGTTAGTAAAGGTTAAGATGGTTAACACCTGGTTGAACCAAACTGGGCACATTTGTGTGACTTTTGCATGTTCTTCCCATATCTGTATAGGTTTCCTTCAGAGACTCTGGCTTCCTCCACATGCAGACTGGGGTTAGGTTAACTAGGGACCCTTGAGTTTATTGTAGGTGTGAGTCTGAGTGTGAATGGTTGGCTCTGTAATAAAGATTCAAAATTCAGGGTTGCTCCTGCAATGGACTGACAATCTGTACATTGTACATGCTGCCCCCCCCCCCCCCCCCCAATATCAGATCCCCCCCCCCAATATCAGATGGTATAGGCTCCAACTTAGGGTAGCGATAAGTGGTGCTTGTTATTCATTAGAGAAAAAGATTCCACGCTGTAATCAAAATGTGTAAAATAGATCAAATCATGTTTGCCTGAGCAAACTTTATAATAAAAAATAATGAATAGAATTTTATACATCCAATACTGCCTCACATACTTCAAATTCAAAACTTCTTTTCATGGCTCTGGTGAAGTGAGGAATCCCAGTAATGTATTTAAAAAAAAATTCAGGGCCACTATTGTGTGCTTAAATAGAAAAATAAAACACTCATTCAACCATAACTATCCAAACTCAATGCCTTGCACCTCAGAATTGAATGTTCATGAGTTTTTGAATGGAGGGGATTTTACAAAGCAGAGGAGCAGATGAAAACGCACTGTGTTTTGGTGTGTGAGCTCGATAAGGCAGCATTTAATGTGGGGCTACAGGAGGGAGGTGGGGGAGTGGGAGCATGAAAGTTTAGTTGTCAGGGAGGTGAACAATTGGAAGGGACAAGGGAGGCACTAAAGATAAGAAGCACAACGGAAAGCATCATCTGTTTGTCAGGGTGCTTTGCTGTAATACTAAATGTATTCTTTTTTCCGTGTTTCATTCTTGCGTGCATGCTGAAGTAAGGCAGGCGTGAGTGAGGGGAGGAAAACAGAGCAAGGAAATAGGTGATGTTCACATCTACTGTTTCTTCCTCATGACATCTGCCCCAGAAGCGCAAAGACAATTTAACAAACAGCATGTTAAAATCATTTATGCATACATTATTTTGCTTCTTATACTGTGTGTGTGTGTAATAAATATATTTAAGCGTCAAGTATTTAATTTGACTTATCTGTACACTGGACAAATGAACGACCCTGGCTCTCTTTAACCTGGAGGGACCTTAATGTTATTGGTAAAACCTATGTTTATCTTCTAGTTCATGTCAAGATTTATCTGCTATGAAAAACGCTACATATACACTAGGTTTATAAACCCTATACAAGATTTTATGTTCAAGCGTCTCTTGAATAATACGCATTATTAAATTGAAAGTTTGCTTATATATGAGACCAACTTTCAATCACATCTTTCCAACACAAATGCCAATGATCACAGAACTTGAAAGCTGGTGGTGCCCTCAGACTTGTGTACTCCACTGTATATATATAATTAAGTGCACAGTTCCCTCCATGTAACCAACGTCATCAAAGCCTACAACCAAACCCACATGAGACCACTTTATTGGATTTCAGTGGTGATGTCAGTTTTGATTTCAAGGGAGGATGTCTTGACTTTGCATAGGGCAAATTGATGTCAGGAATGGTGGGAGGCGATGGCAGTGGTGGGCTCTCCTTATGCATGCTAAAGTACCAGTGAGTGGACTGGCATCTATTATTGATCTCCCCTCCCTACCATTAAGCCTGTAATGAGCTGGTTTAATTCACTGGGCAAACAGGCTTACAGCAGTCATGTATCAATAAATGTTAATTATCCTGGCTCCTGCTCGCGTCTCAGACAGTCCAGGTGCCGCAGTCCAGGTCCGTTTGCTCCAGCATAGAATCCAATGTGTTAAATGTCAGTGTAGCATCAAAAGAGGAATGTGGTGTGCTGTTTTAGATGATTAGGGGCTTCCCCCTCTAGTGTTGGGTTTAACATTATTGAGCAAATGCTCTTGCAATGCTGGCTCATCTGGATTCTCTATCAACAGAGCTATTGATCACACAATGAATCAGTGTCGAATCTTTGCTTCATTGTGCTGAAGTGTGGATCAGGCGTTGTAACCAGTTACAATAACTGACAGTAGATAGAATGGGATCATAATACAGTGAATATGCCTCTTAAAAATGTCTAAGGTTAGAAAATAATTTTTTGGCATTGAAAGTAAAAGCTGCAGTCAGCATGATTGCAATAGAAAAATAGCGGATTGTTGTAAATACTAAAGCTTTGGAACTGGGGGTTTCTGTTCTGAGCTTTTCTCATCAGATGAGGAAAGACAGATTCACTTGTTGCATTCACAACAGATTATCTGTGACAGTCTCTCTATCTCTGAAACACTTGATATTGACAAGTGTTTTACTCTGTTTATTGTCTGATTCTCTCTTAAACTCTATCCAATGAAAAGTAGATGAAGTGGAACAGCCAAAAGGAGCACAGGCATGTTTGCGCTCTCTCTCTCTCTCTGGAGGCAGAGAATCGACAAAGACTGTAAACAGAGCCCAGAGGAGTTCTCAGATGACTCGGTTGACATTATGCTTAAGGGTTGCTATGGAATTATCGATTAATAAAATCAAAAATCCTGCCAAACCTTCTTGTGGATTGCAATGAACCGCTGTATTTTACGCTGTATTTTTTTTAGTCAAGTTTATTCGGAACTGAAGTGACTTTACTAAATAAATAATTCTTAATGACCACATGAATTGATTTTTTTCCGAGAGGTTTGAGACCACCTGTCATCTCTCAACCTTTAAGTTTCAACTTAAAAATTGCAAAAACCACCAAAAGCAACCGTGAGATTACTCAGTAGCGGGCAGTCTCTGGCAAAACCATGTAACATCTGCATATGTAAAAGTCATTGGAGATTGGCTATGACAATTAAAGCCACAAATGAGATTTGATGCGTTCATTTGAGCAATTGTAATCCAGGATTTGTAAAGGCCATGTAGCAAATCCCTCATTACCTTCCATTCATGAAACAACAGCAGAGTGACAAAACAGGCACCTGATGTGTGGAGGCCAACAGACACACCTCAGCAGACCAGAGAGAGGGCTCAGACTCAGAGCCACCCACAAATCACACCCAGCTCCAATTCATTCGTCCACATGTAATTCACGTTAAAAAAGAATAATGTCTTCTGCTGTTTTTCTCACGTTTTTCGTGAGCCTAGCAAACCGTCACTGAAACAGAATGTGATATATCTATGCTCACCTTGCTTCTGTCAAATTGGATCAGTGAAGGGCGGCTGTGAAGAGCAAGAAAAAAAAGAAGAACTGTTTGGTTTTAAGAACACAGTGCAGAAGGAATGGCATTACTCAAAGATAAGCATCATTTTGGACAGTGAGCAGCAGAACAGCAGAGAGCAGCATTTTTACTCTAATCTCTCTCGCTCTCACTATCTCACGTACACACACATGCTCTCTCTCTCACACACAGAGAGAGAGAGATATGGTTTTCTTATGACACGATTTAGTTCATCGTCTTATGCTGCATTGTGGATTCCCCCCCCCCCCCCCNCTTGGGGGGCCCCCCCCCCCCCCCCCATTTCAAGTGTAGTTCAGCTTAGTTCCCCTCACTGCCTGGGGTTCATCCAGTGGAAGACACATGACATGATTATATTTATGGTGGCTGATGGATATTAAATTTAGAGAAAATATAGATTAAATGAAGAAGAAAAAAGTCTAGACAGGTGAAAGTCATTTCCCAATAAAACATTCAATTATAGCTTATTTATCAAATAGCATATCGCCTTTTCAGAGAGGTGCCACGGGAAAAACCCCTGCATTTACTGTGTTTGGAGCAACCACAAACACCAGAAGACACAACAATGGATAATTTTAGGTTAACACAAATACATGCATATCTACTGTATGCATGTGCTCGTAGCCAACACTCTCATATTTCAAGTGGCAACCAGTCAAGACATCACCCATAAGAATCTTAAGAGCTTTAATCTGCAACTAGGCTCATATTTATGTGAAAGTTTTTTTTGTAGATGCATTGATTAATATGTACTGTCCTAATTCAAATAAAAATAAAATAAAATAAATATTGTCTATTTTCCTCTAAATGTGAATATAATTTACCAAATTGACATGTACTATTGAAAAAATGTGAAACTAGCAATTGAGACCATTAACTTATCAGGCAAATGTTAAGTGATGTTGTAAATCAAGTGACAGGTAAACACATTTTCCCATGCACTCCATTCAAATTGACTTGCCCCCTGGTGGCTATTCAGTATATGAGTATATGTTTACCTCTGCATTGATGTCCTAAGCAAACCAGAATGTTGATATTAATTGGAAATCATGTGGTATGGAGATTGAATTCTTGCACCGTTGCTCAACACTAAAATTGACAGATATTTTTTTTTCAATGACAGTTCAAACACATTATCTAAGGATATCAAAAAAATCCTTGATATAATGTAGATATAGAGCCTAAGCATACAGCAACAAGCAGCGAGCAGGAGTTATGTGTAATTCTAGCGCCTGTAGCCGCATACTATTCACACTGATTTGTTGCTGGTGTATGTGTGTTACACGACAGAGAGCAATAGACAGCGGGAGACAAAATGTGCCCCTCTAGCCTTTGTAATTATCTGCCAATTTTCTCTCCGTCAGTTGCTTTTATCATCCCTTTTCGATCTCACCTAGAGGTCGGAGACTGTCACTCCGTGGCACCTCCATCTCTCAGTGTGCGCTGCATGAAATGTAGAAGTCCTCCCATTGACCTCTGCCTGCCAGCTTCTGCTTCCCTCTTCGCTTATTTGTTTCCTTGTAACGGGAGACATTTGGAGATAAGGATAATTATCAATCAGTGATCTCAGCAGCTATTTATGCAGCAGCTGAAAAGGAAACAGAGGATGGGTGTTACTTTCTGACACCGCTTCAAGGTGGCACGATAGACGGTCCCTTTTTTTTGGCTCGTCTTCTCCAGAAAGACAATGTTCGTGAAAGATTTTGGCTCTAGGTATTTGTCGTATCTTACTCTTTTTTTCCCACTCTTTGCAGTATTTCCCCGGTGTCACAGACTTTCTCTCTTCAGAGATGAATATGATCCACACTGCTGTGATTGTCTGCTGCTCTCTCGCCACCTCTTTTGTGTATTTAGCCCCTGTGCGTCCTTTTCTTGGTTTTCAGGTCATTTTAGTTCAGATATACCATCATTCCCCCCAGTTTTCCTGGTTTATTTACTAACTTGCTCTTATCTCTGATTCAGCCGTTTGAGTTTGTTTGCCTCTGTGTGTAGCATCATTAGTATTACAGGACTTTTTGACAAAAAAAAGTCTGATGCCCATATGATGTGACATTTAGACAAGCAATTAAAAAGTAGGGACCAGAGTATGAGGAGATGAGTTTCCATCTCATCATGCACATCAGTGTCATACACAAGGAGGTAATCCCACCATGGGCCTTTGTTATATAACAGTCTTTTAAAAATGTCACAACTTAATTTCTCACATAATAAGCTGCATCAGCCAAAGGGGGCAGGGCACAATTATAAAATATCTTCACGCTCAGGAAAACATGATTAAACTAAGATGCCACTCAAGTTTTTTCAACATCTTAGGAAACACAGAATTTTTAATACCAGTAAGCTTTGCATCGGTTCAGCTGGTTTACGTGAGTCATCTTATTGCAATTAAGATTAAAGTTTCTATAGTTCATAAATTATATTATAGATGAGTTGGAACAGAGAGGAAAAAAAATACATTTTAATGATTAATAAATAATTCACAGATACAACCTTTTTTTTTTTTTTTTAACTTGCCTTTCACCCAATGTTGGCTGGGTTTGGTTCTTATCAGTGGAAGACGAATGAATAATGAAGTGATTTACAGTAGGTCTAATGTGTACATTAGGTGAAAGTTAATGCAGACTGTATGCTAATATGCCTGAAAAAAATACATAGGGGTTAGGGTTAACCCCTTTTAAACAAACGGTCAACAGTCAATATGTTTTAAAATGTTTTAAACACAATATATACGTTGATGTCTTGAACCAAACAGGTCCTGACATCAATTTTTGACAATAACGTTTTGTCAGTTTGTTCAATTTTCTAATCAAAATAGATTATTAAATGTCTGCTGCCTCTACATGTATAGGAATATTATGATGTTACTAATTATACAAGTTAGACCCAACCATCAAGGAAATGTGCAGTGCACAGCTTTTGGTAATATATATTGCATTTGTCAATCAAGAATTGGTTTGGGATTCTAAAGTAACGTCAACATTGAGTAATTGCTGTACTTTGATAATGATTTGTGATGCTCATCATTATTATTTTTGAACAGACTAAAGTGGACATATTCCATTTTTTCATGCCCCCTCATATACAAACCTGAGCTGCTTCGACTGTTGCTGTTACTGCAGAAGTTTTTAAACTGTCGTTCCATGAACCTGAGATTGACACTGTAGCCTGTTGTGCAGCTGCAGCATGAAGATCGCTGTTGTCTCTACACTGTGTCACCACCATCTGGTTTTACATCTGGAACCTGAGCTCCCTGTAGAAAAGCTGTTGAACATTATCTCATCTATATTTAGTGGGTCTAATATCAGCTGGTGATGACATTCCCTTCTCTCATTACACTGTTATCACAACCTTGCAACCTTTGAAGTAATTAGCTGCTGCGAGTCAATTAGCATCCACCATCAACTCACCCTGTTTCTCAAAACACTTTCAAATCTCCAAACTCCAAAAAATCACCCGGGTGGTGATGCTGAAAACTCAAATTTCTTTTTCATCAAGGAGCAGACTGCAAATAAAAAGAAAAAAAAACTTAAATTGGAAAAAATTTAAACTGTATTTAATTTAAATAAAATCTCAAATGTTCGAAAACTGTGCACCTGTCGATTCTGTGGGCTGAAAAGAGCACAAGAACAGACTCTGAGCTTTGGTGGTGGTCTTCATGGGCATGCATTAGGTATAGCCTCCTGTTTTGATATGCGTGGGTTGGTTTGAAGGAAGCTCCTGCTGTGAACTGCATCTCATTGTGCAGCTTCTCCTGCAGTGAACTTTCAGTCAGGAGACTCCATCTCAGGTGTCCAGCTGTGTCCTTAGGTGCTTATATTAAAGAAGGTGCACAGCGATTGCCCAATTTATCTTTTGCTAATAAAAAATTTACACGAGCGCCTCCAGTTGTGGGTGTTTTTTTTTCTTTTCTTTTTTTAGCAGACCAGGTTTTATACATGCATGCATGTGTATTACTTCAAAAACACTCGTTGCAAATGTTTCCACTGAGAGATGGCATCATTTATAAATAGAACTATGTCAAGGGCATGTTTCCTTTCTGGGTGATCCATGTTTTTGCACAGTTTTTTTTTCATTCCATATATGTTAGCATGCACTGTCTAGGTCATTTGTGAATCTCAGAGTCATTTGGTGAACCCCTGGGCAGTACATTTGGACTCACTGGGTTCAGAGATCTTGTAATAAGTAATCATTTTGAAAAATCTCTCTGCAGGTTTAAATTATAAACAGGCGAAGTGCCTGCACCTATAAAAAATATAGTCGCAAAAACTGTCACATCATGGAGAAGTGAAACTCTAGCAATAAAGACCAAACACGAGGTAAGATGCTTGAAGGTTTTGAGGAGCATCAAATGGCTGCTTTGGATTTCAGGTCATGCTTGCAATGGATTTGTGTGGCTGTTATAGTCACTGAGAACATGCTTCAACTGCCAAGAGCTGGATGAGAAAAGGAGCTGTTAGGCCTACAACAGCATGAAACCACTATTTATATCAACACTGGCTTCATGACTGAATTTACGATTCTTTTAACCTATCTATCCAAAAAGCCAGGGCTGTCTGAAGCACAGGAGTTGTAAAAACACAGTACACCCGTCAGACTGTCAGGGAGGGACACATCCATAAACTATTGTTATTAGCCTGCCATCATGCTGTGTATTTGCTGAAATATCTGTACATAGTGAAGCTTGAACGTGCTAATTATCCGACTCATATTCATTAAAAATATTGTCGCCAATTTATTTTAATTTCAATTAAGCTGGATGGCAACATTTTGGTCTTTTACAATTATAACATCTAATCTAATGGAATATACTGCATCCATGCACCAAGTTTAATACAAAATAAAGGTAAATGAACTTTACTTGAGTAATTTGTTTTCATGATTACTTAAATCATTTTAATCCACTACAATTTGAAAATGAATAAATAATTGCTTAGTTGCACAAAAAAATATTTGTAGAGATTTTTCCCCATTACATCTTTTTGTCACTGATTTGTGGAGTTTACTTATAAAGCACATTTAAAACAACCTGTTGAATATAATTGTAATAATAATACCAATATAACATTGTGTCATAGACTGCTGTAGCAAATTTTCTGCACTATGTTTGATACATTACACTTTTGCCTTGTGCACTTTGCAAACTGCTTAATCATTCAAGTTCATTTACATATGCATATATACACATGTATTATAAGATTTCTACAGTTTTCAAATCAAGTCTAATAATTTCAGTTCAGTAATTTTAATACAGGGTGAAATAAATGTATTTATTTATTTGTGGCTAAATAAAAAATATAAAGTAAAATAAAAAGTAATTTTATTATTTAATTCCTTCAGTTCCTATTTATTGACATGGGGTGAACAGGGTTGTTTTTAGAATTAATTTAGGGCATACATAAATCTTGGAAAAATCATTTGCAGGTCTGTTTTGGGCGTCATTCAGTTCTTATAGGAAATGGGGTAGGGACAATCTTTTTGTGTTTTTCTTTAATCAGTTTTTTTCTTTTAACTTTTATTTCATATTTGAAATAAATAAATAAATAAATAAATAAATGTATTAATTTATCTTTAAACAACTGCCGTATATTAACTGCACTGCAACTGTACCATCACCGCATGTCTTGATTTATTATCATACACCATTTTTGTCATTTGTATTTTATTTCATTGTCATTTCATTGTATTTCCCCTTTGTACAAATTGTTTATTTCACCACATAAAAACACTCTGTCTCCTCTATGTTTAAACACTGATCTACAAAATAAGATTGCTTTGCCATTTACAGAGAGTTCATCATCCAAGCAAGGGAAAATATACTGTGACAAACGGCAGTGGGAGTGAAGGACAGTTAGAGGTATCGATACTCCTCCAAGTGCATACTATAATAAATCTTGACCTGAGCTCTCTTATATGTCAAAACAGCACTGCTGGTGTTTTTCACAGATGTGTTTGTCTGTCAAAAATAACAACTTTAAATACATAAAATTTAGTTTAACCAGAACGTGTAGACTTTTATTTGAGCAAATTCAATATCTGTCTGTCGGGCTGCGTAGACTCTCCTGTGTGCATGTGCAGCTGCAGGTTTGTGCACAGCCATTTCTTGAGCTCACACCTCACGCTGTTTCTAATCGAAAACATTGTCATATAAGATTCATATCCATCCCACCACTGGGTGCCCTCTAAAACGGCTCCTTCATAAACTGCAAATTCTTATTCTTGAGTATAGATCAAACCCGGGAGAAAGTAAAAGCATGCTGATGAAAAAATGGTATGTGAAAAGAGATGGATTTAGCCATGAATTTGAATAAGTGTGGAGGAGAATGGCACAGGTTAATAACAGGGATAAATCATATCTTTCTCACAGCTTGAGGCTGTGGCTTGTCGATCCCTCTGTGTCGTTAGTCATCCACCCTCAAAGACCTGACAAAAATACAAACGCATAAATAGAGGAAACAGAAATCTGGCAAAAATGGCAACAATTCTGTCCTTGCTTCTCAGAAAGTCAACCAAACAACATGTCTTGGCTTCAAAAGAAGACAAAGCAAAGACATTTTGCCCATAACCTCATGCCAGATTTGTCTTTTTTACAGAACTCATATCAGTTTTTGTGTAGTTATTTGAAACATGCCGAGGAAAATGGGGGTATACCTAAAAATATATTGCATTCTATTCTGCAATATAACATTTTTTATATTCATGAGTGACAAGGAAAAACAACAAATGTGCTCCCTTTCCTCCTACAAATTCAAAGCAAACTTTCCAATGATACTGCCACAAAACACAGACAATTCCTTACAATAAAAGTTGTATGAAATCATATGAATCATATGAAGAATACATCCTCATATGATTTCTTCGTGTCCTGAAGTCAGACGCTACCCGGGTCAATATTTGACTCCCTAATTCATTTTTAATGACCGAGGGTTCACAGGTAGCAAATTTCACAGCTCATTGTTGCAAATATTGTGTTTCAGGAGTTCAGGAGTTAGCTAGAAACACAATAGCTGTGAGGAGACGTGATATTCTCTGGGGTAAACCGAGGTTAATGATGATAATATACAGTGGCTTTCTCGGGTCTTGGGGTCAGACTTTGTGTTCTAATATTGGTGAGGATAATATTGGTTAAGGCTAAACAGATTTATGCAGCAGCTGAAAATTGAGCAATTTATGTGGACATAATGATCCTCTTGTGACTGGGGTATTGAATGCTGACTCAGAAAAAAAAAAAAAAAAAAAAAAAAAAAAGCTTGACATGATACAATTCAGAGAGCTCACACAGGCGAGCTTCCCTTCCTTCACATCACAGCACCGTGTGTCACTGAGATTAAACGAGGCTCAGAAAACATGCTGGTAACACGAAAGCTAATTAACTTTGGGTCACTCAGCCCCATCTAAAGATAAGATGTTGCTTTCCTCCTTGAAATATCAACATTAAGTGCGACGCCATTAGGAAGCATATGCAGAACTCGAGGCGTCCATCTGATTTGTAGCTACTCTGCATTACATGAGTAAAACTCTACAGCAAGCAGTGTATGGATTTAAAATCAAGGTGTTTACCAGAAATTCAGTGAGTGTAAAAGTAAACTTAGTGAGTGTTTTATGTGTCAAAGGCCTAAAAGATAGAAAAAAAGATCATTGCTGAATCTTTTGCAAAAGGGACGAGGCCCATCATTTTAAAAAGAGTTTGCATCTATATCATTTCCACCCAGGTGGAATAAATGTCAAGTACATTAAATGGATGTGAGAGGAACAATGAAGCTCAGATGCAAAAAAAAAAAAGTATTACAAACTTTTAACAAGCAAGGAGTGTGATCCAGGAGTGCTGCTGGAGCCATCATGACTGCAAGACAGACTTTCAGTCGCACACATATATTCACAGTTTCCATAGCAACACATCTTTGATTTTTGTGGTGAAAATATTACTCTATTTTTTGTGAGATGAAATGAAACATCATTAATTCTCCAGTCGATAGAAAGAAATAGGGGATTTTGTGTGTGACAAAGTGACTAACTTCAAATTACTGTCCTTGATGTGTGATACATGGTGTTTGGTTTTGTTTTTTCATTTGTTTGTTTCAAACCCATGCTGCTACGCTGACACTTGGCTTGTACGTGCTGTATATGAAAGGAACAGATTTCTGCGCTGTTTTGTTGTGTTTGTGATTTCCTGAAGTTTGCACGTGCACGACTGCAGACTGTGACCAGCATGTCAGCAGGTGCAACTTTAAAAGTGCAACGTGCTGTCGCATACAGCAATATCAGCAGTGCAACTTCTTTCCTTCACTGTTGGCCCATTGCTATGGCCTCTTACATGTGCGTGTCATGTGCTGTACACAAACATACCCACAAACAAAAAAGAGCACAGCTGTTCCTCCTGTGCGTGCTACAGTGTGGATAGCATTAATGTGCTGTCAACATCAGGTTTTGACAAGAAAACTTTTACCTGTTTTCTCTGCAATTAACACATTCTGTTGCCGAGCGCTGTGATGTAAGGTAACGAGGTGATGAGTCACTGATTGTGCTGAAGTGTTGATTTGTCAACACTGTCATAAATGTGAGTAACTCTGAGGATCAGAGGGTTAGGGTTACATTCACCTCACCCACAGCTCGTAACTAATTAAATTGCAATCAGGAGAGAGTAGTGAATGTAAAATGAATTTATTACAGATTAAATAGAATAGGGCCACATGGCGGGGTAGTGGTTAGCACTGTTGCCTTGCAGCAAAAAGACCCAGATTTCCTATGGTTGTTTGTGTCTATGTGGCCCTGTGATGGACTGACGAGCTGGTCAGGGTGTACCCTGCCTTTGCTGACGGGGCCATACGGTTGGTGTAGAGGTTAGCACTCTACACCAACTGTACAGCAAGGTCGTAACAAGGGCCTGTCTGCATGGAGTTTGCATGTTCTCCCCGTGTGAGTGCGCGTGGGTTTTCTCCGGGTTCTCCAGCTTCTTCCCACAGTCCAAAAACATGCAGATTTGGGGATTAGGCCAACTGGACACTCTAACTTGCTTGTAGGTGTGAATGTGAATGTTTGTTTCAATGTGTGGCCCTGAGATAAACTGGCTACTTGTCCATCTTGCCCTATGTCAGCTGGGATTAGACACAGCGACCCTCATGTGGAGGATAAAGCGACAGAAGGTGAGTAAGTGAGTGTGCTGATGGTCTTTACAGTCTGGCACTTGAACATGACGGGCGGAGATATTGAAGCAAAGCTTCAAGCAGGCACAAAAGAGACTACATATTTTTTAAATAGACAAAAACAAAATGACAGACTAATTACGCAGGCATGGTTCAGCACTAATGGGGACACATAAAACCAGCTGATAACACCACTGACACCCCCTTGAAATGACACCTGTGAATTGAGAGTGTGGGGATAAACAGGAAGTATGAGAACAAAACTATGATCAAACAGAGTAGTCTTGGTCTTTCTGCGATATTTCTGCAAACCATATGTAGAATTCTTTATCCCAACTTACAAAAGTCATTTTACATAATATTCAAGTACTTTATAAAGGCAAAATAACAATCTTTGATGATCACATATAAAAGTTAAAGCATGAGGACTGACATGATCAAACTGATGTTTTGCTGCTGTTGGTTTACTTTATAGCATTTTAAACAATTTACATAGTATTTCTGAGCATATTGTATTAAACCAGGAATCTGTTTTATGTGTGGCAAATGTTAAGGAAAAAGTAAGAATCAAATATATTTATCTATTTATAACCAAAATATATTTATTAATTATCGACTTAATATAAGTCGATAATTCGATAACAAATAAAATGTTACCTGATGTAATGTATAGGTGTATATTCAGTAGATTCATGAAGTTATATTATTATTTTGTATCAAGGACAAAAGTGGGCTCAGTGTTTAAGAAGACAAGAATGTGAAAATTATCTTACTAATTACTATTGAGTTTAATTTGATGAATCATTTATACGCAAGTGTAATAAAATGCACCAGTGCTTAAAATTACTTCATTAAAAGGATTGAACCTCCTGATTCTGACAGAGAGTGTGCATGCATTAAAACCAAGGTGGTTAATGAATTTATGCTTACACCAGATTAATTACCCAAATTGTCTGCTGCCCTTATACTATGTATTTCAACAATCTAATATTGATGTTAATGCTGGCCTTCTTTTTTTTTTTAATGCAGTGGAGATAATTTTGCAGCCAGTTGTGATAAAACATCCCGACAGAGAATTAAAATTTGGCGGCTTATGTTTTTATCCCCCTCAGTTTGAACAGTATAAATAAATGTGGCAATCAGTGCATCATTCCCTGCAAAAATCACAACCACAACATGTTTTTAACACAGTTTTAATAAAACAATCAAGTGCATTAATGTGATTCACGTGCGTTATTTTCTCAGTTATTTTCTCAGTTATTTTTCAAGCTGTTTACTGTCTTCACATTATGATAACCAGCTGATTGTTGTGCTTTCATACAGTATTTACCACACAGACATGTAAGTGACATATTATTGGCTGGAAAACAAATAGTAGTACCATTTTTCATTTCATTCATTCCAAGGTTATCTGTCTTCATTTGATATAAATGAATAAATAAATAAATAAATGAATGAATAAATAAATAAATAAATACATAAAAACAGGTGCTGTTTGAGTTGTCCAGTGTGGATCAGCTCCTATGAGTACAAGAACAAGGAGAGAGACAAAATGCGAAGAATTCTATGCTGTGTTGTTTGATTAAACAAATGAGACGAATAAGACTACGAACAGAGTGCCTCTTCTTTCCCAGGCTGCCATTTCACCTCATGAATGTCAATGAGGAGGTGGGAGGGTTTTATTTATGATCAAAGATTGAATGTAGGGTCTATCCCTCAGTCTGATGATGCCGCCCCGTTTGTCTTCATGTAGAGATGTGGAGAGGTTTATGCCACACACAGGCAGAGAGGATAAAGAGAACAAAAGGAAGACTTATAGAGGACAGAGAGTGTGAGGTATATTTGAGATATGCCTGTATCCGTGGCATTGATTTGCAATGGAAGGGGCATACACTCACAGTCAACACAGTCTGCATTAATATACACAAGAGTGCATTTGTGTGATGCCAGCTCAGTGGACTCACAGCATGTTGGAGCCATCAGTGACTGCCATGGATGATTACCATAATGAATATAAAAGCCCAGACACAGACACCACTGCATTTATTTCTGTCATGTTAGTGACATATTACATGTAATTCATGGTCAGCCATTACAAGTAACAATGTTGGAAAAGCTCTAGAATTTAATATACAGTATATTAGTTTGTGCGGAATATTTACAGAAACCTGTATCTCCTCTCAGATGGTGAAATATTGGCCGTGGGCTTCATAGGACGTGCCTGCAATTACCTTGCCAATGCTTTTCAAAGTGTAAATAATCCTGAAGTTTCACAGATCTTACAGCGCTGATGAATAATGCATGCTTGAAATTACAGTTGCTGTGATAGTCACCTCCCTTGTATCAGGGCAAACCCTCCACCCCCCCCTGCACCCCACTCCCTTACGATTGATTACAGCCCATAATTCTGTATGTCTGAAAAGTGGAATGTCACAGAGAAGACTCTGATAAGGGTTTCTGCTTTGTCACTCGTTGAGAAGGGTCCTCTCTGTGGTTGTACTGCAAGCAGGATTTGCACACTCTGACAATCCAATAACAAAATGCTGCCCATGTACTGTTATCTTCCTTCCAGAGAGCTTTTTGTTACCGGTAATTTCTACTAATTCTCCTGCAGGAGCACACAAACAAACGCTTACTATTCGCAGCAACTCACGGCAGGCAACTGGAGCTGTCCTCCATAATTTATCGCAAGCAGCATAAATAAAATCAAATTAAGAAGCACTGATTCTTCAGACAAAGCTATCAACTGTGCAAAATATTTTTTTATGACTTTTTTACACCACAGAAGTGAAAAAAGTTAAATCATTTTTGGTTGGATGATAATACAATATATTTTGCTAATAACTAATCAACTAATAAGTAACTAATCATGCCAGTTTGTGTACATCCTGTAATTGGCCTATGTATTGAAGTTTTTGAACATCTCAATCTTCATATATGGCATTACAATGTATCAGAACTATAATATGCAACAGATAATGCAAGCAAGTCCTCCTGCCTCTGCTAAACTGTGAAGGGCGCCTATTGTGAGTTTCATTGTCACTGAGGTTATTGCTACAAGAACTCATTAATTAAAAATGCATCCATAAAACAAGACTGTGGTCGAACATATTCAGCAAGTTGACAGCCGATCTTTTTTCAACATTTCAGGAGCTAATGGAACAAGAAGGAGCAGCCAGTGAGCTGTTAGATTAAGAGGAACAGGCCACAGATGGCACACTTCCAACTCCTTGGCAAGGTAACACTGGCAATTGTCTTGAAGGCACTGGAATGTTCCACATCTACTCTGCAGATGGGGAACACACTGAGTTCTCCTCTCCTCTGTGGAGCAGCTCCACGGTACAGACAAACATATCACGGTGTGAGCAATGTGGTTTTATTTTACCTACTGTCACTGTGTTGTTTCCTGACTGTATTCGACTCAGCGGCATGGACGCTTTCCAAACACTGTATACCATGACTGTCTGGGAGGAAGGAAACACATGGTTCTTCAATAAAAGATGATAGAAAAGACAATAAGATCTTCTTTATTCCTTCATCTCATCCATTACATCTTAATTTTACTGGGAATGAGCCAATGCACAGGACTCACCTACTTCCCCGGGTTCAACTGAATACTTGTTATGAAAGGCAGCTGGTAATTCATTAACTTTAATAGGATGCTATGCTACTCAGTAGGATTCTTTAACAATTATACCTACTGGAAGACCAATGTACTGATTCAAGATTCTGTTATTGTCATCTTCCAAATTTTTCCTTCTGTGTTGATGAACTCATACGTCAGTTTCCCTTAAAAGACATGAAAGAATAGTGCAAATTAAATTTTAATACAATGTAAAATGCCCACACTAAATGAATAAGCTTATAACAAGTCATGCTTTAAAACTAGTCTTAATTAAAAGGATTTTTATGTCTTTAAAGTACAAGCGCAAAATAACCATATCTACAAAGTGCATATTCAGTAAAGACCGATCAGAAATAATTTGGACTCAATAAAAAATCGTGACATAGTTTAAGAGTAATTGTCCATAAAGTCCATCAGTGATCTTTGTAAGAAGAAGCCACTTCAGTCACGTCGCCATGTCTGGTCTGCTCGTCCTGATGTTACTATATGCTCATACTGCATGTAAACGCAGTAAAAGTAAAGGCACTTCCATATAACAAACTGAACTTATATCTGTGTGTGTTTCTGCACAGCAACTTCTCTGCAGCCTTCTGCGTCTCTACAGCACTGCAGCAGCAGCGGGGAAAATTGGTCTGCCAGGACAAAAGAGGCTTTAAGGTATTGTAACTTAAAAAAAAACAACAAAAAAAAAAAAACAATACAGTGAAGCTATGACCTTACCAAAGTGCTATAATAGCTGCCACATAAAGTGGGCACCTTCTACTGGAGCTATGGATGCTGTAAGAACATGCTGAACATCTATCCAGCCATCCAGGAGTCGTCACAGATTAATTACAGCAGCAGGATGTGAAGTGGAGCTGTTCACTGCTGCCAGAAATGCTCACGGGGCAAGAGGTTACGGATGTTAACACTGCAGCGTCGTAGTAGCAAGGTCTAGCTCAGTGTGTGTATGTGTGTGAACATGTCTTAAATTCAAGGAAGCCTATTTTTGTGAGGACATTTTGACCTGGTGTGGACATCTTGCCTGGTCCTCACAACTTTAACAGGCTTTGGTTTCGAGGTTAAGGTTAGAATTAGGAATTAGGGTTAGAATTAGGGTATAAGTGGCTAAGGAATGCATTATGTCTATAAAGGGGAAGCACAAAGAATGCAAAACCAGCACGTGTGTGTATTTGTGTGTTGTAACCAGTGCAGAGCCACCAAAACATCATGTTCATCAAATGTTTATACACCTTCTACCTTGGGCTCACTCTCTCTGCACCAATGAATAAAAAATGGGGGAACAAATGAATGAACGCCCACCTTGGGCAAATGACATATAGAAAAGGCTGAATTTCACAGGCTGCCTTCTATAGAGCAGAATTAGGCTCCATCATAGCTGAATAAGTTTGATGGGAAAGGACAGTGAGGAGCTTTCTAGTAATTGTGCATGTCAGGGGAATTTTTTCTCAGGCAGAAATTGCAGAGTTAAGAAAAAAAGGATGAAGTGAAAATAAATTAAGGGTATAGGCAGGATATGATGGATTCCAGAGGAGGATGACTGACCACTAATTGAGGAAGGAGCATCCCTGTTGTGTCTCACCGCATGTCGCTCAGTTTCCTGAAGTCATCCAGGAGATGGGCTAATGAAATGAGGTGATTTAGACTGAACGATGCAGAGCATGCAGCTCCGTAGGGGAGTCCGCAGCCATGGGAGCTTGAAAAGTCATAAGAATATAGGTATTATGAGCTCAGGCAAGTCAAACTTTGTGTCCCCACCTTCTTATCATGGACAGCAGTGATGTCCAACATTACTGTTAAAGTTTGTCACGGAACCCCCTTTATGTGAACCGTGGAAGTGAGTCATTGTTCATTCACTCAAGTCATGTTTATTTATTTTATGCTGGCTCACTGCAATGCTTGCAGGTTCAACAATAAAATAGATCCTGCAGACCCCAATTCAAAGGAAGAAAACTCAAACACATGAATTATTTTATAGAGATGGCTTTAAAAAATGCCAAGACAACAATAATTTAAAACGGGAATAATTGTTCCATTTTAGTCTAACAAAAGAGAGATTGCGGCTGCTCATTTTTATGTGCCTGTGAACCATTTAGTAACTTTTCATTCACTGCTGTTCTGTGAATATTAGGAAATGGGCTCATTGAGATAAACAGTTGGTCACACTAATTCTCCAGTTGGAAAGACTGTGAAACAATATGATATCATTAAGTAAAAGCAGCTGTCAACCATCAAAGAAATAAAAACATTAGGGAAATATGGTTTTTATCTTTCATTAAAACAATTGTCTGTCTCCCCTTCGCAGATGCAATGTTTTTGTCTCCTTTTTTTTAATCTCCCCACTGGAGCCAGATTTTTAATGGGGGAGTCTTTTTTCATTTTACTTTTAGTTTTAATCAAAACAACAAATTGTACACCTCCGCCAAGATTAAAATGCTTTGTTCAATTTGTTTTTCAGTTAGGGAAAAAGTGTATGTTGAAAATACAAATGACTGAGGCATCTATAATTAATTCCATGTAAAAAAAAAAAAATAGTACCTATTTTAACTGAGTATGATCCAGGAAATATGGTAACCAGTCTTTGCAAGTTAAATTCACGCATTATAATTTGGGGATAACTAGAAAAAAAAAAAAACATTTTGAAGCCACATCCCAGAATGACATGCTGAATAATAAATCCTCTCTGAATCACTAGAGACATCAGATGGTGTCTGTGTTCTGACTCCCAGTCAACTGTTGCCAGTTGCCGCCATTTGGTTTGAGAATTTAGTTAATCGTCCCCAAACAATATTATTATCCACAAGTAGCAGCAGTGCAGCAATTTACAGAGGCATCAAACAAACACAAAAGCCTGTCTCTGAAACAACAGCCATGCTGGTGTTGCACCACATCAAAAAAACTGTTTGCTGCTTTCACCAGATTGAAGTATTTGAACTGAGCCTTGAGGGGGAAACATATGATTATAATAAAGATTGTAAGAAAGAAAGACAGTGAGCGATAGAAAACCCAACTCAACAGATACCCATGTGTGTCCATTGTTTCAGTGTGTGTGTTTGTTGAAGAATACTCTCAATAGTAATGGAGCACAGCATGCGAAAAGATCAAGCAATTTCCTGGCGCATCACAGGACAAATCCATTACAGACATCAGTCCGTTTAGAAATAAATATATGAAATAAAAAACAGTTTGCAGCCTATTATGGTATGTCACATGTTCCAGAAAGATTTAACGGTCAATGGTGCGAAGATCCCGGGCCAAGTGACGCCTCGCCTTATTCATCCACTCCCACATCCTTTCACAACTAACTGACACAAAGGGAGACAATAGAATTACTTGGGGAGGGATGAAGACCTCACACAAGCACATTCTATATATCTGATAACATTTCTGCAATATGACAACTGAGAGGTGGAAAGTGATTAACAAGCCGGTGTGGACACGATATTGGATGAGGAAAAGTGAGGATAGTTGAAAGAAGAGCCCAGATCAGATGCTGGTTTTCCTCATAATTCAGGTCCTACTCTGACAACTATTTTCATGTCGGGTTCTGCTGCTGGCTTTAGCAGTTTACCACACTGAGTTTCAAAATCATTATACTGTAACTGACAGTTTTATTGGGTATGTCTAATAAAGTGGCAGGAGTGGCACCTGAGTGAGTGACTCAAGGTTTGAAGAAGATGTTTGCTTAGTAACTGTTGCTACATTTTTAACCAATTTGGTCATTTTCCTCTGATCTCTGGCATTAACAAGCATTTTCTGCAAACTGGAAGAAGTGGTTGTACATGAGAATGACAAAAATATGCATGTGAGAAATGTATAAAACATAAGGATGGTTCTAGGGTTAGGCTTAAAGTTGGGTTTAAGATAGGTTTAAGTGAAATATTAGGGAAAGACATTTAGTTGTGATGCTTGATGTTAGGGTAAGGGTCTAAGGAATACATTATGTCTTTTAGTGTCCTTAGTAAGAATGCCGTGTAAGAGTGTAGGGTTAGGGTTAGGGTAATATGTATATATTATATATTATAATATGTAATAGGTGTATTCATGTGTTAAATAGGCTGAGGACAAACTGTCAAGCAAACCTTATCTTTTGAGGAAACTTTGGCAACTTTAACTGACTTTTTGAGGATTAAGACTTGGTTTACAGTAGGGTTACAGCAGGGTTAGAATTAGGTTTGGGTTAGGCATAAGGTTAAGCTTAAGGTAAGGGGCTCGGGAATGCATCATGTCTATGAGTGTACACACAAACAATGCAAAAGTGGCGTGTGTGTGTGTGTAGCAGGTGGCATCCTCTCCATTAAAGCTGTGAGCATTAATGAAGTTCAGCTGTAACTGCTTTGGACATGAGGCTGGTTTCTACACGTGTCTTTCCAATGCAGCTTTTTGTCATTCAAGCTGTGGTCATTAGTCTGATTGCTGAAACCAGTAGAAAGTGTTTATACTATGACGGATGTGTAGATGAGTATGTGGTGGAGATATTAGATCCAACAAAGAATCACCAAACTGCCGCCTCGGTCTGAAAACAATTGTATTGGAAATAATGCCATGATTACAAAACCATTGTATTGGAAATAATGCCATGATTACATTGTTTTTAGTTCTAAAAGAAGTGATGGAACTCAGTGAGGTAACCGAAACACTGTCACATATAATGGTACTGAATTTTGGAAAGGAATGGTTGTATTTCTCAGTGTTAATGACACAGGTTATGAGCCCGGTGGCATCACACTCATTTTGTTTGCAAAAAAAAAAAAAAAATTGCAGTCAGTGTCGTCCTTGGATCTTGGTATTGACACCCCACAGCACAACACAGGCTCATTAAAGTTGGATCCATGTCGACACCCTTGCTGACTATTACTCTGCACTGCTACTGAACAGACTGTTTCACCTTGATGTAACTGCACTTCAGCATTCTCTGAGTTGAAGCCACCTTTAAAAGTGCCTTCCCCTACTGGGATAATGAGTCACAGGATATTATCCCACAAAACTTGTCAAATACTGAGGTGAGTACAGTACGGTACTAATTCTAATTCTAATTAAAGTAAACACCTACTGCCACCTTTGGAAAACTGCATCACCTACAAGAAGTTTTAATTATGCAGTCATATAGATTTCACTTATATAATTAGTGACTACACAAATACAATATAAACCAGGGCTGTTAGAGGTAGAGTTTTTAAAGTTAAGGCAATAACCTAATTACATGAATGCCACTGACTGCATGGGTGAATTAAGTGGCTAGACAGCCACTTTTAGTATTCCTGTTGTTCAAATCTGTAAGTACTTTTGGTTCTTTGTCTCTTCCTCCCTTGACACATTAACCACTATTAACTATAATTAAATCTCAAGATGGAGATTTAAAGAGATGCGGTACACTTACTTCCTCATTTCAGTCTAGACGGACAGTCATTAAAATAATGTATCACCTCATATCAATTAAATCAGCTCACGGATACTTCCAGCCACAAAAGGTTTCTACTAGGGTAAAATGCATCATGCAAGAAACTCCGAAACATTAAATTATCAGGTGGCAAATGGTGTCATTCATTGTGTGTTTCTCTGCGCCCTCTGTCTCAGCATTGAATCCACAGACTTGAGCGTTCAAATACTGTATAATCACATAATCGATCAAATGTGACATAGTCTCGATATAGAAGTTTGGAATATACAGTATTGTCCCGTCTCTGTTTATTTGCTGAATTACTTGTGTTGTCTTGTTTTTTCCTGTTTTATTTTGATACTCTTATCTTATCTTATATCTGGTGTCTTCATTTCCTGTCCTCCTGTTTTTCCCTCCTCTTTGATTACCTGCACCTGCTCTGATGTGTCACACCTGGATCTTGTTTTTTCCTGCCTCTTTATTCTCTGTGTGAGCCGCTTCATCCGATTGCCCTTCTGTTAGTGTTGCAGCTTTTTTTCATAATAAGTTGATTAGTGAGTTTCACTCTATTATTTGAATGTATTTCCTCTGCTGTGTGGACTGATCCTCGTGACCCAAATCTCAATTGATTGTAAAAAGGATTTTTACATGTTAAAACTGTCCCAGAGTCTGCATTTGATTCCTAGAGTGCTTGATTCATTGTGATGCATCATCTTATTATTTTGTGACGTTAAGCCCAAAACCTGATAGATGGAGAGACAAATTTGTTTTACAGTGGAGGAATGAAGGTTTTTGTACAATCTAAGACAATGGAGGGCAAAAAGGTCCCAAGATGAACAAAAGTCTAATATCTTTGGTTCAAAACCATGTAAGTAGAAACATGTGACAGCTTGTAACTTTCACAACTATCCGCAGGGAAAATCAACAGAATTACTATAGGTAAAGGTGATGACTTGATGATACTACTGTAAGTCAGATTTATAGAAAAAGTGGCCATCCGTCTTCATGCAGACGTTTTTGCTGCATTTCTTCTGCACACTGACAGGAATTGAGCGTGAGGAATCAATTTCTGGAAAGTGGGGGAAAAGTGTTAATATATTTAAAAATTCAACTGTCTCCTGGACAAGGGAGATAGTTTTAAACGTTATTTGGAAAGATGATGCTCTTTCTACCTTTGCTCATGTAATAAGTTTTGTTGAGTACAACAAAAAGCTCTTTACTTCCTTACCATAACAATGTGGTGCCATAATCCTAAAGCTTTTTTTTTTTAAATCATGTTGGTCATGATGCAGAGCAGAGCTCCTGTCCAATGAACATGATTTTAAAAAGCACTGAGCACGAGGGAAAACAAATGCCCCTGCCACAATGTTGGAGATGAACATAAACCTTCACTAGTATTTTTCCATCATAGACCCTTTTATTTCAGCTGGGTCAGAAGTGTTGTCTTTTTTCTTTTTTTTATTGGAATATAAAGTAAAAAATTATTATCATTATGTATTGAATGCATGCTGTTTCACTCTGTTGCGCAATTGACTGGACTCCTCAAATAATCATTTATTTGTTCTGAATTTCCAAATGTGCATGAAAGATAACCAAAAAAACAGTAATTCACTGCTTTGCAGTTTACACTGTAACGTGAACAAATGCAAATATTCAGAAGCATATTAGGGTTGTTGTTTTTGTTTATAGAACAGGATTAAAAGATTACAAAATAAAAGAGTTTGAGTGTCTATATTTTTTCTAAATCTGAATTATGATTCTATCTAAATACCTGCAAGTTGATGTCATAATGCGTTTGATAACAGTTGCAGTTATTACACTATAAGCTGCATTCTGTGGAATATACTACACCAGATTATTAGCCATCAGGTGTTGTATATTGCAGTGCTATTTTGAAAATTGGTCAAGTGGCAAACACATCAAGCAAACAACTGTCAATGCCAGCATCAAAATAATTATTATAATAAATCACAATGCCATAATTTCTTTAGAGAAGCGCTAAACTTCCCCATGAACCACAACTCCTTTATCATACTTTATTTACTTCTACAAGTGGGTTATTGCTCCAAAGGGGTCCAATCTGACCCACTTACAGTACATCTCTGCATGAACATTTCTCATTTCAGATTTGAAGGTTTATCAACTGTTTATTTTGAGACATTTAAAACATGTTGCTGGGCTTTTTGGCAGACCAGCACTGTTAAATTAGTTGACGTACACACCACGATCAAAAGCTCTAATGCATCTTATTCGGTCTCTGTGTGTTATGCAAATGGAGGTGTTTTAATGAAGAGGTCATGAATAATTCAGGGGCGGTGTTCCACAAGAAATGCATCACAGACCCAAAATCACAGAAACAGAATTGGTTTGGAAAAAAAAAAGCCTGACACTGAAGTATCTCGCTCTGCTGTTTGATATCCAGAGCTGCTCATCGCTTGCTTATTAACAAGCAAACATACTGAAATGACCCATTTAATTCGTTTTTAAAGTGCAGGTCATGCATTCGCTCTGTGTCCACTCGGCTTTTCACTTGCTGCTGTTAAATAATAAAAAAAAATGTAATATTGGTATAAGATTTCAATTCTGCTTGTCTCTTTGTTTCTGTCTTATTACTGCCTTCAAACAAAAAGGGCAAATAAGAACACACCGCTGCACTTTGTGTTCTAACATTTGTTAAAATAGAGAGACAATTGAAGTTCTCACTGTGGGCGAGCAGGTGGAGTATTCCAACATGAACAAATAAAATCACTTTTGACTTACCTCTGCAAGTTATGATGCCATTTCTTCACATGGCTTCTTTGAGCAGACTTGCATTTTGTGTATAAATTATTTTTAATGCCAAGTTGTTGCTTTCACAGCTCCAGGCTAAGAAAGGAAGGTGAGAATTATTCACCTCCCACACGACACTTACATGTCTATTATCTAATCCTCCAGCAGGAGTCTAGGTTAAATCCTTTTTTTGGATCAAACTCGGGACGTATTAACCTAAAAGGGCCTGGACTGCACTCTTCAAAGATGCACACAGTGGGACAGTCATTAAGTTCCTTTTAGTTGGTTGTCATTATCTGAATGACAGTGAGTCTGAGCTCTGAGCCTCATTTTCATCTCCTGCACTCCCTGCTACTCACTTTCAGGGTAATGTAATGCAGACAAGGTGCGATTGAACATCAGAGCGTCCACTTTGTCCTGAGCAGATGTTGCCACCAAAAGCCTGCTCCACCCCTCGTTCTCTGACATAGCCAGGCTGACTTTGTAATCATATTACCAATGCATGTCTCATTAGTTTCTGCTATGGCTGAGTGTCCCTGTCTCCCCCTTTTCTACTCATACCCTCTTCCACGTACACACACACACACAATATCCACTCAATTCCTGGCTGGCATTTGAGAGTGTCTGGGCTTGCATCTAAAACAGTTTACCAGGGAAATAATAGCCTTCTAAAAGGATTCTCTGTATGCAGAATCATCCCATTCCATTTGCATTCTAGTGAGGCAAATTAAATTTTTGCAGAAGGTGAGTACAGCACCATGTAGGGATGGCAAAAGAATGACTGGAAAAAGGGGGAGGATGACATCTGGAACCTAAATTAGGTATTGTGGGTGTTACTGTGACAGCTTTTATTGAAGAAATTGATGGATTTAGATTTAGTTTCTGTCAAACATGGCAATCAATGGCATATTTGAGGTTAGGACGTCTTAATGACAGACAGCCTCTTGAATGTGTGTCTAGACAGTGATGTCTCACTTGGCAGGAGTCACTTTGATCTTCTTAGTCTGCTGTGGATTTCAATAAACGGTTAAGCACCGTTCCTCCATCCACTTAAAGAAGACATGCAGACACAGAGTGAAGTTCACCGCAACAACATAGAAGAAAAAATGTGATTGATTCAGAGGTCATGTCTTGTCTTTCTACAATCTCCCTGAAGCAGGTTTCAATAAAACATGTACTCAAAAATAACCTGTGATCCTTCTCCCCCACGTTTTCTCCACCCACTCTTAGAGGTGTCTTTCGTTCAGTGCCCACAGATTGTCCTTGAGAATATTTGTTGTTATTGCTCCCAATGGGCCCGACTGTTCTGTTCCGTGAAAAAAAAAAAAAAAAAAAAGCTGTTATGTTGGTTAAAATCCTGATACCGATGCTTATGATTTAACAGTATTCCTTCAATAGCCACAAAAGGAAAGGTCTTCCTTAAGAGCATCAATGGAAACACCCTTTCACTTCATGCTACCTTCTTAACTACAGTATCTTGCACATCTGCAAACTGCACCTTTTTTTTTTGCACATCTTCCTGTCCTTGCCATGTCTTTGGTCAGATAAAGTTGATACAATGCTGAGCAGTTACAGCCCACAGTCACTGGGCTGAAATCGCAGCATGCTATTGATTTCCTCCCACCATGCAATTTCCTGGGCACTTAGTCTAAATATCAGCTCTGATCAACTTGCCTGAGAGGGAGAGCTCTGCTTTGAACTTGGACCTTTGAGCTTGTGTGTGAGCGTGTAGCACCATATGCCACTGAAAACATGAGCTAAACACAGGGCAACAAACAAGGCAGGTATTTGAGTGACGTTAAAAGTCACCCTGACCTGTGTCCTTTGCAAAAATAAAGCTTTTATGATTTTAGTTAAGTAAAAAAGCTGCTTGAGACACTGCTTGAGGGAGGCTTTGACTAGAGTAATCTTATGTTGTTTTTTAGGGGGTTTTAATGTTTAATGGAGAAAACAATTTTGAAAGGAATGAGGGCATAATCCTTGACAATACAAGGATTATCTCTTTAAATGCCCTTAATTTTGCCATAAAGCATGGAGTGATTTACAACCCCACTATCCCAAGTCTGTTTGTTTATGGCTAGAATACCTCGTAATCATCAGACTACAGACTACAGACAGACGTGCAAGCAAGAAGGCTGTGCAAGAAGTCAAGCGACAGCAGCGGGAGGATTCAAACGAAGGATGCATTATAAAGTGAAATAAACATTTTGTTAGAGCTTGTCCTTTGATAAATGCTCAGAATGTTACTATGGATATTCTGTAATGATGCATATCTTCCTGTCCTTGACTGCACAACAATGACAGCTGTTCTGAGACGCACAAATATGGTTAGTAAGAAACAAGGAGGATGTAAAGAGGTTCCCACCAAACAATGAATGAATCAATCATATCCCATCTTTGTTAGCTGGATCTTCCACCTCATCAAAAGTGCTGTCCTTTCCCCCCTCAGAAACTGAAGGGAAGAGCGAGCACTGCTTTGGCTCAGATAATTGGAGCCATGGGACCTTGTCCAGTAATGGGAAAGAAATTGGCCACAGTTTAGAATATTCATAGCTCCACTTTTTTTTTATGACCACTTTTGTTCTTAATGTTTTGAAGTGAGAATGGAATGCTCTTTGTTGACAATTTTTTTTCCTCCCATTGTTTTACTGGGAGATGTTACTTTTCTCTTAAACATCTTCAAAGAAACTCATAGCAGAAGCAGTTTCTTTGGTCTGCATCTCTATGGACCACATTTTCTTTCTTCATTATAAAACGACCTGCAGTTTTTTAAGAATTCTCTCCAAGTATAAAGTGGTCTTTACATCTTAAAAGACCATCGTAAACATAAAAAACAAGCTAATGAAACATTTAGGGCTCGTAGCCGGTACTACTGCTATATCCTGTTTTATTACCACTGTTTCAATGAGACTTTTGAATAGGTCAAAACTTGACTTTATTTGAGTTATATCCTTGATGAATATTTTAGCAACATGTATTATGCATGCCCGGATTCATTCCATTCATTCCTGCAAAAACGGGCAAAATAATTTCCAAAATTGCAAATATCTTTGACCTTTGAGAAAATTGAGCTTAAATGTGCCATGTTTTATGCTATGATGTTTAAGTTTTTTTATTATTATTATTATTATTATTTCAGTAGCACTTTGTGCATCATTTGTGAACAAAATGGCCTACATTTTTGAAAGTAGTTACAGCTTAATGATTATTTTTTAGTTGAGGTTAGCTGAAAGTGAGCTTACAATACACAGTAAGTGGGTGTTTAATTAGATTTACAAGAAGCAAACAGAAACACATAATTGCACAAAGCAGAAAAGTGGGGGAAATTATTTCAAGATAATAATAAAAAGTCCAGTTGCTTGATGATTAAAAACAGAACTTGACTGATTCATTCTGAAATATCAGGCAGAATAAAGGCACATGCCTATAAAAGTTTTGAAACAAATATGCTTCGGTTTAAAAACTTTCACCTCACTGGTGAGTCTGTGTAAATATTTTCAGTATTATGCCAGTAATACACAGTTACACTTTTGTCTTCTTTATATAGTAAATATAATTATAAAGAATATATCATTTTTCTAATATTATAATATTATATATATTTCTTCATAAAAACATATCCTCTCTCACCTTTACATGACCTGGGGGCTATTTATATTAATTGTCACTACTTCTGTCTTGATAAAATAACATCCAAGCACACAATTTACATTATTAAATAAATATGATTAGTTTTTATTCATTTGTGTGATGACAAAAGAAAACAGTTACATATGTGTGTGTGGGTTTTTTTTTTTTTTACTTTTTGATTTGTTTAAAAAAACACTGTTAATCACTGATGATAATTAGGTACAAATACATTTATTATCATAATAAAAACATTGAAATGACACAGTTCTCTTACAGTATTTACAGAAAAGTCAAGACTCATATGGATTTTGACGTGTATGGTGGCAGAACTCTTTACCATTTTAATTCCTCCATATTTGGCTGCTCGAGTAATTTTTATTGCCAAGGAAGAAAGATTTCAAAAGTATCTTGAGAGGATTTGAAGTAGTCCATTTGAACTTGAGTCTGGCTTTAAGCAGTGACCGGGTTGAGTCCACTGGGCTCGCTGACGGAACCGCCGTGTTTGCGTCCCGAATATTCTCCAATAAATGAACCATCCTCGTCGAATTCCCCTCCACCGTCTGCGTAGTCAACCAAGCTGTCTCTGCTGACACTGTCCCCGACTGTGTCATTGCCATTCAGGGAACATAAGCTACTGCCCTTCAGAGGTTTCTCGTCGCTGTCACTGCCGTCAACAAGAGAGAAGGTTGGTGCAGTGCATAAAAAACCATATTGTATAGCACACACATCAGATGTTTCAAAGCTACACATGTGGTGTTGGTGAGGGCTGCAACACGCACGAGCGCGCACATACATAGTATCACATGGAATCAAAAGCAACACAAACTCGCAGAAACACTAGAGTATAGGGCATGTGCAATGGGTATAGACTATTAAATGACTGGCTGCACAAACTGACACACAGGCTCCCACTCAAAAACAAGTTCTTATGGGAGAACTTGCAGGAAAAGGAGCACAGGGGAGGTGGGGAGGCCTTGCTACAATCACTTCACTAATTGCTAATTGCCAAGGCTTCAGGACCGAAGGCAATTTCAAATCTCTTTAGAGTCGAGGATGGAAATTGCTAGAGAGCAGTAAGAAAGAAGATGGGTGGGAGAAGCGTGTGCGTGTGTGTGTGTGTAAAGAAGGGGTGGGGGTTGAAGGCTGAGATTGAGACAAGGAGAGGGAATAGGGGAAAGAGGTGGGGCATATATGCAATCCCAGACAAACAGCCTGTCATTCCTAGTATTCCCAAAGGGCTCACACGCAGGCTGAGGAGATTAGATGCCAATTTACGGCCGGGCAGCTGGCCAACTCGCAGGTGCCTCACTATGAGACGTGGGGTCACCTCAAAACACTGAGGATATTTTTTTCCTCCCTGTCCTCTTTTCTAATTCCCTAAACCGTCCATGTTTGCTATCACCTCTCTTTGGTTTAGTATTCTCGTCACAGAACGTCTGCGCTCTGAAACAGCCTTCAGGTGGCTGGTTTATACAATATGAGGCGCTCTGTCGCTGACACCTGTGTTGACTACAAGCTTGACATTTTGAGCAGCATTTTGTGGTTCAAGCTAAGATTACAAATCGGGGTCTCCTTCACATGGATTTTTTAATAGCCAATCGTATCTGTCCGTTTTCATGAGGCTGTTTACCATGCATGCCACATAAGGTCCACATTTCAGCTCTTATCGAACCTTCTTTCTTTGACGACTCTAGAGTGCTGAAGATAAGTGGCTGTTATCTAAGAGCAGTGGAATGCCACAGCCGCGTCAGCCCGCCCACAGTGACTTTGAATACAGTGATAAAATGGGACTGAGCGCATCTGAGCTGCAGCGCATTCAAGATCTTGGTCGGGATCCAGCTCAGTCTCAGCTGTTGCCGTGAAAAGGCTTCGCATCAGTCCGACAAACAGGTGAGAAATGGAGACACATCACAGATGGAGCAGACGGTAATTAAATTTGTCTTGCCACTGACCCATGCTGACTTGGTTTGGGGGCAGCATGAGGCTCTTCACGTGGACGATGGATTTTTCAGCGCCATTGCAGCTGAAGTTGTATTTATTTTAAGTTTAAAGGTGGGTTTAGAAAAAAGTCCCCCACATCTGTTGCCACCTCTAGAATTGCACATTAAAATGAGAGAAGATGAGCTGAAGTTTAAAAAATGGAGGGGGGGGGGGATCCCACAGTTGGTTAACAGGTCAGCCATATAACACCTGCTGTTTTTGCAATGGACAGCGGGACAAAGCAGCAGAGGCCTGTCTCAAAAGACAAATCATCTGAGTCATAATTACCACTTGTCAGCTCCCTGGACACATAGAACACCATTGGGGGGTCCATTGCCCTCAGTGTTTCTGAGGGCACAGAGAGCCCTAAATCTAACATTAAAGCCAGGAAAAGAACATCATAGTAAGACTAAGGGCACTCAGGGGGACAGTAGTCAGAGGAGCATCATGAGCACGACCATGGGAGACATTCTAAACAAACAGCACAGCTGCAACCTACTCACACATACAGTATATATTAATATGACTTCTCCTGCCTGAGGAGCTTTAAGGTAAACTTGCTATCACAGAAAATAAAACCAAAATTGTACAAGTCACCATGAAGTGTATAGAGTCCAGAACAAACTCCTATCCACCAACATAATAGTCATTAATAATGTCCTTATTACATTTTTATTCTATGGTGCTGTAGACACAATTTTTTTTTTCTTTAATAATAAAATTAGTGTTAGTAAGAATCAAAAGATCGCAACTGTGAGTTATCATGTTCTAAATAATGTGATGAAGAGCAGAATCAAGCAGGAGTGACTAGTTTAGGTGCGTGCACAAGCAAACACGCAACATAGCACCCTAACGTTGAAAACGACAGACACATAACGGCTATTATAAAATGAAACAGCTGTCTTCCCAGTTCACTCCTTTGCAGCTATGTGTGTCTGCATGCGTCAGTGACTATAGGACATTTTCCCATCTACTTTGCTGTACATATAAGAGCAATATTTATGCAGTGGAAGCTTTATCTATTGTGAATAAACCAATGCTTGGTCAAATCCAAGAGATACAATTGCCACCATTCATTAAATATCAAGACTGTGTAGCTCCAGAGCATTGAACTGAATTATAAGACATTATTTATTTGACAAAATATGGTAATTAATATATATATATATATACTCTGATCTAAGTGGGTGAAAGAGTGAACGAATGAATCTATGTATGCGATGAATGTCAGTGTCTTTGAGCATTACTTTGTGACCTGCATTCAGTTAGGAACACTCTCATCAAATTTAAACTATATATTGCAATAAAAGAACAAATAGTTAGACTGAGTGGTGAATGCTTCACCTTTTAGATGATGACTGGACTGGCCAAGCAGCACGCAAACCCAGGGAGCACAATGCGTGATACCTCTGTACAAACTCAAGCACTGAATAATATTTTAAATGTTTGAGTCTGTTACACTCTCTAGAAAGATGGAGGCTTGGGTGGTGGTGGCAAAGCATTGTCAGCAGCTCAGCGGTGTGAGGCAGCATTGGCATATCAAGAAATGGATTTCCTTGGAGTGCAAGTAGTTGGGAATATTGTGACTATATATGTTGTAGCTCGTGATTACAGCTGGGGTTTATGACTGCATGAACTAAGGCAAAGCTTCATTCATGTCAGACAGAGAGACAGCAAGTGTACAGTGACATCAGCTTAGTTCAGCTCAAGAAAGCCTTCTCCTTAAAACACAAAACAAGAAACGGGGCGGTCGGCAAGTATGCACAGAGCAACACAAAAGAACTAACTGATCCCGACAGAAACAAGCCGAGTCTCTCACTCTCTGGAGGGTGAACACATGCACACAATCAAACTCAAACAAGTAAAACACACAGGTTACCGTTTCGTCTACAGGGGAACAAAGCTTAAGTCGAGTATCACCCACTACTCTTAACTGCTCTGTGTGATTACCTATCCCATTAAACTGCCAGAACATGGGCTTCTCGCTTGGTCCTGCTCATGAATGCAAGGTTTGCTTTTGGGATTGGAGAGAAAAACATTACTGTGACAAATGACAAATGAGTTTCTCAAACAGAAGTATTCCACATATGGTTGTTAGATATTATATTGATATTGCTGCAACACAATGCATTTAAAGGAGATTAAAAAAAAGTCATTTCCCCAGCACAGATTTGCACTGCAGCTTTGCTCTATAGAGTAGGAGTACAACTCACCTGTATTCACAGAAGGTGTCATCATTCATTCCATGTGACTCAACATCAGGGTGGAGGTCCTCCTTTTCTTTCACTGCATGGAACAGCAAGACAGACATGTTAGTACTATTATGAAACAGCAGGACTTTCATCCATCGAAAAAACTCTATGATGCACTTGACCATTGTGCTTTTAGATTTATCATGCTATCACCTCATTAGAGCGTGAAACTTAATGAGTTTTATATGATGACTATGACCGACTATGACAGCTAAGCACGGAAGAAAGCTTACTCTCTATTGTGGAGGACTTTTTTGCCACCACCATCGCCAAATCTGTGGTGTGAAAGGAAATGGAACCTAAGAATGATGTTTCCCGACTAATGAAGAGCTGGAAATTTCTGGGGCGAGACCATATACAAGACTGGATCACGACCACAATGGAGTTGATGCATCTGAATGGTGAGTTGGGTAGGGGCTCAGCATCATAAGACTCAGCACTTGAGCGAATGCAACTTAATATACTCCCTCAAGTACAAGATGAGTCATTAAAAATCTCAACGCTGATTTGAGGGCATAGAGATCTCTACAATCCAACAGGAAAAGTAGAAAAATGTCTCTTTTGAGATTATTAGGTTTTATACAAACATGTAATTTACTTTTGACATACATGATTAAAGCACTAAAATGTTGGTTTTGATGTCATGGGGACTTTAGTGTCAGATACAATCACCTTCCCTGCAGTCTCTCTGATATATCCTGTTTACAAGAACATGAGGTCACAGTGACCTTGACTTTTGACCTGTAAAATCTAATCGCTTCATCCTTGAGACCACATGAAATGTGAAAATTTCTCTTAAGGATTTTCTGAGATGACGTGCTCCAGTAATGGCACAGAAAGATGGACAATCCAAAGAGCACAAGTGTGGTAAGGAAGCATATAACAGAGAACAACCACACACAAAAAAAGACTTCACGTTCTCATATCAGGTTGGTGCATTAAAAAAACATCTATTTGTATCCACACAAAGGGCTACACATCAGCCCTTTGTGTAAATATGCTTTAAAAATACAACGCTTTTGAGAGACAAAGAAGGCTTTTATGAACAGAGCTGGATGGGCAGAGGGGAGATCCAAAGGGGCTGATGAAATATTCAGTGCTTCATGTCAAAAACCTACCTCAGGCAAAGGAGTGGCGTTGTGGGGAGAAGACGGTAAAGTAGTATTGGAGGAGAGAAACTGAGTGAGCAGAATCTTTGCAGGTACCAATGAATTTGGGTGTGACATAAGGGAACACAAAGGAAAAGGAAGGACAGCGTGTACTGGGTGACAGGTGGGGAGGAGTCAAACCTATCCTGCATGATAGATATTTACATGGTATATACTGTAAATACAGGTACAAAGCAAAAGTAACAAGGCCATGCACAAACACACACAGTTGCTGCAAGCATCTCAGCTCATTTCCCTAAATGGACTTGGTGGGGTTGGCATGCATTAGTGTCTGACATGCATGCATAATTTCCACACAGGGTCGGGGTCAAGGTTGAGGCCCACTGCATTTTGCTTCAGAAAGTCAACCAAAATATCTTCAAGAGTCATATAGAGGCATCATCCTAAAAAAAAGAGGTGGTGTTTAGAAATGTGATATAATTCACATTTATATGACACTTCTATGCACTTCTATACTTTGTCCTGATATTTTGGTTCACCTCCCAAAGCAAAGTGATAAGGCAGCCCAACCCTGGCCAAAGACTAACTGACCTTTTTCCATGGAGAACATGTCTTGTCGCTGGCGCGGCGGTGGCGTACCTGCATACTTGCCACCTCTGTTTCTCCGCACAAAGCAGACCATGAGTGTAACAAGGGTGAGGAGAGCCACAGCGCACATGGTCCCAATAATCCATCCGTTGGTTGAGGAGTTCCTCTGCTGTGCTCCCACACCTACGAACAGAGACATCACAGACACAGAGTTCAAAGATCAACAGAACACTCCTGTGTGTAAAAAAAAAACTCCCCTCAAGCGTCCCTCAAACGACTCCATCTTTCAGTAAAAACAGAAGAACTTGATGATTTCAAATTCGAGGGGATGTTCTTAAATTATATTTCACTTACATTCCCTTCAGCTATAACACTATCTCTTCTGAAAAATATTTGACCGGCAGGAAATAAAAAGAAATGCATGGGGAATGCAAAGGGAAAAAAAAAAACTAATTCACCTGAGTAAATATCAGTTCTTCACTGTTATGTTTGAGCTGCTATGGCAGGATACTACACACGCTTGACTATGACACCTTTCTTTCCTCTCACCTTTCACTTGAGTCTGGAAAACATCCTGGAAAATGCTAGAATTATCGAGTAGACTCTTGGCAATGAGACGCACAGTGTACACCGTCCCCGGTATGAGCCCATCAATAATGTGGAAACTTTGAGAAGCGTTTACAGCCTCTGAAATCCGCCAGTTACCATCACCTACACAGCCAAGCACAACAGGTGCACAAGCAGCAAGTTTACATTATGTGTGCTGTTCCACAAGAAAATATGATTAGCTGTTGCCACGTCATAAATGTTGGTTGTACTGTACTGTATTTACCTTTAAATGCATCTTAATATATTAAAGGACATCTTGGTCATTAAGACCCCGTTCAGACCTGGTATCAACATGATCAACATTGAATGTTCAGTAGTCAGTAGAGTTTATGACAATACTGATAGAATTCAATTCAATTCAATTGTATAGCGCCAAATAACAACATATCCTATTATCTCAAGGCACTGTACATAGTAAGGCCAAAACCTACACTAAAAAATACACTAAAATATCTCCTTATTTCATGACACTGAATTTTTTGAAGTGCTGTATCTGTATACTGAAAATAGTCTTGACAGTGGTTTTGTGGCCTCTGATCTCTAGTTGGTTATTTGACTCTCTCCCTCTCCTTTCCATCCTCTGACTTGACATTGTTTACGAATGAAACATTGTTATTTTTAACTATAAGAGTTCTTACTTATTTTTGCCGATACACAACCCTGCTATATAGACGTGCCTGTTGTTAATGTGTTTGCATGTGTGAATTGCATGTCTCTACATCAACATGAGTAACTGAGAAAAAGAGTATGGAGGATCTGAGTGAATTTAGGCATTATTCCTGCTGTTTACAAGAGAAAACAATTGACCATATTTGGGAAAATAGAAATCATGTGGCAATGTGAAGTGATAATGCATCAAAGTCTACAAATAATAGGGATGGCATGATACCACTTAATTACAAAGTAGAGTATGTACCCATACCAATGTCAATCTAGGACAGTCATTTTAGACCATTTAAGCTATGAAGCTGTTAACGACACATTTGTGCCATTTCAAGCTATTTCAACGCATAATTCTTCAAGCTGTGTAACAAATAAGAATAACAAAGAAGAAATAAACAGCCCAAAAAATGACTGAGCTAAAATGTTGCTGATTTGTATTTACATTTTTACAGCTTGTGCATAGTAAAGCATGTGCTATATAGGACTTTTGGATTGTATCAGACTTTACATTTTTATCTGATTCAGTGATTTTGACCAGTATCGGACTGATACTAGTACTGAGTATCATATTGGCTCAACCGTAACTGACAAATCAACATATGGAAAATGAAAAGGTGTAAAAATAAAGTGGAACTGCAGTGGGTCAGAGGATGTCAGCTAAGTAGGCGGGCTGTAATGCCTCCTAACAACATTCATTGCATTCATGCATGTTCCCGAATATTGCCACATGCATTCTCTGCATGTGGTTCTGTGATCAGATTTGAGGATGCATTTAGGATGCACTGGGTGTGTTCAGACCTGAACTTAGTACTGTCCACTTGTGACTATAATACTCAGGATGGATATTAATACCAGGTCTGAATGGTGTCTCAGGCTTTTAACATATTTCTATATAATATTATTATTACAGAGTTGCAATTAAACATGGTGCCACCTAAAGTTCCTGTCAATGTTCAGTAAGGGGGGGGGGTGAGAAATGTAGCTTACGGTTATTCATATGAGCCACATAAAGTTGTGTGTCCTGCTGCTCTTCTCTGGCAGTCCAGCTGATATTGGCAAAAGTGTCACTCACAAAAGAGCTTATGTTCAACAGGGCGGGAACTGATAAAGAGAGAGAAGAAATAATAGGAGGAAAATCAGAAAGAAAGGAAAACACAGAAAGCCACTGAGGTTAGGTGAAAGAAGGCGAGCAAAGAGGATTAGCAGAGGCAAATAGGATCCCCCGCAGTGAGAACAGTGCAGCATGCAAACACGTTTCAAGACGACAGCTCAAAAGGCAATACTGGGGCAGCAGACTTAATTGAGTGGAGCTGGATTTTTGGGTCATGAAGGGCCGACACAGAGATCGTGGGCGGGAGTGACATCTAGTCTTGACTCTCTACCCAAAACCCAACACCCCCTGTGAGCAAACATCAGACAGGTCTCAAATCCCATTGATAGCTGAAACTTCAGATATCTTAAAATGAGATCACAGGGATATTATTGGCTGTGCATGTGTGAGTGAGCGCTATATACCTAAAGAAAGATGAGTAGAATTTCCTGGCAAAGAGCCTGGAGAGGAGAGAGAGCAGTTGTGGCCTGAAATCAAAGAGAAGTCTCGGATGTTAGATTCTTATTACAATGCTGTCAGGTCTAATGTTCCATATTGTGAAACAAGTGAGCAGTGTAAGACTACATGAGGGGAGGATTGTTAGTGCAACAGCGGGAGTCTGGTTTTTTTTTTTGTTTTGTTTTTTTAAACAAAGATATGTGTTGTTTTTCTTGATCTGTTTTTAAAAGGACTTACGCACACTACATTTGTGCAAGTGTAAAGGACAGACTTTTTTGCTGAGGCAATTGGCCAGCTACTCTTACACCAACACACCTACAACCCTCTCTGTCTCTACCACCACTACTTCTATGCTTGCAGGCTGCAGCAGCTGAAGGCGAGTGGTACGTACTGCTCTGAACAGGGGCCTCAGCTGGAGTCAGGGACAAATCTTCAGAGGGGCGAAAAAATGAAATAACAGCAGAGGATTAGAAATATATGGAGAGTTCGCTTTAAGGTTTAGAGAACAGGAGTGCACATACACACACACACACACTGTTGGGGATATGATTTATGAGTGGTTGCATATACTGTACATGTACATCCAAAAACAAATGTGTGGGCAAAAGCTTGGCCACACATTTGAACATACACACATTTGCAGAGCAGCCACTTTTCCATCACAAATACATCCACTACTGTATATAACAATAATTTAAAACCAGGATTTCAGTGTGTAGTGTACTGAATAACAAGTTATATTTACAAGGCAATGTCTAAAACAAGTAGCTTTTTCAACTACTCACATAATTAGCCGTGTAACTGATATCCACCAGTAGATACACTATATAATTCTTACATTATTTCATTTAATGCTAGCAGTCCCTTTTGCACAGCAGGCCACAGTATAAAAATAACAGGCATAAATAATCTAATTCATGGTGGCTAATTCCATTTAGTGTCCTCATTTTCAGGGTGCATATTAGTTCACCGTCGCACTGTCCTGACTGTCCTGACTTACAGTACATGAACTGAACAGAACCATCCTTAATGTGATCAGTAACACCTGTGCTTTTTCCTGCTAAACATGAACATTGTGAAAAAGCCCCAGTGTCTACAGTACAGTAAGATTTATGCATGGTACATACATGCACGGCTAATATTCCAACACGGTTCTCAGCTTCAGTTTCTCATTATGCTGCTAATTGAAATTGCTTGAGGAAAATCAACATGTAATAATAATAAAAAAATATGATCAGTGTCAATATGAAACTCGTTCTTTTTCTGTATTTCTATTATCACTTATGATCCTTAATAGAAACTGTTGGTCTTGGTGTGGTTGTCCTAAACAACAAAACAAGCTGCCAACTCACCCTGTCTGGGTTCGGTCTCATTTGAAGAGATTTAAATCTCAAATTGATTTCAAAGCAAAATAAAGATTAGGTCAAAATGATAAAAAAAATAAAATAAATATAGTTGTGTTTCACTGGCTATGGTGTGCACATCATTTCGATAGCACAAGTGAGTTTTTGTCAGCCCTAACATCATCTGCCATGAATATGTGGAGTCCCTGCATGAACATACAGTGGACTAGAAAAATAAATACTGCTACAATCTGAAAGCTTGTTCTGCTGTGGTTGCTGAATTCTGAGCTACCAGAGTGAACCCAAAGTCAGGCCTACATTATTATGTCTCTGGTTAAACTCTTTCACATATGAAGTTCAAGCCATTAGCAAATGTGTTGGTGATAACAACTTGGATATTCAAACTCTGTGCCAGACAGCAAATAATTGGAGGAGCTTGTATTGTTTTATTGTGTCGGGCGTTACAGGTATATGCTCTTCAAAGCGTTTTGCCTAGTTTGCAACCCAATTTATCTCTGCTGCTTTGTTATCTCATTAGATTAGAATATATAGATATATATTTTTTTTTTCTCTGTCTGCCACACTCTCCATGCAGTTTCACTGCTCTTCTGTCACAGATGGTTCACCACATCCCTCTTTAACTCCACCTCAACTATTTGCATAACAGACTTTATAACAAGCACTTTATAACAAGCACACAAGGACACACACATAGACCAGACAATTGTTAATTGTTACTAAATGGTGAAAAGCACTAAATGCATACTGGTGCTTAATAACTACCATGCATCCTTTATTTTTCCCACTGTCACTCCAGCCCTCCACAGTAATGTCTCTATATTCACGATGCCTCAGCTTTGTTCTTTTGGCATCCATATATCCACTCTGCTGCACTGTGACTAACATGCCTCCAGGACAGTGCTTCAAAACCACTTTTTTATCTCCCCTCTGAGTCCCGACTCAACCCTATTTACAAACAGTGAAGCTAATGGGTCTCTGGCTGGACATCCACCTACATGGTGTGGAGGTTCTCAAAGGAAGCATAAAAGCCAGAGAGGAATGAGTAACTTTTATTAAAACATTCAAAGATTGTAGAGTAGCATTTTGTCATGCAATCATTTTTGCCCCCTGCCTAGTGTTAGTGAGGGAGTTCAGGGTTTTTTTTAGAAAACATGTTGCAAAATGTTGGTTCACATTTCCAAGAGTTAGACCTTCAAGGCTGAAATTACAGCTACGTCTGTGCTGTGGCAGGGAGGGAGCTGAACGGTCCTTATCAGCAGAACAATGATATGATCAAAACTTCATCAGCAGAGATCTCATCATGCTCTTACCATTTGTGACTGAACACATTAACCTACTGTACTTAACTTTACTCACTTGATGTTGAACAACATCAGAACAACATCAGAGAAATGGCATTTTAGATGTCTGTTCTCATTTTGATTGATTGATTGATGATGTTCTTGCTTGTTGTACCATTTTGTCACTTCACAGTCAAGTTTCCAGTTTCACCACTATGTTGAGGACACATTATTATGCATTTCTGTTGAGTCAACTGACCAAAATACTCGTGTTAATACAGATATACAGCTCACACAAACAATTCTAGGGTTTTAAAACCAAAAAAAAGTCACAATAACATAAAATCAGGTGTCAGACTTTAATCCTGTATCTTTCAAATCCAAACTAAGTTTTAAACTGCACATTGGCAGGGACGACCAAAATAGTCTTCTTATATCCAGTGAAGTTATTACTACTGGCTTTCTATATCCGTTAGAAATGTTATATAAAGTATTCAAATTACCTGAGCAATCTAAAGCAGCAGTTTAAGCAGTTTAGCATTTTTACTTCCTTTATTTTCCTAATTTGTCTTCTCATCCATTGTCTCTCCCCATTGGTGGGCACTTTATGTTTTATTTGGGTGAAAGACACAAATATAAAATAAAATAAAGTTGACTGAACAGGTTTTATTCATGAGAAACCCAGGGAGGCAGGTACATGCAACAGAGAGCTGATGATAAAACATCCTGACTTTTACTCAGTGTGAGTCAAACTCCAAGACAGAATGCAAAGTCTTTGTATAAGATTATCCCAGCCTTGAATGGTTTAAAGCTTGCAGCACAAGCTTTACATAGAAAAAGTAAAACTCTCCAGGCCAAAATAACACTAATGGCATCATGAGGGGTTGTGACAAAATGTTTTCAAATATTGATAGGGTCTCCCTATAATGATAAAAAGTGGTTTCGCTTCGACCACAGTACAATAAGTCATTAGCATAAATATCTCCACTTTGTATGAATTATTAAACTGTGGTATATTCTGCTTCTGACACTATAGGGGCTTGAAAATTAATACAAATGCAAATCTTATTAGCCACACAGTCTACCAGCACAGGTACAATGATTTCATCCACTTACGTCCTGAAGTGATTGTGTTGCTCTCCTGGGCCAGCGGAGGTCCACAACCTGCTCGAGTGCAGGCACTGAGGTGGAAGCGATAGAGTCTGCCCTCCTCCAAGCCCTGAAGCTGCCACTGTGTGGTGTCAGGCCCAGTAATGTTCATCTCCCGAGAGTCAACCACCTCAAGTGTGGTCTCATTAACTATAGATAAAGGAGACAGGTGTCAGGTCAGTTCATGTGGCATAAGTGAGCCTACGGTGGATGGATGGGTGCAGTGGAGAAAAAGAAAAAAAAAAGATGTCAATGTTTTTGTGTGTTGTATTTTAATGGGACACAACTGCAATGAGGATCAATGGTCGAGGGAGGAGGAAGACAAGTGAAAGTCATGCCAGCTCATGCAGAAAGTGAACGTTGCAGATACATGTCCTGACAGGTGAGCTGAGGAGGAATACATTATGAAGAAACGCGAGTGGAGATGAAAGGAGCAGATAGGGAGCTCAGGAGGAGGGAGGGAGGGGTGTAAACAAGTAGCAGTGGAGGGAGATGAGAGCAGGAACATGAAAAGAGGGAGGAGGAGGGAATGGAGGAGAGTTGAAAGATAATGGCAGCACTTTCAGACCTCAGCCCTAATTTTCAAATGATTAACAAGATTAACGGAAATATTTGGAATTGGTAATATTAAGCAACAATAGCAGCAGCAATAAAATGAGGCATCTATTCCAGTACAACCACTAAAGCTGTGACGTTTTTTCCACTTACCACTGTCTATGGACCATCATATATGGATGGTGGTAAAAAAAAGAAACAACTTTAGTGGTTGTTTTTGTCAGATTGTTTGTACACACGATACATGTGTTTGATGGATCATGGCTTATGGAGTCTCACACATGAGTACTGTTACATATTGCAGAAATGTTGTTTTAATCGTTAACACCTGAAAGGAAAAGATGGCCCAGATTGATTGTATACTTAAAAAAAAAAAAAAAAAGATTTAAAAACCCTACAACATCAAAGAGGAAATTCATAAGAAGAGGCAAACAGAAAATATAAGGAGGAGGCAGGGAAAGGAAATGAGGTGAGTAGCAATCACAAGCAGCATAACGTATCACCAAACATGTATAATAGATCAAAGTACAGTATGTGTGCAGACACACTTCTCCTGAAATCCCCCTTCATCGATGTCAGGGCCCGTGTTGAAAAGCAGGTGCGAGATGAATATGTGCCGAGTCTGTTGTACCGCTTCAGAAATCTAATGGGTGTTCTTTTCAAGCTCAGAAAACTGGATATTTCATGGGTCTTTCAACGCTGTCGGGTTTTTTCCACTGACTACTTACACGGCAGTTTCATGACTCAACCAGATGCACAGACTGTGCATATGGCAAATTTAAAAACTGTATTCATTTCACTTAACCAAGGACAAAACTATGAAATATGTTTATGTGCTACATAATGAATCATGTTAAAAAAAAAACAAAAAAAAAAACAAAACACATGACTCCACTGTGATTAAATGAATATCTGAGAAGAAATGAGAGAGATTGTGTTAATGAGCTGACCAGACAGTGGGTGTTGATGGAGACACCAAAGAGCTGTCTCACAAAAGATTCCAGAAATGGCAGTAATTGAGAGTGTAGGCTTTGAAAACGGGAAAACTGTAATGAGAGACTCTTACTCACTTATTCACTCTAACTGTCATATAAGAGGGTTCTTCCCTTCCAAGATTTTTGTTCCCTTGAGGATACCCTCACAAATGATAAATGCTAAAGAGATATGCAGAAGAGGCACTAACTTAAACAGTTATTTATGGGAGAGAACCTGCAGTCCATGAGGACATGTGATAAGAAACACTCTATAGAAACTGTCAAAGCACAATCTTAAGCAATCTGCACGATTTACAACAGGGCTGTTGTGAAAAAATAAAAAAAGCCCATTGTGGAGTGTTCAATGTTAAACACTGCCACCTAGTGTCTGGTATGAAAACACAAGAGCTGAGGCTGGTGAGAGGTGGGGTGTATGCGGGTTTTCAGGTTTCACTTGGGAGTCAAAACTTCTCTATTCTTAAAGGTAAACACCCAGGTGCACTTCAAATCATCAATGGAAAAAAATGTTCACACAAGATCACACAAGGTCTTCATTGATGGAGTCAGTAAATACTTAGTCAAACGACAATGTGTATACATACTGAGCTGGTACTGCAGGACATAACCACTGAGGATGCCATTTGCCTCTGGAGGCGGTCCCCACACCAGCAGAACTGAGTCCTTCTGGGCGTTGGAGGCAGTGAGAACAGGCACTTGTTCAGGAACTACGAAAGTAACAGTTCTGTTAATTAATCAGACTTGCAGTTTTTTTTTTTTCATCTGGAGGGAGGTAATTGTTACATCAGGTTTACACAAATAAAAGATTTCTCTCTCACACATGTCAAATGTCTTTACACGTTTCATGTTTTTTCCTGTGCACTGAATATTTTCACTAATTGAGCAGAACTAAGTGAACTTTAACTAGTAATTAAATGGAATAACCTTTGATGAATTGTTTATCTGTAACTGTCTTAAGGATGAAAACAGAAAACTGTACAGAAGCGAATTTTATTTTCTAAGACCCACATGAATAAGTTTTCATCGGTGTGACATGATTTGATTAGTTAAAGCTTTATTCTCTGAGATTGCATATATGCTGCGTGCTCTAATGTGGTTCATGTGCATGTGGTTCTCAACAGCTCACCTCCCTCTGAAGTGTTGAAGACCACTGGGTCACTGTTGGGCCCATTGCCCTTCTTGTTGAAGACGTTGACTGTGAGTCTGTACTCAGAGAAAGGTTTGAGTCCCGGCACGATGGCATGACTCCTCTCCCCTGGGAAGGACAGGGACTGGCGGTTTTCTAAAATCTTGCTGGGGTCCAGCAGACTTCGCCTCCTTGTCCAGTGAACCTGTTTGAGGGAAATGAGATGAGGGAAAAGTCTGAATGGACAACAGAGAGGAGGAAGAATGGAAAAAGGAGCAAAATTGATGCCTCATTTCACCATTAATGAGGCAAATGTGTGGCATTAACCTTCACTTAATAACTATGAATTTATTTACTCATTAACTCTGTAATGTAGCTTTTATTTTACCTCTGTTAAAGAATATACCAGGTGTACAGGTAATATCATAACATTTACCATGCACTGTAGCGTAAATAATACATCAGACTTTAGACTTTTTGAGAAAGAAATCTGCATTAATGTGCGCCATACATTTCAAAAATGTGTACGTTTATTCAAATGTTAACAAATGTAAGTGAAGTTAAACTATTTTTAGAAAACATGAGCTGTAGGCTTCACAGCATGCCACTCAACATGCCGCTCACAATGTCCTGTTCAACCCACACAGCCTATCAGTATTATACTGCACGGCCACATTAAGATACAAGCAGTGCTCTAACAATATCTCTCCTGCACTATATAGCATCAGAAAAATAATAAGATTTGCTGTTGTACAATCACAAGATGAACAACCTTGTGTCTCTGAATAGGCTCTATTCTGTTTCATTAAAATCTGCATTTGCACAGGCTGTATGGGTTGAAAAGGGAACCTACAGAAGACGAAGCAGGGCAAATGGGTGTTGCTGTCTCTTTCCTGAGAATGAAATCTCTACATTACGGAACCTGGGAAAATATGCTATAATATACTGTAGCACTAGGTGAAACAGGCAAAGGATTGGGAACTGTTTCTAAATTAAAGTTAGTTTTGTAATAGTAAGCAGCTCTCTGTAGCCTGGGCTTTTGCTCTTCAACTACAGATTCTTTGTATGGAGGATACTGCATATGGTGTTTTACAAGAGGATCTCATGAAAACACCAGGCAATTACTGACTGTAAAAAAATATGAAATGAAGCAAAATTAAAACTATATGATATGGTCAGATTAGGCCAATTGGACACTCTGAATTGCCCGTAAGTGTGAAAGTGAGAGGGAATGATTGTCTGTCTCTATGTGGCCCTGTGATGAACTGGCGATCTGTCCAGGGTGCACCCTGCCTCTCGCCCTATGTCAGCTGGAGTTAGGCACCAGCGCCCCCCGCGACCCTCAGTGGATAAAGCGGTAGAAATGGAGTGAGTGAGTGAGTGAGTGATATGGTCAGAAAAAATCCTTTTATCTTAAAAGATATTGCAATTGTGACACAATTCAGTGGATACATTTTTGACTCTGTTAACAAACACAAGACACCCCCCCCATCTGAATAGAAGCCTGTACAGCAATTGCAGAAATTCTCCCTAATGCTGTTTTGTTATAAATTTTACCTTGCTCCATTAATTGTTATACAAACTGTGCGGCTCCATACAAAACCACTGCTACACTTCCTCCTGTTGCAGAAAAGCATGCTTCAGGATCATGGAAACTTACATTGTAGCCCCCTAGATGACCTCTCACTGTGGCGAGTGGAACTGCGGTCCAGCTAACTCTCAGAACAGTGCTGTTGATCCCCTCCACTGCTACATCCTGCGGTGCTGCAGTAGGAACTGAAGAACACACGAGGAAAGGTCAGGAACTCACAGCTGGTCAGCAACAAACCATGTTGGCAGAAACACTTTAAAAATGTCATGAAATGTGTATAAATGCTTACAGAAAGAAACTTTTCTGGACTAGAGCAAAAGATGGCCTACACAATTTGTTTTGTAAAGCAAAAAATTTTCTTTAGTTTTAGGATGTGTAAAATCATTAGTTGCTGGTTGAATTGGTTTAGAAACGCTGGTGCTTATAGATTGGTGAGATGGACACCTCATGAAAAAAACAGTGGTTAAAAGCTTTTTCCCACACTTCATTTTAAATAATTTCAACACATATTCTACAGTACTGTGCAAACATTTCAAGGCACCTCCACTTTTGTTGTTTTTATGTCTGTAAAATTCTGTGATTGTTGGCTGCTGGATTGGAATGATGTGACTGAAAGTTGGTCTTACATGAGCTCAACTCATACAACGTGTGTGTGTGTAATACTCCAGCGTGTCTTGAATAAACCTGGAGTGTTTCTCAACATGATATAGTAGAACAAAGACAGGTTTTAACAATGACATTAATTAGGGTTCCACTCCAGGGTCGTGCTATTTTTCAAGAGTGAAGGTAGGTCACACTAAATCCCTTTCCTTTAACCTGCAAAAGCTGTTTTTGTCTCCATGTTTCCTGTATTTTCCAATACAGTGACTTAGAAATAATTAGACTCTATGAACATTACAGAATTGCAAAAACAACAAATCTAATGGTGGCCTAAAATGGTGGACTTTTACTTTTGTATAGTACTGTACATACAGCACATAAAAAATATTTTTCTCTACATGTGACTGGGCTGGAATCACCTAAGGATAGAAACACAGTGGACACTCAAGTGGGAAGCAAAAATTGTGCTTCAGTAGGGTAAAGGTCCAAGTGTGAAGACCTGTCTAATGTTTGATGGCTTCTGAGACAGAAGTGCAAATGTGACACACCTTTGCTCTACAAAGGCGCACTGCCGTCTTTTAGATTTAAAAAGAGGGTTTTCTTTTTTCCGTTTACAAAGGGAAGAAAGTCACGACAGCTCATCTGCACATGGCGAAGACTAACTACACGGAGAAAAGGATCATAAAAATCCTAACCTGAAGACAATGCCAAAAAACAACTGAGGGCAAGAGGAAGGAAATACAATGACATAGGAAGTTCACAGAAACTCACAAGAAAAGCAACACAGCTTGTGTTACAGATTTTGGGCATATTGTATACAAAGAACTAATGTGGCTTTGCTGACAGTGAAATTATGATGACTCGAGTATACACATAAACCCCTGAATCATAAAAGAATCAATACATTTTCAACTCACCATCTTCTCCTGAGTAACCAATAACAATTTTAGGTTCAGGTCCCCAGCCATGGCTGTTCCTGCTCTGAACTTTGATCTCGTAAGGGACAAATGTGGTTGTGTTTCTCACAACAAATGAGTGTCTCTTAACCAGGTGATCCTTCCATGGATCTTCTACGCCCAGTCTCCGGTAGCTCACCTTGTACTCAAGGCCTGGGCCATTGTGTTCGATAGGCAACAGCGGCTGTAACAGGAGAATGTACTGATCATTTATCAATCATTAAGAATTTCTTTGTAAAGAAATGGTTCTTTTTTATTAAATCTTTGTCTTACCTCCCAGCTTATGTCCATTTGATGAGGAAGATGGCCTTGGATCTTGATGTTCTCCGGGTTCTTATCAGGAGCTTTGGAGGAATTTATGAAAATAAAGTATATAAAAGTAAAATTAATTCATATGTCACATTTCAAATTGCACTCAAATACATGACTTTACATAATTAAAACGCGACAGCTTGTGCTGGACTTAATACTTGGGGATGTTAGGGGCTTCTCACTGGGACTTAAACTTAACTATTAAAAAATCTATCGTCATTGGGATAATGACATGCAAAATACACACCACATAAGATAATATTACTAAGACTGCTTGAGTTGCAAAGACTACACATTTGTCTTCATGCTGTATTTGTTTAGCCAAGAAATTATCATAAAGAACATTGGGTTTTTTGTTTGTTTGGTTGTTAGTCTAAAATATTATTTCCAGCCTTGAACACTTGCAGTAACTCAACCCTTCGACTGCAACGTCCCTGTAGCCCAACTACTCAGACAGAAGTGAAATTAAAAGAGAATTGGAAAGACAGCTGCAGTTTCAAATTATTATGTTTTGATTTACTTAATATTTCATTAAGTAGCAAAAAAATATTTTCATGGAGGAAGTAATAGTTGTAATTGAACCACAAAGTTGGAATAAAAATAATTCTTTTTGTTGCTGTTTAGTGTCTGCATAGACTGGCTCTAAGTTGGCAGAAAACCTAAAGCAGAAAGACAATAACACACCATACTTAAGCATTCACTTATTTATCACAAGCCGTTTCGTCACTGCGACAGTCAAAATCTTTAATTTAATGTTCATTGAAGAGTACGGGTCTTACCAGCAGGGGGTGTTTTGTATTTCTCAGTGGGCTCACTAGGAGCTCCAGGTCCAACAGAATTAACAGCATACACTCTGAACTGGTAGTCAAGGTGTCCATGCAGAGCCAACTCAGCTGTTGCCTGGTTACCAGAGACTTTCTGTAGCTTTTCCCACCTGCCAGGCTTCCATTGGCTCTCCTCATACTCCACTATGAATTCTGAGCTCATAAAAGAGATGGCATAGCACATGTAGTGATCTACACATTTTGACACATCCACTAAGAGAGCATGCATTAGACTCATAAGGATAAATAAAGAATAAATAGGATAATAAATAGGATACATAAATAAACAAATAAGATCAATATACTAACATAATCTCTCAACATTAACATCCATGAGTAATATATGAAGCAATTAACTTAGTGGAATAAGGAGTTTTTACATCATGTACCTCAAGTAAAACTGGTATATCATTTTATATTTTATTTTATTACACAGCAAGTTGATTAGTGACAATGAGTGTTGATAAAACTCTGAGAAAAAAAGGTAAATTTCCTTAAAATGTCAACACCATCTTAAACACCACATTACAAAAAAGCAGTAAAAAAAGACACACACAAAACAATGGCTTCATCCTTAATGCTGAAAATGACAGATGTGCCAATTAGTTAAGCAACACTAGCAACTGTAAGTGTGTTGATAACGAGGACGAGGATTCATAAATGTCCAAAATAACTATTACCTTCTCACTTTGAACAATCTGACTGACTGATTGGCAAATTAATTAAAATAGCATTTATGCAAACATCCACCTGGTAAAAAGCCAAACCAGTCATTCAACATTTTTACTTAAGGACTCCTCTAAAGCTGCTTTACACAGTTTAAAAATAAGTCCTAATTTATTTTAAGCAGCCAGTTATGCAGACCCTTATTTGAGCCTCTGACTGAAACAGACATTAGCTCTGCTCACTAAAAACCCACTTTTCTCTGAAAACTCCTTTAAAAGCCAGATGATGGACAGCATGCCCAGGAAAAACTGACACTGTCACTTCCTCTGACCAGAAGCAAACTGTGCGTAACAGACGAAAAAAGGACAGCAATTTTAGAATCTGACTTTAGACCAAACAGGGATGAATAAACAGGGCACTGCTTGTGTTGTTATTGTGTGATCTAGTGCGACTGTGTTTTCAACACAATATTTATATAAATATTTTTTTAATATAAGCTACTGCTGATTGGTCTGCATATGTGGGAATGAAGTGGAAAACATCTGCCATAAGGAAGTAAAAAAAATGACAAATGAAATGATATTATTCATCTATATACAGAATGTATCACAGAAAACCCCCACAATTAAATGTGTCTACTTTCTGAAGCCTAAACAGGAGACAGTCTTCCTCAGCAGCTCTTCACAACAAGCAACAGCTGCTACAGTGATCACAGCGGCGCAATCTGGTAACCAGCCTTTTCACAGCAACAGACAGAGGGGATGTGATATTTTGACATGGTGTACTGTTGCTAAATTAGAACTAACATCAAAGAGCGTTTGGAGTCCAATTTATAAATAAAACTGACAGCAGGTGGAAAAAAAAGAACTGTGACGATTCAACTCAAGGGCATCTGATTTTGGTATAAAGGAGTTCATTTCGTCAGTGTCCAAAAACGAACACTAGAAACAAGCTTAATATTTTTTTCGTCATTTTCCATGACTTGACTTCATGTGAGTGTGTTGTTCTTTTTTTTTAAATATATTCTTATTTATTTTATTATTTATTAGTTTATTTTAACATTTCTTATTTTGCCATTAATTGGTAGGACCATAATACAAATTTCAACCATGGTCCCTGCAGTCCTGGAACCAGTTCAACCAGGGGAGCACCATGGTTTTGTGTTTCTAAATCTTTCTGAATTCCTCACAGTGGAAAAATGTCATGTTTTTGTGAAAATATCAGCTATTCCCCCTATACTATATATTTTGGCTGGGGGAAGATTACATTTTCTGGCTGAACAACAAAATATTTTTTATACCATTAGATCCTCTCAGCAGTGAAGTGTCTTAACTGCTGTTGTTGGCACACTTTCATAGATCATAATTAAGGGCAGTTTTGTTCTTCTGCAATTACACTTTACACTTTAATTAGTTTGTATCATTATGTGGCTGAAGATAATTGATTATTAAAAATTGACGTCTACCTGTTACTGAGCTGTTGTGATCACTCCCAGGTACCCAAGACAGGCAAATGTTCCTTGGACTGTTGATTTTGGATATATTTAAGTTCGTTGGAGCATCAGGAACATCTGCAAGTAAAAATCAAACAGTTGCAGCAACAACAAACATACACTAACAACTGAGAATTGAAATAAATCAGTTCTAAACGGGTGTAATCAATAGGTGATGAATTGCATTATCACCAAATCTTACCCAGCACTGTGAGTAGTGCAGTGGCACTGTCCTCATCTAAATTGGTTCTTGCAGTGCACATGTACGTTCCTTGATCCCCCAGGTTGACATTCATGATCTGCAGCATGCCATCCTCCACAAAATATCTAAAAATATGATACATAAATGAGTGTTTCAGCAGCTGTGTTGTTGTGGCACTGTTAATTAGGATTAGGATCCATATTCATATTCGGAATGGCCTGCTACTAATCTTTGTAGATTGTTATTTTTGTCAGCTTCTGCTACTCAATTGCGCAAGTTATGAGTGATAATCGTTAGTGGCACATTGATATAAATGATCGTGCAAAATTTCATCAGTGGTACTCGATAATCCAGCAGGAGTGATACAGCATGAATGTATAAATGCTGAATGAATGTAGGGGAAATACTGATATAATATGATTAATTTAATAAATAATATATGTGTGTGTATATATATATATATATATATATATATATATATATATATGCATTGTAGATATAGTATGTATGTTTGGGGGACAGCTGTAAGCGAATTGCTCTTTGGGACAAATGAAGTTAACATACCTGAAATTTTCCTCAAGGTCGAGCGGGATCTTCTCCCCGTTCTTTCTCCACACCACCTCAAAGTTGCTCCGCAGACTTTTATCATACTCGGCCAGGCACATCAACTGTGCAGTGGCCCCACTGACGATCTCCATGTTCTGAGGTGGACCTATTATTTTCGTAGGGTCTAAAGGAAAGGTAGAATTGTTATGAATGGGTAGTCAAAGATTTGATGATTATTAATGTACTTCTTCCTCTTTCAATGTGGTTCAATAAAGTCAAGATGCAAATATATATATACTGGATTTCAGCAAGTGCAGGACCTAACAGAGACAGAATAAATACAGCAAAGTAGGTTGAAAAGAAATAAAAAGCCTTTTGGGTTTCATGTACAAACACACACACACACATACAACAGTGGTTTTTTTTTTTTCGAGCAACTGACAGACTAAAACCTGTCTCAGTTATAATGGCACCAGGCTGAGTGTTGCTTTAACACAACCACACACTCTTATTGGCTTTAATTCTAAAGGATCAGTTCACCTGAGTAAAAGAAAGCTTTTCTCTAACCATGCTTTTCTATCATTCAGGTGAGCTGGCCCTTCAGTGGATGACCATGTGCAATGACTTGCACTACTCTTGCTCAAAGAAAGCAGCGTTATTTTTTCTTTTGTATCACTTTTGCTCAGATACCTTTCACCTCCAGCACAGCAGTAACAGCTGACTCCCCCTCTGTGTTAAAGGCAGCACACACATATTCCCCACTGTCGTCTTTTTCTGCATTCATGATTTGCAAAGATCCATTCTGGAGAGGAAAAAATCGTTCTCCCTTGATGGATTTTGCAATATCATCTTTGGCCCTGAGAGGAAAAAAAACATACACACAATTTTTAGAGCATATATAGCTTCACCAACAGTACAAATCACACAGGTGTGTTCAAGTATTCAGCTCAAGTCGACCAAAGCATGTCCATTCACTTATAGTTCTCATTGTCTTCCACACAGTAAAGTATGTTTACATTACATTCTACTGTGTATAGTTCGCTTTTTTTTCTCATTCACATTTTTTAATAACTGGAACTAGCAGAGTAAAGCTGTCCTAATATTCTATGTTTTATTATTATTATTATTATTATTATTTGTTTTTTTTCATGGTCCCCCAGAAATCTCATTACCCCTCCATGTAACTGTAGCTGAGCCAAACTGGTAGTTCGTAACATTTAATTAGATTAATTTGAGGGAGCGGAGGAGGATTATATCATTACACAGACACAAGTGCCATCATCAGAGTATTTAAGGCTAGTGTGGAAGAGATAACATGATTCTCGACTCTGATGTTGAAAAAAGCCTGGTTCATTTTTTTTTTTTTTTTTTTTGGGGGGGGGCATGAGGGGGGGGGCAACTGCACAGAAAACACCACACAGTTTAACAGAGCGCACACACCAATGCAGTGACATTAAGTGCATACACAAATAAAATCATGGTAAAAGGAACGGGCAAAAAATACTGAAGAAATTAACGAACAAATGCTGCTCACAGTATACCTGACAAATACCTAGTTCCTGATTTTCTTGGTAGTCACTTACCAAGAGATAGTTGGTGGTGGGGAGCTAAAAACGCTGCAGTTCATGATGATGTCACCACCCACTATTACAGCGTACTTTTGGTAATCCCTTGTCAGTATGAGAGGAGCTGTATCTAAAGGAGAGAGAAAGAGGAGAGAAAAAGCGGCTCAAAGGTCAAGTTGTTATTTGTGAGAGTTTTTCTCTAAAGAACTAGAGGCAGAGAAACAAATAAAAAATAGACATAACTCACTTGCAGACAGTAAGTATCAGTACAAAATCAAAAATCAATCAAACGTATTTATTAGTTCCGTTCTAGCAAATATTGGAGGTAGTATATGTCCAGCGATCAAAGAAATGAATCATTTCATCAAAATATTTTAAATAATATTATTATTGATACTTCATTATCAAATATTGTTAAGTCCAATATGACACCAACAAAAATAATTTTTATTATTCAATGTTTTTTTACCCTTAATCAGAGCAAACCACAACTTGAGCCCTGGAAAAATTATGAAAAACAATGTTTTTATTTTTATATAAATTAAGACTGCCACTGACCACACTTGATGTGTTGTTGTTACAATCAATCCTGAGGCGAATGCTTCCAGGAAGATAATGAGGATGTTTGGGGTCATATTTAACAAAAATGAATAAGAGAATGATCCATCTCAAAATCATAAAAGTGCATAAAATTATATGGCCACACAATGTTTATTAGCCAGTAACTGTATCCTCACTGGCTGTGGAGGGTTTAAGTCTGTGCTGGAAAACTCACTCATGATCATGATGTTAACATTGGCCAGAACGCTGCCATGAGGGTTGGAGGCTTCACACTGGTAGACGGCGCTGTCCTCTGGTCTGGCATTGTGAATCACCACCGTGTCATCAAGCACTCGTGTGTTGCTCACTGGGTCATCTGACAGCAAAGCATGGGCATGAAGAGAACAACAATGGACTATTCAATAGAGTCTTATGCAATATTCTTTGGTTTGTAAAATGTGAAAATTTGCTAAAACACTGAACTATTTGGGTTTCAAATTATATTAAGGTATAAGAAGAATGTTGGGACAAAATAAGAGGACATTTGGAGATAATTCTGAACAATTCTTCAATTGTTATGACAAGATTAAAGGTGATATATTTAAGGAATGCATTATATTAGGATCATATCACCATGACTGATAACGATGGTGCAGCCAGTGTTTTCACAAAACAAATTTTCCTTTGCAGGATGCAAACTATTTATGTTTTGGTCTGGTTTGCCACCCGCTGCCTTTCACCCGATAACACCACTCGTAGAAGTTTGACATACGGGTTGCCAGGGGAGAAGGAAGAGAGCAACTAGATGCTATGCCTTGGAAATTCTGAGCAATACTGGAGCTAAAAAGTGTCATAACCCCTCCCAAAAATATTTCAAACATAGGAGACACAAAATGAGGGTCTAAAGTTGGGATGCAGTAAAGTATACAGCAGATCGGTGAACCTGGGGAGGATACTTACAACAAACCACTGCAGATATCCCAGTGTGGATAGTTTTCTGCCAGACAGGGAAGCAACACTGGGAATTTCAGGAAAGCTAAGCATGGAATGATTTGAATTGTGATTGCATGTGTTTCAAATGCTAAAGGTCACTGTTGTACATATTTTTCATATATCACCTTTAATTGACGAATCATTGAAGATAATCATCTGATAAAGTGATAAATATAAGAACTGTTACAATTGTAGTTACAATGGTCAGTGAAGATTAGTTATTCTGAATTGCATTGGCACATGCTTCCATTTGGTGCTGTTTTTATTTTAAATTGTGACTTAATACAAAACGGTCTGCACAGTCCCTGTCAAGTCTGTCTCTTGAGTTTTTAAGAACAATTAAGAGAACAGCTTCTTGTCAGCTTGAGGTTGACTGCACTGTTCTCCTGCCCAGAGGCTAAAAGATGCTTTAAACCACAGCAAGAATTATTCCTAGTCACCTCGGAAAATTCCTCCATTCCTTCTCCACGTTATGTCCGGCGGTGGTTTTCCACTGACTGAGCACTTGATGTGAACATCAGTCCCAATCACAGTCAGCTGGCTCTGAGGAGGCTCTGTCAGCCATTTTGGAGGCTCTGGGAGACATTAAAGAGAGCTGTGTTGATCTGAGTCAAAACAACTGACCTTGTGTCAGCAGCTTTTCCTCTGAAGCACAAACATTGGTTCTCACAAATAAATAAGTAAATGGTCTGAACTTCTATAGCGCCTTTCTAGTCTTGGTGACCACAGCCATCACAGCCGTCAGGAGCAATGTAGGATTAAGTGTCCGCTAGTTATGATAGTTGATGTAGACTCAAACCCACAACCTTCAAGTTGAAAGACGGCGCTCTCTACCACTTTCGCCCCAAATGCATGTGTAACTAGGCCCTAGTGTGGATTTACCTTCCACTATTACATCAAAGTAGTGGACAACCTCTCCGGCTGGGTTTTTAGCAGTACACATATATTTGCCCTCATCACGTTCTTCCACAGCTGGGATGGTCAGCTGCTTTCCAAAGTTGTTGAATGTTATCCGTGGATCCAGCTTGGCTCCCAATTTCATCCATTCTACTGTTGGATTGGGACTGAAACATGAAACAACAATGACATATTATGAGCCATAACAGTCGATAAATGTGAGAATGTATTCTAGTTTGTGGTTATACAGTGAAGCTTATGCACATACTAGCCCTCTGGTATGCATTCTAGGTGTAGCTTCTCTCCCTGCAAGACCACCTTCTCTGTCTGAACACCAGAGGGCAGCAGCAGGCCAGGTTTCCTCACTGGGGGGGTTTCAACTGCACCACAGAGAGCAGTATTCATTACTCACATGCATAATTTTTATCAGTGCATAAAACTACACACACGCATGTTTAAAATCAGTCTCTTATCTGCAGCTTTTTTTTGTCGCCTGTTCACATTGTGTGAAAATGTTTTCATTTATGTTGGGAAAGCTTTTATGTGGGATTATCACTCACCGGCATCGCTGCTGTCAGCAGACTCATTGTTGGGTTTCACTAGCAAAAGAAAACAAAATGCTGTGAGAGTAATACTGGTAGGGATGGTAGGGCAGGTCTTCAATAACATTTCTCAGTTCAGAGTTTCCTGGAGTAAACATGACAAGGCAAGTCCTGCTTCTTGGTATGCAGTGCAAGAATATCTTAAATATTGCTATAAAATCAACCATTTTTGTGTAATTCCAATAAAGTAGTGAGATGTAATCAAGCAGTTGGGCTATAATTATGATTAGACAAAAAAAAAAACATACAGCTCTTGACCACAACAGCCATAGCAGTTTTCTGGACAATGGTGCGTATTCTGGAAAAGGCAACAAAACAACAATAATCCTGGCGACTGTCGTTCTTCAAGGCGTATGAGAAGTACAGGTTGCCATCAATATCCATGGAAACCCTGTCATCCTGCTCAATGTGCTGCAGACCTGGAAAACACAAATCACAAACACAAATCGGAAACTATCATTCTCAGATACTTTTATTGGAATAAAACATACCTCACACTCAGGTCATGTGATAATTAAGTACTACAGCAAAGCCTCATACTGTGTACACAAGACAATAATGGAAATGCCCTAAAGAGTTTCCTTGTGTAGTATCGAGCCAGCAAATTCATGTGCCGCTCAGTGGAGTTGACTTCACTGTGACAGCAGCATAATGGTTTACATAGAGCTTTTATTTCAAGTTATGGGTCAGTGAAGCTCCCTTTCACTCCATGGTCTCCCCATTCACAATATTTAACAGTGAAATTTAAGACATTGCCTAAAGACATAATAATTACGTCAATGTTCAAAGCAAACTCATACTCGTATGCCTCCATCAACCATATCACAGTGCAGTTCACGTTTAACTTTAAGGGTGTGATGTCATGATAAACATAAAGTCAACCTGACACAGTAAAACTGACTACCAAACTCTAACCAGTTCATCTTTGAGACCATGCAAATGTTTGTGCCACATATTAAGAGTTTTTACTCAAGGCCATGAGTCATGACTTAATAAGACAAAAAAAACGTTTTTTGAGTGCGCACTTTGAATTTTGAATTTCATCAAAATCTGTTCTGTTCGTCCTTGAGACCATTTAAATCTTTTCTCCGAATACAGCTATCACTATGTCACATGGTACTGGAGGGATTAAAAGATTTAAGGGGAAGATTAGCCATTAATGCAAAGATAATATTTTTTAACTCGCGCACATGAACAATGTGCACAATGTCCTGCTGAGAATGAGGATGAACATTCAGTTCAAATCCATTCATATTCCATTATCATATTCCATTTTTTCTTTTAACCATGAGCTGGACAGAAAACTCAAGCCTCTCTCTTTAAACAGAAGCGAGACAATTTTTTACACAGTAAATCACTGGTTTTGGCCTCTCTTAGGTAAACTTATGAGTCATAATAACTTCATAACTGGCCTTTTCATAGTAACCCTTAAATGCACTGTTAACTTCACACCAGCATAGTGGTAACAGCTAAGTAGCAACCTACAAGCTACTTTCTTCACTTGTGTTGGACATCAGGGACATTTGACACTAAGAGCCTGTTCAGACCTGGTATTAACTGTATTGGAATTAAGGGAAGAGACACCAGAAATGCTCTCTGCATACGATTGGGTCACTGAGGACGGATATTGATACCAGGTCTGCATGATCTACAGTAAGTCATACCTTCAACACAGCACTGCACAGCACTACTAAACTGAAAAGGACATGATCCCTGATCAGTTTCTCACAAATTACCAGTGGGGGTATATGTATGCTTCAAATAAAAAACTTGTTGAATGGTCTGACATCATCTTAAACGCTAAATCCCACATGTAGGAAGTTTGGTGATCTTCTGACACTGCCAGGCAAAACCACTTTGTGCTGTGATGTTTACAGTGAAAGTGAAAGAAGTTGTTATTTCAACGTTTATCTAATGTTCTCTATAAACCCCGACCAAAACCATGTACTGTATGTTTTTGAACCGAGACTGAACCATACATGTATCCATCCTACATAAACAGTTGCATCTTGTCTTACCAATAGACATCCAGTAGATCTGCCGTGGTGCCACACCCTTTGGAGGGTTACACTTAAGGACAATTGGCTCTCCTTCTTTAACAACAAGAGGCTGAATATCCTCCTTTGGAAATTTTGGAATACCTAATTAAAGCACAGGCATCATGTAAAGATCAAAATAATCAGTGTGAAAAACATCATGTAACAGGTGAGTTTTTTTGTATAAAGTAAATGTTACTTACTGGGAACCAGCAATTCAATTTCCTCTGTCATGGCAGTGCCCAGCTTGTTAGAGGCATAGCATCTGTATTTACCCTGAAACTGGATCAGGTTCTTATTTTGAAGCACTAAATTTCCACCTGTGCGGTCTGACTTGCTGGTTGTGATGTGGGGTGGAGTAAAGTCTTTGCCATCTCTTGTCCATCTGTAGCTGTTGAAGCAAAACATACAATAGGTTTCTACTCAGTAAAAAATCAAAGTTTGGGCATCTGCTTAACAATAGCTGTTGTCACATTTCATCTTTAATGCAGCTTTTTCCATTCTTCCCCTTGAAATATTGTGGTTAGAGATCGTGTTGGTGCCACTTACACTGGTGGTGGGTTGCCCTTAGCTTCACATCTGACGGTGACCAAGTTGTCAAAAGGAAGGACAATGATGGGACCTGATGTGTGGGTTATTATTGTTGGAGGCTGCTCCACTGTAAAATGAAAAAGCATACACACAAAATTCCAATTTGTTTCAAAATCATGTCGAGCTAATTCTTGTAAAACTGTACTTCCCCCCATTTGTTTCTTGCTGCCCTGTATGAAGATAATAAATCAGCTGCAGTGTTGGCTGCGTTTAGTGCCAACACTGCAACATAATGTCGAGAAATAAGGTGCCTTAGACAGAGAGTGAACTAAAATAGCAGACCCGGACTCAGAGGCAGAGCATTTTTAGCTTTAAATAAAGAAACTTCTGCTGCAACAGCTGTGATTTAAACAATTTACTTTAAATTGGGATTTTTCAGTCATTATTTCTATATATATAGATATATATAATGCTGTATATAATGCTTCTAGCATTTATATACAGGCTGCTAAATATATGAACAAACTACACAATGGACAAAGTATTCAGATGTCTGACCATTAGAGCATTACACTCTTGGAAGACTTGGCCAATCTCTGTTCCAGTTCATCAAGGTGCTTGATGAGGTTGAGGTCAGGGCTCTGTAAGGGCCAGTCCAGTTCTTCCACACCAAACTTGTTAAACCATGACTTTACAGTCCTTGCTTTGTGCACTTGGACACAATGTTCAAATACAAAAGGGCGTTGCTCAAACTGTTGCCATAAACTTGGAAGGAGAGAATTGTCCTAAAGGTCTTGCTGAAGTGTTGTTTGTCCTTCATTGGAGATAAGGGGCCTAGCCCAAAGCCTGATGGAAACACCTGAATTCAATATATAACAGGTGTGGCCAAATACTTTTTTCCATATACAGTAGTGCTTATTTGACCTTGATCGAGTGCTCCCTTTTTGGAAAAAAAAAACGTTCACACATAAATTTTTGTGCATGTTTGGGCCGTTGAAAACGCGATTCGCTTTGAAAAGAAAATTAATTTAAAATATATAGAAATATAAATAATAAAAATCACCAGTATAGATACACAAGTGTCCTCGCACTGTGTGTCCTGAGACCCTAATAATATATATAACATTAACTTCAAATCAAACATCTTTTTTTTTTTTGTTTTTTTTTTCATAGTTATTAAGCCTTAATACATACCAAGAAATTCCTACCTTCTAGGGGGATACTGAGGTCTGTCGCTCTGGAGGCCAAGGCCATAAGAAGAGCAAACTGCAGTCTCCCTACCAAACTCATTCCCCTCCACTGGTTACTGGAGACAGAGGAGATCAGCAAAATGAGATGATCGGGTGGTGTCAATTTGAAGTGGTATGGCACAGTGGACCTAGAAGAGTCAGAAAGAGTGTGAAACGTATAATGTCAATAATTTAACTCTAAAAAAAATCCACTTGTTTGATATGGGAGCTTTAAGTGCTGTGTAATGTTTCAAACTTTTTCTTTGACCTAATCTGGCTGAAATGTGGGGTGACACTTAAAACAACCAGGAGACAAGTGCATAAGTAAATCTGACTATTAGCAGTGTTTTTATCTAATCATCCAAACTCGAACAAATCTTCCATTTGAAAAATCTAATTTCAAATATGCTGTGTGTCACATTAAAAAATAATGTACTTCTTTTGCAAGAACATGTTACCTACAGGGCATTTTGAACTTAAGGGCACAACAAATGCAAAATGCAAAAAAGGGCAGAGAACATAAGCAGAAGAACGAATACCTTGAATAAAATTCAATAACCTACATCAGCATAAAATGTTCTTCAAAATCAATATAGGAAATGTTGACTGAAAGCAGAAAGATTAAGTTTTATCAGAATTTTGCACTGTGCAAACACAATTTGTGACACAATTAAAGTTTTACTCTGCTCAGGGGCAAAACCTAATATTTTATTATGTAACATGTTACATAAAAATTATTAGCAATATTGACTGATTTGAATGGTGACGGTGATTTGTCATATCACCTAGCCGTTTAATTATGTGATCTCAGCCATTTGCACCTAAGAAAATAAAAGTTCTTTAGAAATATGGAAAAGCTCTGTAATAAGGCCCTCGTTACAGAACCAGAACACAAGCCATTTGTTGTCTGTCATTGTGGTATCGTAACACAACACAACATAACACAACATAGCCCTTGTGTGGGGATTACACCTTCAACTGTGAAGCTTGAGTGGTGGCATTGGATGACATTCTTAGAGCTGGCACTAAATCCGAGCCACTGTCTGTTATACTGTTTCTAGTTCCAAGATGGCAGAAAGTATTTTCCAGCTTAGTTTGCAAAGGGGTGACTTAATGGAAGCAGCACCAGCACTGCCAAATGGGTTTATCCTCCAGCCAGTCCCACTATCAGGTAGACGTTATGCTGCTAAACAATGGCTGAGTGCTACTCAGGGTTTTTGTGATGACACGAGGTTGTACTGTACTAATGTCACTTCTTAGTGAGAAAGTTTAGCATGGTAATTGTTGCAAAGTAGATTCAGGACTAAGCTGCGTGACTATAAAATCAATTAAACTAATTGAATGACAGAGTAACTGGCAAAGTAGAATATGCAGTAAGTAACTTTGGGTGAATAGGACTGAAAGTACACAAAGTTGGTTGGATGTTTGTTGCACTGGAGAAAACATGGATTTTCATGTCATGTTGTAATGAAGCTGTCAGCATCTTTCATTCTTGGTCTGTTGCTATTTTATGATGTTTTTCCCGCACAAGAACACGGACAGATATTTGCAGTGACGACAACCACCAACTTTACAACTAAAGCGTAAATAATGAACTCGGTGACAGTGTTTTGATAAACTTTCCCAAGGCCAGAAGAGTTCATGTTAGGCGACAGGCCCACACTCCTTCACTGATATGAGGAGTGAGACCTGTCATTCAGATTTGCATTGCTGTTGGTTCTGACAACACTGCAATAACAAACACAGGCCACTTTCATTCTTGTGCAGAAAATCCACTGCCTGGTGCTCACTGCCTGGGGCTCACCTTGTGAGTTGCACAAATTACTAAGCTGTATGCACACGTGGAAACCTGCAAACCTGCCACTTAAATGAGTAAGCAAACAAAGCCTACACAGCCTGTTTTAAAGGGAAAATACTCAGAGCGTAAAATGGGGTGGAGTTCATATGTAAACACATAACAAAGCATTTGTTTTGGGAACCAAGGGCTCTATTACCTGAACACATGGCAGATCACAGCCACAGATCTGCTGGGATTATGTTGTCTAAGCCAAGAGCTTGCCACAGCATGAAAAATGACTACTACACAACCACTCCTTTCCAAAACACACTGTAAACAATGACATTTCTTTAAATTTTTACACTCCTCCTTCAGACCCACCACCCCTTTGACAGAGTATTCTACTTAAATACACACACAGTAAGTATGAGAGAAGTCATCTCTAACATCAAACTTTTCATTAAGTAACCAGTACTTACTCTTTTTTTGAGTCATTCTACATCTTAGGTCCACCACAGCTGCACAGCAAACCCACGGCAAAAGCACAGGACAGTGACATCAAAGAATCATTCCAACATATCTCTCTGAACCTTCTCTGTCATGTCCTTCCCTCCACCTCCTCACATTGCTGCTCCCCTGGTGCACAGACACGCCTCTCTGACCGCCCTTCCACTCAAGCAGCTAAAGAAGCGGTAGGAGACTCACTGAAGTGACATATGTCACCAAAGCCTCTCTCTAGGCAAGGACGCTCTCTAAGTCTGTGACAATGAGAGGGACAAAGCCGGCGCTGCAGGGCTTCTCTGTGAGAATTAAAGACTGGGTGGAGAGGAAGTACCACTTGCCTCCCCCCCCTCTCTCTCCCCCTTCCTCACCCTTTTTCCTTGATTCCTCCATCCTGCCCTTCAACAAGCTATGCACGCCCATTTACACCCAGCTCTGTCTCAATGATTTTAATGCAATGTGTCTTAGCTTCACTGAAAAGGGAAAGGAGTCATCTTGTCTTAGAAAAGTGAGGCCTGTGTGGAAGTGTATTTTCATGCAGAACCCCAGGGTATTGATACACAGAAGATGGAGGCCTATGGGGGAACATGCCTGAAATAGACATGATGTTGATGATTGAAGAGCTTAATTCAGAGTTTCTTTTTCTTTTTTTTTCCTTTTTTCTTATTGTACAAGCACTTTTTCTTATCAGAGTATATTTAAAGAATCATTCCATTCAGTCTGTATTCTGTCTGAGGCGGTACCATCCACTTAAATGATACGTTTATGTAGAGGTCTCCAGTATTATCTACTGTATATGTAAAAAATTGCACGGCAGACCCAGGATTAAATGGTCTTCAATATGTTTCCATGACAATGCTGTATTGGGAATAATGGAAATTGTATAGAATTTGCTTAAACTAACTGGATGTATACATAATGAATAGATCCGAGGAGAAAGCAATGATTGAGTGTTCTCCATTCCATCCATTATTGGTTATTCTATGAAATTTAAAAAGTGACACTAAATGGGGACATTGACTGATTTGGCCTCTATACCAAGTTTAAATAGTAGAGCCGTGCTAGTTTTTGTCTGCACCATTTATGGCCAGCCTAAATTTTTACTGAGACATGGTCATGGTTTCACGATCAGGGACTCTTGAGAGTTCTATTATGTAGGAATGATATTTTAATGTAGTACAGCTAATAAAGTAATTGAAAGTGTCACCCATAATTATATATATGAAAAATAAATTAATACATAAATGAAAAAATAAAATGGACAGCAACTGGGTAGCTTAACTTGACATACAGTATAATTATGATTTCACTTTTGAAGTTGTGATTAACTCACACATTAAATTCAGCCTGAAGTCAGAGTGAGTGCAGAGTGGCTGTTTGCCATGATGCATTCTAATGTTGGATACACTTCAAATGGATCTTGACACCGTTTAAGAGATGAGGTCTTATTTCAACACAAAGAAAGAAAAGCATAACGGATGTACTGCATGTTCACTCACAGCTTGACATGCAATGTAGACATGGGGCCCTGTTCACAAAAGATTAATGTAGATCAAAAATCCACTACTGTAACATGTCCGAACGTGTGTAAAAGTCATTAAATCAGTAACAAATGGACTTGTACATTTGTTTAACATGTTTCCCTCTCATCAAGGCCAATAGTCCAATAGTCACTCATAAATGTCAATGTATTTTATATTATTGTATTGTTAATATTTGGAAGAGCATTTAGTCTTTTGCAAGGAATCTAACAAACTAATCTTGGACAAAAAATAATTTAAAACTCTTTAAACTTTAGAACTCCAACATTAATTAAGAGAGGAGTGACATGCTGACATACAAAGCTGGACATCACAAATTGATTTTAAATAGGCTTTTAATGGAGGTGTTTTTAGGGTCAGTGTTTATGACAAGTATATTAAATTAATGGGAATGTTTAATAAAATGACAGAAAAAGTTTAGAATTTTAACCTCTCAGCATCACACTCCCCTACGGTGAATAACTAAAAAGGCTGCCCTGCCCTGTGTGTCTTTGTCATTCTTGCATTTCCTCCTTTGCCTCTGGTAATTTCAGGTAATTATAAGATGTTTACGTCTGTCTGTACACAAAGCTCAGATAAACACTGTAATTACAACATACTTTACCAAAGAAATGTACAAAACCTTCGCTGCAACATGATAACCAGGTTAAGATTAAGGTTATTACTGAAATAAAATATGTATGTCAATGAGCCTTCCTAGCACAATGTAATCAAAAAAAAGTGTCATTTAAAAAAACAAAAATCTCAATAAAAACTTATATATTGTTGAGGGAAAAAATAAAGATAATGTGCTGCACACGTCTTTACCTGTACTCTCACCACACCTGTAGTAGCCTTGACTGCACAGTCGCAACAGCGCTGACCTGCACTGATAAGTGGACCAGCTCTATATTTAATCCCGCCACAGTGACGTTGTAGTTTTTTGTCAGGAAAGAAACTATGCATCTCCAAAACTTCTGAAGAGAAGCTGGAAGAAAAGTCATAAGACACACCAATAAATGAAAGTAACCTGAAATCGAGATTTTTACATGTAAGGCCACTTCTGAAAGCACTGGTATCACATTGGTATCTTGCATTGGTATCTCACAGCATTGCTTGCAGATCTGACATACAGTACGTGCCTGACTAGTGCTTTGATTACATTATGTGCAATCACACGGTTTCTTTGCAAATGTGTTAATATGGAACCAAAGCATGTGTGAGGCTGGCTAAATATAATATGTCAAAAACTATCAATGACAACAAGAGATTGTACAGCAAGCAACAATTGTACAAGTGTGTAACGAGTCTTATAATTAAAGACATAATGGAAGGAAACTGGGACACACCTAGACAACAAGTGTTAAAACAGCAGCTGACGATCTATAATGTTCTTACAAGTTAAAATCACAACAGGGACAAATTCAGCCTGTTATGAACACATGTAACACAATGTGTACATACAACGCACACCTGCACGGCCCAAAAGAAATATGACAAAGTCTGCTGTCAAGGTAGACAATGACGGAAAAGATTGAGATGGTTTCTGGCATTCACGAAAGTCTGCTGGAACAAACGGAGAGGAAGCCGTGCCTTCAGACAAACTATTCATTGGCAAATACTCAAGTATTTTACAACCAATCCTACTTTCAGCTAAGTACACCAACTGATTTCACTCAGTGAGCATCTAAGGTCACGTTCTTAAAAGTCAGGATGTCACTTCAACTGTGTCAAAGCCAAAAATGATTGTAAAGGCCATGTGGAAAAGTTGAAAAAAACTTTCAAAGCCCAACTGTCACGGATTTTGCAATGTTTTTTTGGTTTAATCTAAAAGTTTGATGACAGCAGAGCCTTGAAACCTCAAAACCACATGCAACAGTGCCTAGGGTTTGTTATAACATAATAATGGATACATGTGAGAAAGTGTGACACAGATTATTAAAAGGATTTTGACTGATTTTGAGTACAACAAACATTATTTTCTTCTTGTCCTGTTCATCAGGAGATGAGGTTTGTTCATAGACAGTATGTGTCATACTGAGTTTGTCTCTTTTCCAGTGGGCAGAGAAACACCATCTGTATTTCCATTGTAAAATTCTTAGAATTCTCCTCACATGGTAACAGTTGAAAAATCTTTAGTGACATAACTCGCCAGCTTTGCCGCCTCTAGCCATGTTCGCCTCCAAACAGCAAATTTTAAGGTCATTAAGGCCACAAAAGAACATCCTCCCTTACCTTGAAGGTCAGTGCGTCTTTTTTGTTGTCACACATCAGTACAGTACCTTGTCTGTCTCCGTTTCAGTCTCCTAAGCACATCAACACACTAGTAATCATGTGAGGCTGGAATTCACACAAACAGCTCTGTGAAAGTATGAGGCACTTCCACATCAAACCTGTGCTTCCAGTGTTATGTAAAGAGGCAGACACTCAGACTCGCTTTTACAAACAGGTTAAAAGCAAATCATGTAGCAGCTTATATTTCAAACATTCCAGTGTAAACGCTGGGAAGCACCTGCCAAATATGTGGAAAAGCATAGACACGCCAATGTTTCCCTGGCTTTATTTTATTATTATTATTATTTTGTGAAATCATATTAAAAAATTGACTTGATAAATGCTGTTATGGCAAACATATAAAACATTGTCTCATATAACTTCAAGGGGGGGATCTTATTTTACATTGCTGATGCCTGCAGTCAGTCCCAACAGCAGACGCATTGCTCATTCACTCACTTACTCATTGATGGTGTCAGTAGTTTCATTCATACAATTGTAACTTTTGTCATGCACATGCTCTGTGTGGAAGTTTGTGTGGGCTCCCATTTCACTCAGGCGGGGTTTAAGTGGTTCCTTTGCTGGCACGTGTTGCTTTGCAGAAAGGCACATTAAGGGGCACCTCTCTAAAGAGTAACTATAGCCTGGCATGCAAACTGCAAACACGCCATTAAACACAGACCTCAAAGTTGAAAATCTTCCCTAAACAAACGAAGTTCCTGTCCCTAAAGACTCCATTAGCCATTTTAGTACCATCCATAAAACACTGTTACAAAAACAATCTTTCTGTTTAAAAAAAAAAAAAGTCTGATTGACACAGGCTATGAAAAAAGAATCAGCACAGAAACATCTCTTAAAGAAATGAGCGTCAGAGTGGCCTTCAGGGGCTTAATAAGGTTTCGCCACAGCTGGCCGCATAACAGGAGACAGTGTGGAGACATGCAGTCACGCTCAACTTCCTCTCTTACAATGCAGAGGTCACAAGTAGACCTCTTCACACCTTCCTTAACCTTAACACTTTGTTCAGTGCAGTTGCAGAGAAGCAGATAAGCGTGCAAAACTGCCCTCTGCGCACCAAGATGAGCTGGTAATGAGTTTACACGATAATCTTCAAGGCACAAAGGGGTTTAGTTTTGTTGGGGTGGTCAAGTCTCACCAAATGGAAGACATTTTGATTTCATTCTGTCACACAGTCCTGCAGTGTGGGTTTATGTGTGTTTCACTTTATTGGAACACATCCAGAAAATATGTATGCAGTTTTGAAATAACAATATGTGTAACTTTCCCTTACACTTGTAAAATAGCATGAGCCTGGGTTTCTTAAAACTGTAGTAGAACTGTAATTATTGTTACTGGTAAAACCTGACTGTGTTTGTCCAACTATTTTATGTCGACAAATATCTGTTGTGTGCTGACACAAAATGCAGGTTGGAGCATGTGTTCACTTAATGTATATCATTTCTTATTAGTAAACCGTTTTATTTCATCAGATGGCATAATAAAGAAGACATAAAACAACTTTTGGGATGTCAGTGTTATCACTCTCATTTGTTAACATGGGCACTGTAATAAATATGCAGCCGTGAAACACACGCCACGCAACCAGTCATCCTCTAATGTATACATGCATATCACTGTTAATCACTAGAAACAATAGCTTTTATTGTTTGTCCACCAATTGGCCAGTTCCTCTTCTCTGTTTTGACATTTGTTAATAATTGAACCATTTTGTTTATGTTTGAAAAACCGAATCATATTCAGTTTATGTTATTTAACAACGATGCCCACCTGTTTATGTGCTAAGTGCAGATTACCTATAAATACATACTGCTGGTGACATAGTGCATGTGTCTATTTAAATACAACATGCGGCATACAGTAACGAATGTGCCTATTTGTGTGCAGCATTAGCAACAGAAACTTGAGACTCTAAATGAGATGCAACTTTGAACTTAATATTGGGTCTACTTTCAAAATATGTGTGGCTTGTGAGTAATTAAATTACTCTTATGAAATGACAATGTCATGAGAACTGCAACTTTCTCATAACAAAATTATCTGTAGCACATACTGTAGCAACTAAAAGCCAATGTGTATGTCCATACAGTACATAATGACAATACGTTTCCAGCTGATACAATGTTCACATGCACCTGTTAACATGCTTAACTCCTTTCATTTCATTATTCCTCTCATTGGTGGGAGTGGAACAAACTAACAACAGCCACACATTGAGCTACAGAAACTTCCATGTACTTAATGACAAGTTGTGATAAATGCCATTTTATGATGTTTGGAAATAACAGCTGTTGCTCAATCCAGGGGATTAACATTCATCTCCAAAGAGCTTAGACACAGAAAGTAATGAGGCCTCACATCAGTGCGAAACCTGTCTGATCTTGTAGCGCGCACGCACACACACGCACATATACACACACACATGTTTCCATGACTTCAGAGGACATTGCATTGATTTACATTCATTTCCTGGTGACTTATGCTAACCTTAACTAAAATTACTAGTGCCCTAAGCCTAACCTCAGCTTAACTTAAAACATTTCTTCACCTAAAATATAGTAATTTACATTATGAGGAATTTTTGTCCCAATAAGGATAATGTGACTGTGTAAACAGATTTAGGTCCCCACAACATAAGGAATACCAGGTACACACACACACACTCCATCACCCACCCTGGTTTTCAAACACTAAAAACATAGTCTGTGGATGTCAGTCCTCAAGCTTAAGACTAAAAGCACAGCGAAGACAACAGAGTGATTTTCTTGTCACTTTGAAAAGAAAAACTTATTTTGGGTCTCACAGTCATGGTGATGTTTCCACTTTAAAATCTGCTCACATGGATGAAGGGAGTCTTAGCCAAATCCATTCACACTCTGTGTAGATTAAAAATATGATATCCATTAAGTGGTGACATTGAATGCATAAGCGCTTACATATCTTTTACAATTCCATGTGGAAGAAAAGGGGAGTCAAGCTGTTAGTCAATGACAATCAACACTGAAAGTTCTTTGTGAGAAAGTCATCAGAAAACCATTTACTCATTCACCTTCTCATGCTGAGATGACATTAAGTGAGTTCTAAAGCATCTGCTGCGACATGTCAAGAGACTGGAACTCATGAGTCACCTCGTTGCGTACTGTCAGAGCTATTATTTATCAACAACAGGCTCTCACGAAGAACGACAAAACTAAATTAGAGACGTGCAAACTGTTTTTTTCTATCAGAACTGTCAAACTGTCAAATTAAAATGCACAATTCTCTCAAAGAGACAATTCAGAGTTAATTATTGAGTCATAGTATTAAAAAGGAAGGAATGAAGCACATAAAAGAGTGATACTTTGACATACGTGATTTAAGGTAGCTTCTGATTTCCTGCTTGCCTGAACCTCATTTGCCATACAACAAAGGTGCTTGGAAGGTCTAACTTATAATTATGATGGCTACTGTTGGAGTCAGGCCTTGCATCACTCTGTGTGAGAGATAGTCTCACTACTGTTCAACACAGGCCCATGACAGGGGTATACTTGTGAAAGTGTCAGGACCTTGCTTAATTTGCATTTCTGGAACACAATGAATGAAAGAGTTTGTTCTGGTCTGTGTGTCCAATTGAAAGGGTCCATTAAGGAGTGTTTTAGGATTTCCTCTGTGTTGGATCGGATGTTTGGGAGCTGGTTTGTGGAGAAAAGTGCCAGAATGAAGAAAAGCAAATTGTTCTGAATGACATGATGTCTTGACTGTATGCAGATGATGTACTGCTTGACATCTTTCCGTGTGTCAAAAGGTGGGCTACATGACAAGTGGCCACACCAGTCAGGTTGGGAAATGTTTCAACAGAGAACGAACATGTTGGAAGTCTAAGGTCATGGTGTTTGGTCTCACTTTCTGAGCCAAGTATCCCCAAAGGTTGTTTACAGCAAGTCAGATGTTGCAGTATCCCCCTGTTAAGTCTGCTGACTAACATTTATACTGTGCTGTATGGTGCTGCCAGGAGTGAGGCATAGGTGATGATTATTATTGACTGATTACAGATGATTACAGATGAATGTTAAGACATTATAGTAAAAGTTAACAATGGAACCTAAAACAACAACAGAACAATACAAATCTCTCACTGTGAAGAAGCAGGATAGGGATCAATAGTACTTAACAGTGAGCATGTTTTCAAGATGAGATTAGTACTAATGCCACACTGTCATCAGATTATCTTTTAACAATATGTTGATGTTAACATGTAACAAAAAACTTGTTATATCTTATTTTCTGACAATCAGCACTGAAAGTACTTGGTGAGAAGGTCTTCAGAAAGCCATTTCCTCCTGCACCTTTTCATGCTGAGATGACATTAAGTGAGTTTTGAAACATCTGCGGCATCGTGCCACCACATCATGTACTGTCACTATATCTTCGATTTATACTATATCTTAAGTCAAAGATATAGTTTTAAATTTTAACACATAAATCATGTTTAGACCTGTATTATTTTTTTTGTTGGTGTAGAACAGAAGTAGTGCATTATTGGTAGTCAATTCAAAGAAGCTTTGAGACTATGAGGTAAGATTTATTTACCGTTAAGTGAACAAAGTACTTTACAACCTTAAGCTTAAAAATTTGTTATGATGCTCTGTCAAAGTCAGCTGTTAAGGTATGAACATATGTGAAATTGAATATTAGGTAAGTAGGTAGAGCACACTAAGTGATAGCTGGACAATCTATGTCAATGAATTGGTTAAAGATGAGAAATTTCAGCCAACCAGGGTTTTCATTTCAGCTCTGTACATATGAACACCTGCCATAAAGTGCTACATCAAGTGTTTGTATATATTTAGTGTGAGAGAGGCTGTGACCCCCCAAACAGACTGAAAGTGAGGAAGCATGTGAGAGACAAATACATACAGGAGATAAGAGGAGGGAGTTTTGGGAGTAATGTCTACAGCACAGGAGAGAGAAATCCATGGGAATTCAACTCATTAGCATATGAATCACATTCCAGCAGCAGAAAAAAAAGGACAGACACTCTGATAGTTCAGAGCCAGTTGTTAAGAAATACCAGCAGTAGCAGGTAAAGGCGAAATCATTGCACCAAACACGAGGGTCAAAGTTGATCCTCCCATAGTGTGCTACAAAAGTAGACTAAGGGCTTCACATACCCAAGGAAAATTCAGTATGATAAGGATAAAACAATACATTTTACCATGACAAACACACATTGATTTATACAAGCTTGAACAACACTTGCACAATGCGCTCCGTGCAGTTCTGAAAATTAAATGAAATGCTGTTCCAAACCGAGGATTCTTTTTAAAATAAGATTTACTGAGTCCATCATATTTTTTTATTTATTTTGGTGAATGATTCAACTAGGAATGCACTGACTAGCTTACAAATGATCAGTTGTGTATCATTTTTTTTCATAATAATTTTGCTCAGTAATTTTAGTCAGAATATCACACAACCTGAAAGAATAAAATGTCCTGAAATGTTTTATTCAAACTTTATTTTGTAAAAAGGTTACAGACCTTGTCTTTATTGTATGTCATCAGCATAATATAATTGCATTTTTTCACTACTTTCATACATTTTACAGCCAAAATTATAAATCAAGGCAATGATCCACTTTTGGCAGCTTGTACTCGTCTATATATTTGGAGGAGAAATAAAATGAATAAAGAATAAGTAATAGTCACTTAATACATCTGTAACACAATTTTTATTCTGCATTCAGCACAATTCGCTTCAGTAAAATGAAATATGTGTGATTAATTATAACTATATTATGGTACTTTCATTGGGATGTTGCTATTTTAATCTTAGAATCTTAATTCTTCCACCATGGCTGTCCACTTACTGTACATGGCTTGGAAAAAAAAACCCACTGGAAATGCTTCACATCAGCAGCAGCACGGAATGTGACATGTTTGAGTTTCTCATAAGTTGTTGTTGCTCATGCTGATCCGCCTCAAAGGAGGGCTAACGTGTATGAACATGGAAACTATGCGTCACAGCAAAATTCTTTACTACTGTCAAACACGCGAGACTCTTTATCTTTGGCCCGCGCTTCCATACTCACGCTTGTGTCTACTGTACACTCAGGCTTAGTGGCGATGCCCTGATTTTAAACTCACCTTAGCTGCTTCCTCTGCACAGGCTACAGAACCAAAGCAGAAAAAAAAAGATCCACAGAGAAGTCAGCAGGAGGTGACCTCACACAGAGAGAATGTTTGGACCATCGTCTGGTGAGGGAGGACATGCTGTCGCTGACAACAAGGCAATGTGCTGTATATGTCACAGTTCAGTTCTGAAAGTCTGTCTCAAAGTGAATGGCCTGAAAGAGAGGTCTTAACAGCATTGTGTAAAAGCAAAGAGGAGAGATGAATGTCGTGAAGAGTATTTCAAGTGCCAGCAGACCATGTTGCTCGCTCACTAAGAGGAATGCAGCTTATTGTCTGTTGAACCTGTGCAAAAAGCTCCTGTGAATGTAGCACCAGGTGGTAAAGGGAGGCTCAGGACGGCCGACATGATGTCCCTCAAAAGCCCGATCTTCTTGCGCTTCTTCTCTGAGCACTGGAGAGACCTCAGCTACACCAGTTCAGACGGGGTGCAAAGTTATTTGTGCCCCCTGTGTGAGGTGTTGATTTCACCAAGCAGTTGTTGGCTGGAGTGGTCGTGACCTTTGCTCTCGGTGGTTAGGAACAGCCAGAGCCAAGAGGCAGAACGCCAGACACCATAGTAACCAGGCTGCTGGTCTCTACACTGGAAAGATTTACTAAGAGCTTCTTCAGGACATTTCCTGTTTAATCCCGTGATGGCTGAAAGTCTGATGCAAACAAATCTGTCAGCGAATGTTTGCGAAGATAGATGGGACAGACATGCTGAAGAAACAATCAGTGTCTGACAGTGACCCCTCTATTTAAAGCCACAGTGTTGACTCGGGTAAGTTCCTGTGTCAGTGGCTCCTGTAAATATTTCACAAGCATTCCAAACGTGGACTGGTCGTCCTCAGTGCAAAGCAGTAAATCTCCTCACCAAATACACAATTCAGTGCTCAACTCATTTAATTTCTATTCCAGGGTCATTTTCCAGTCTGTGTCAACCAACCATAATTAAATTTCTGAGATGGAGGTGTGTGTGTGTGGGTGTGGGTGTGTTTCTGCATGTCCTTTTATGGTACAGATACAGGGAGTACAGATACACACACTAGCACTCACAAAAGGAAAGACCGCGGGAATTACATGGCAAAGCCACCTGCCATCCCTTGTCAAACATTAAAATTCTCCTTTCTATTTGTTTTGTCCATTTATTTTGTATGACAGAGCTGTTGTAATGGAGACCATATTTAATAAAACCCGATGTGGCAAAGGCCATTTTCAATTTGCACATCAATTAATTTACGCGTGTAAAGTTCAAATATGGCTACACGTTTCAGGCAGCTGCTATCTTCCATTTCCAAGAGCAGACTCAGAAGAGTACACAGAGTGCTTACTTTATTCATGCAGATTATCTTCTCATTATTGTGCATCTCTGGAAATGCAAACACAATCACATTCTTTTCAGATTCATTCTTTTCTGCAGTGGTGACAGGCATTCTGCTTGGCTTGCCAACTACTTTAAAGCACTCTTTGCAAATTGCTCCCAACTTTTGTAGTTTGTTAGTGAAAGTAAGACTGTAGCGAGCAAATTAAGGTGAAAATTTACTCTTAAGTGTTGTTCAGCATGAATTGACAGCAGTGGAATTTAAATAATTCAACATAGCATGTACGTTTGAATTATTGAATGCATTGCAGTTGCTTTTGCTTGAAGCAGGTTACAGCCAGTCTGATATCGTGCATTGATCTTTATGGCATGAAATGTTGTTGATTTGGTACATCTTCCATCGGCTTTCTTATCAGCCAAATACCCAACCATGTCTGCCACATCAGTACATTTTTAACATATACAATACATTTACTCTTAGAGGGTTTTGGGCTGAAAACCAATCCACATATTTAAGTATCTGAAATCCTGTAGGAGTAAGAGAAGTTCTTTGTGCTGACCAGTTTATATCCCCTCATGTAGTGGCTGCAAGATAATAGCTTAATGCCGTTTATTTTAAGTGACTGGCAAGGAGATAAAACCCTTCCCTGCACATCACTGATTAAGTGTCTGAAAAACTCGCCCCCTGCCTGGTAAAGCTCACACTACACTGGCTGTGCCAAATGGATAACAATGAGCTGCACATTTGCTGACAGCAGCTAAACTTATACCCTACTCTGTCACGACACATTTGGCAGCAGTGCAGATTTATCCAATGCATTTGACAATTACAGTGTATTACATGAATGTGCTATATATAATATTACACATCAATGAATTATAGTAATATTTCATTTCAGTTATGGAGGTGTTTTTTTTTTTTTTTTGTCAGTTTACCACCTGTGTTAAGTCAGGTTTTGAATTAGAGCGCCATCACTGACAGAATATTTTAAAACTCTCCTGACAGCCTCCAATTATACAATCACCTAGGTTCCTGAGAGGTAATTATGTCTTCTCTTTCTCAGCATGGCAAACCAAGTAGGTGGAGACCATGCATGCCTGGCATGTGGCAACACATGCAGGATGTAACTGTCACAGGGTGCAATGGAGTAGAATCGCTGAAAAAGTAGTGGTAAGGGATTTACTGGGCCACTTTTTTATTGCTGTTGTTTCATTGTTAGAATAGATCACCTTTTTTGCCTCCAATAAACAATAAAACATAGATGAGCTCTGTTTTATTTTTTTTTTAATTCGTAAAATAGAGAGATTCCTTAAGAGAAAAGTAAATTTAAGCATGAGCTGAGCCACAGAGGGCCCTTAAATATGTGCTTCATAATTTTTAAGTATGCAACCTGATGAAGGTCTCCAGACAACAGCTTATCAAAAATAATCAAGTTAAGTCAGTTTTGGTCATAACTCAAATTCCAGCCCCTCTAAGACACTAACCACAGATTTTCAACATTAAAATGATGTAGCGGTGGGGATGGTAAGCCGTCAAATGTGGAGGTGGATGTGCGGAGATGGGCTGTGAAAGTGGTATCAGGTGCGTTGATCAACTCTCTTGGGCTGTGAGCAGCCTGTCTCGTGTATCTGTGTCGAGTGAAATCATGATGGGAGTAAGACTTGCTGCAGCTGCTTTAGTTAGATTTAACACTGAATGAACAATTAACATGGAAGGAATCGAACCTGGCCCCAAGCACAGCAGCAGTGATGAGGAAACCCCAACTTCCATGCTCCTTCCATCTGTTAAATGGTTCACCATTAGTGCTTGGAAATATCTACGTTTCAAAGTTGTACAATGAATGCATAACGTCAAGCGTTCGTTAAAGTTGGAGCTAAGACTAAGTGACATTTTTAAAGTCACTATGACATGATTTAAAATAATGTATCATCGGGTGGGGATAAAGCCTTAAAGGTAAGGAGAAAAGCAAAAGCAGAATCAAGGCCTGTCCATCAGACATCCCTTGAAAATCCACACATGACATTGCTAACATTATAGTCAGAGCTCATTTTTGGGTAAGAAAACACCTAAAATTATTATAATGAATGTGAAATAAAATTAGACTTTTGGTGACATTTTAGTGTTGAGGAAAAGTTCACATCATTGGAGATGACAAGCAAGAGATTGCATACCCTATCTTTAATTAGACCCTATAACAAATGATTTCTGGACCAAATGTTTGAGCCGAGAGACACGTTTATGAATACCGGGTGTAAATCCTTTGTTTGTTTCCAGATAATTGTTCATGCCTGGTGGTGAATGTTTTGCTAACATGCCCACGTTTGTTGCCGTCATTTGAGACTGAAGTTCATGTGAACGGGAGAGACAGAGAGTACACCACGCCTGACTGAGCACAAAACTGGAAGTGTGTCAGATTTAAATTAAAAGCTGACCTGTTTCTCATGTACTAAGTTGAATTAATTTAATGAAGCCTCAGCCAGCATCACTACAGGGAGTGCAGACCCCAGGATTCCCCAGTTTACAACATTTCATTCAAGCTGGCTCGCACAAAGAAAGAGACTCGACCCACTTCACAGTGAAAAAGCTGCTGTGGAGGCTTGAATAGGCAGAAATAACAGGGATGAGCGCGACCGATGCTGTGGGCAACTCAACTGCCACTGCTCCCCTACAGTGGTCAGATGCAGGAAGAGACATGAAAAGATGTGGTCTCATGATGAACAGATAAATGAGAAGCTTCCTGACTTTTGAGGTGCAAAACAAGTGAGATTACTAAATAAGGCCATCAAACCTAAATAATAATAATCTAAATATTTCTGAATTGTAAATGTGTTGATAAAGGATCTTGAATGGATGAAGCACCTCACACCAGATAATTACACATAGAAGATATATAGATACAGATTTGTTTCTCAGTTTTGAAATAAAAAGAACCTGTACTTAAACAGCTGCCTATGCAGTAAGCTGACTGTTTATTCTTTCTGCTGCGTTAACATAAAGCTGCCTGGAGGTAATTCACTTTGAAAACTCACCCATGAGACGATCAAGAAGAGTGATGAAGACAATCGAGGTTCCCCACAAGAGACAGTTTCCCAGAGATGAAAACTTTTTGTCCTTGATGTGACTGAGTCCTGACAGTGTGGCAAAACGTAACATCTCCTTCAAGAAAACAAGCCAAGTGCGTCACCTCCTTTTTTTTTTTTTTTCCCTTACCTCAGTGTGCCGCCCAGCGTGTGAAACTCTTTGACTGACGGCCAAAAGTGCACACTCAACAACTGCAACTCTGACTCAAGTCTCCACAAGGTTGTCCCTCTATTTTGAAAGCGACACGGGTCAAAGGGCACGCAGTAACTCTGGTTAAGACTGGTGTGTGGAATGACTGCTGTCATGGACTATTAGCGGCATGCGGCCAGCTCACACAAAACGTGGGGGAAAAGTTTCCCTCCGCGTGCACATGATCCTCAACTGTCATTCGAGGTGAAGTCATCACTTGTTGCATCCATTCATAATTCTAACCAGAGCACAAGTGTGGGACTGCTTCTGAGAACCAATACTACTACTACTTCTGAGAACTAATATGCATCCAAATAAACACAGTCAAATACGCGTGTCATTACAAGTATTTCAATCACAGTTTTTCCAGTTGCCTTCTTCGAATGAACCAAACAGGATGGCTCTTTCTTCTATTACTGATGTAAACTTGTCTATTATTGCAGAGCTTCTCACATTATTGTGTTTATTGCAATTATTTTCTTCTCATATCCAATCCAATCCAATCCAACTTTATTTATAAAGCACTTTAAAAACAACAACAGCTGAAGCAAAGCACTGTACATTAGAGATAAATAAAATAAATAAACTACTGAAAAATACTAAAAGATAGACAAAACAGTAAAACAACGTAGAGTGTACATATGCACACACATATACAGTGCATCCGTGCAGCAAGGGAAATGGACAATATACATATACGTATGCACACAAACATGCATGTATACATACATATACGCTGCATACATATACAGAATATATACATATATATAAATATATATGTACTCACACATACTCACTCTCTCTTTCTCTCACACACACACCTACATATATACACAAACAAACATAAAAACATTAAAAACTGGTTAAATCAATGCCTCATACTGGGTTGAAAGCCAAAGAGTAAAAATGGGTCTTAAGATGCTTTTTAAATACAGACAGGGAAGGGGCCTGTCTAATATGTAAAGGGAGATCGTTCGGAATCGGGACATATGAAAAGGTGATGTAGCAAACAGCTATAACTTCACAGCAAAAGTGCTTCTTTACAATACATGCATGGTATGTACATAGACAGATTGAGTGGAGGAGGAAAAAGGGCATAAGACCATGCCTCTGCTCTGTTTGTACAGTACGCGTTTACACCCAGCTATATCAGCTCTTAGAGATAACAAGCACAGCTCACAATAATAAAACAACATTGTGCGTTGTGTTTTTACGCCCAGTTGAAACATCCTGTCACCTGGAGTGTCTGATGGAATGTGAAGTCCGGCTATGTGGAGGGAGAGCATTCTTGGAGGAAACAACGAGCACAAACAAACACATACAGCACTGACAAAATGCCAGGCTGTGCTCACTTGAGCACTTCAGCTTGTGTAAGTTTATGGTTAAGTATAGGGCTTAAATTATCTAATTGTGTTACAAATTAATCATTTAAGTAATTCCTTTTTTTCTGAAAAAAAAAAAAAAAAAAAGATAAAGAAATAATTGATTCCAGCCTCAACTATAGAGTAAAATAAAGTGTTTTACAGGACGTCTTTGTTTTCTATTAGTGTGAAATGAAAACTTGGGGTTTTGTTTGATGGGTAGTTTCCTTCTATAATGATTAATTAAGGTTTATAAATGATTGATAGTTTAATAAAGAAAATATAATATATGGCATTATACTGGCTGGGCTTATACTATGAATGTACTGTTGACATTCACATTCACTACATCTGTTGAACATCTGTGAATCTGATCGGTCTTTGTTTATAACTGTTGCTTACTTCGCCATGCACTTACTGAAAATAGAGTAAACAAAGCACATGCAGTTAGTTGATCCTTGCTGTAATCAGAGAATCAAATCACAAAATAAACAGTTCTCATACGCACCTGTAAGCAACTTTAACTAAACACTTTTGTTGAGTGTGAATTTAGGAATTTGTGCACACCTTGGCACTTGGTAAGGCCCCTTAAATATATGCTTACAAAACAAGAATCACACAAACACATCACCAGGTCACAGTACACAAACACACCACCAGGTCCTCAGAAATTAGGTTCTGCCTCAGTAGGACTCGGATTTGGTCTCCAAAAGAACTACTGGTCAAAACATTGACCATGGAAACAATAAATACACACACATGCACACACGCACAGCAGAAGCAACTGTGGCTCAAAGTCAGGAGCTTAGTAATCAACAAGAAAGTCTTCAAAACCTGAAGAAAAATGTTTTTAGTACACTGAAAAGCCCCTGATGAAACATTAGTTAGTAAACATTAATTAGTGAATAAATAAAAAACGAAATAGGCCATAAAAATGTCCACTCTCACAAGGCCTTGTCATTATCGTCAGACTTTCTTTCCAATTAGCCCTTGAACCAGCAGTGAACATACTGTATGTGTAACTTTGACATGAGCCTCTACCAGCACACTCCTTGCACAGAGTTCACATATTCACATCCATTATAAATCCATTGTGCTGTGCTGACCTGTAATCTTGACGCTGATTTAGTGTTTATCTCTGGTTTAAAGCTCTTCATTGACATTTGTGTAAAACCTGTGGATTCCTTGCCATTCCTTGATATTTCACACCCTTGACAGCAGATTATTTTTTGGCAGAAAATTCCCACTGGTAGTTCACATTGAACCCTGCCATATTCTTTTTAGCAACAGATAAAACATGCGAAAGCTATAGCACAGAGGAAACAGTGGAGAAAATGTAGTTGCCATGGTGATGGATGTATATTTCACTGGTGCCAGGTCTTTCATGCAGTCTAACAATGCCCCCTAGTGACATCTTAGATGGCGTTGCAAACCAGGGAAGCTGCTAAATAATCCAGAAACTGTATTTTTGTATTGTATTTTCACAGCTTTGCACCCAAAAAGCTCAGACAGCTGGAAATGAGTCACAGTAACATTTTTTTTTTATTATTTTTTATTTTCACCTTCAATACTGTACATATTGATACATAATTTTAAAATCATCTGTTTTCAGGGAAATATGTGTTGACTGATAAATATGAGAACATCTGAATGTTTGTCCAATTTTCATATTACAACAAAGTTTGCGTATCACAAGGTTGATTTCATGTGGAGGATAGACTGTGTTTTCGTGTATTTGAGCGTGAAACAGGATTTCTGCCAGCTGCAGTGATTTGTCCCTGACTGTATGTCTATGTATGTAGGTTTTTTAGTTTGTTGGGCAGGAAATGTTTCTAGGGAGCTTCTAATACAGAGGTACTGTAGAGGTTGTCGCTTTTATATATTGGAGAGAAACTCCAAAAGGCACTTATGAGCACAACACACTTCGTGTGGTTTCCATTCAGTTGCGTGTTATCTCGATTATCTCAGACAGCGAATTTAGATCAAATTAAATAATATATCAGTTTACTGAATCTGCTGATCTAGCAGGTTTTACTGAGTCTTCACCACTATCTTGTAGCTGCAAGTGGCTGCCACATTATCATATTTTTTAAGGACCATGGCTCCCTGGTGACTTGTTAAGAATGCAGCGTATTATCAAACCTGTGACACTTTGGCGAGCTTCAGTTAATTTTCAGTGTTATGCTTCAACCTGCCCCAGAAAACATCACAGTAGGTAATTTGAAATCCTTGGCAGGATGTGGCCTAACTCCCCTAAATTGTGTTAGCATTGTTTTAATTTGGCACTGACCTTCAGATAATTGTAAAAAAAGGTAAATAAGGCAGAATGCATGAAAGAGATGGGGGAAAGTAGACAAATCATATTGAGAGTGGTGCGGCAAAATGTTAATTATTTGAATTATTTGAAATGTTAATTATTTGAATGTAAGATTTAATTGATGTGGAACACAATTGGCAGAGAAGGAATCTTGGCATATTTGAAAATAATTTAAACTTGAATTATGGCCCATACAATTCATGCAATGGTTTCCACACAGGACTTTCCTCTAACAGTCATTTTGCCATTTCAAGGCAATATTATTCAGACTGTGAATTTAAGTGACACTTCAAGGATTACCCATAGTAGAAGGCTGTACTAGTGCTCACTGTATGAAATCATCCAATTATAAACGTCTTTGTATTGATACCCAGCATGTGAGCACACTGACCTGAAGATGTCAAGGATCAGCTACACCAAATCCTTTCAGCACAATATTCAGTATCTATCCACTAAGTATAACCCAGGTGTTCTTTGCACTGTCTCAATCAACCAACCTTGCCTTTAAGTGTCAGATTCATAAAAGAGCCCCAGAATTGAAGACAAGAGTGAGCAAAAAAAGGAACTAATGCTTTGTGGAGCAATTCTGAAGAACAAGGCTTCGCAGAATACTGAACATGCGTCCAGTATCGCAGGAGAGTGCTGGGTTGTTTTTGTTTTTGTTTTTGTTTCTTTTGGTTTGTTTGTTTGTTTTGTTTTTGGCGGTCAAATGCATTGTGAGGACTCGACTTGTCACATCTTTCAGTTGCACTAGGAATGAATTCTCTCAATTCTCTCATATCTGCAACATGACAACAGTGTAGAAATAAAATGGGCACAAAATAGAGATGTACTTGGAATAAATGTTCACTGATATGAGAAATCAAAACCAAATGACTAACCTCATTTATTGCCTCAGGACCCAGAGATGTGAATGGGTGTGAGACTGTGTGTAATATTGGTGTTGCAGTAGAATAAGAGAAGTTACATCATAACCACTTAGCAGTGTTTACAGGTAGCTTCCTACTAATCTATTGGAACCCAGGGGAAGAGTGAAATGTTAAGAATGTTCAAATTTGTGTGCATTTGGGGGATATGTAACTGAGGGTTGCATTGTTTTTCTCTATTCTGCTGTCTCTCTCTCTCTCTCTTTGTCTGTCTCTCTTTCTCCCCTTGTCCATGTGTGTATGTGTTCATGTAAATAGGATAAGCGTGGTATGAATAAGTGTTTGTATATTCACATGGCTCAAATGGGAGAACAACTACACATTGCTTTGCCCAAATGAATACACAAACCATTTACTATTGATTATATGCTGTCAACATGGCTTGAATTCTGCTTTGTTCAAATTGGTCAAAACCTTGTGCACCATATTTTCCAAACTAACACCAAATCCTAACTTTGAAAAATAACACTTGTCAAAGTTTGTTCAGCATTTGTTTGTTATCTATTCACAAACATTGTGCAGCAGTTTGCATAAATGTTTCAAAATGTAATGTAAAATGCAGATTAATTAATACAAACTCACTTAATGAATCTTATTGAATGGATTTTCTGTTTTGTGTGTCAGTACAGTGACCATTAACGGATCCCTTATGTTAATGAAGGCATTTGAATAATTCATGTGTTTGACATCCTGAATGCTCCGATATACGACTGCAATGGATAACAGCTGTGTGTGTTAAAAATTCAAGATGCAAGCAGATGTTGATGGAGAAAACAAAAATAAAAACCTTTTACACTATTTCTGTATCATTTTAAATCAACAATGTTTGTGTCAAATTTTTTAGCTCTTTAGCAGGGAGTTGAGGTTGATTTAAGACTACAGTTTTGGATTTTTGTGTACCACATATTGATGTCGGTGTCTAACATCTTTCAAAGTCATTGAAAGACAAAAAATTTTTGTCTTTAACCACAGCGAATATGCCTGTGGTCGTTGATGTGTGTTCAATTGTGGGGAATCACTGTGAGGCATTGACCAGTAGAGAGTAAACATTCATTAAAAAGAAGCAATTGAAAATCCATATAGCAGTGAGCACCTTGGACCTATACCCCAATCACCTGGATAGATCTTTTTTTCATTGAACACTTGAGAATAGTGTGCCAAAACAAATGCCACCAGCACTGTACACATCTATGATGTGTGTTTAAATGCAGGATCCCTCTCTGGAGTGATTGTGTTACCCCAGTGTTTGTTTCATTATACTGTTCACTTACATATAAGACTCTCATTATGAAGGACTCTGACTCCAATGGCCTTGTTTTCTCACGAAGGAAGCGATCGTTTTAGTAAAGTAGAAGCCAAGGCCCGGTAGCACATGTCTGGTGAAAGGGATGAACTTTGCTACTAATTATTATGATTATTATTATTATATTGAAGTACATGACAGAATTAATCTCATTCCTTGTTGAGTACTGAGACAGACACTGTAATTAAAGTGAGCTTGGTTTTATAGTTGCTCGCTCTGTAACATCTGCCTAAAGGTATCCGATTATTTTCAGGAAACTGAAAGCGTGATGGGCCATTTTTCTTAGCATTTCCTCACCAGTGTCCCCCTTCTAGCTTTAAACTGGACTGATATGCTTCTATTTTCCAAGACAAGTAAAATCTAATATGTAGGCAAGTTGATATTAAATAATACATGATGGTAAATTGATTCAGTTCCTCCTTTTTATTTTGTGTTTGTTTTTGAATAAGATAGGTTCAAGTTGTCAGTAAATAGCGGCTCTTTCCTGCCCAACTCTGTTCTCCAGAAATTAATAGAATAAAATATGGTGTTACGGCCAACAAAGACTGTGTGAACAGTTTCATGCAGCTTCTATTAGAGAAAATAGATAGTCCCATGTAAGGTAGGCTGACCTTGTGGGTCCAGTAGAGTTATTGATTACAGATGTCAGACAAAATAATATTTGCCAGTAATATTGGCCATACTGACTTGTATGCCTTGCATGTGTACAACACACATACACACGCACACAGGCTTGTGCAGCTATTGGGCACTGCATCATCTTCCATTCCTTTGTACAGCCTAAACAAAGTGTTATCCCTAACCTCCACCACAGCCATGCTTAATCCTTACATTAACCTAACTCCAATCCAAATTGTGACTCTAAACTTAGCAGTTCACAAATTAGGTTCTACTTTATTGTGACAGGTTTTAGTCTCCATAAGGATTACTGGTCCCAACAGGGTCAGTGTCTATGCCTGATAAAGTCCTAAACAGGTAACACACACACACACACACACAATGAGGAGCTGGTGAAATAAGAGGTAAAATATTTATAAGTAATGAATATTCAGCCGAGAGTACTTTTGCATCATCCCCCACAACAGTTTTACAGTTTAAATATTTATAGCTGCCTAAACAAATAAAACTGCCGCAAATCCTAAACATAGGGGTGTCTAGGTGAGCATAAACAAGAGTTACATGGGGCTTGTCAGTCTCTATGGATATGAAGGAGTTTGGGAGAGCTAAAAGCATCATTTAAATCTGTACGTCTGTACGTATCCTGCAGACAGGTAAAGCATCTCTGGATATGACAACAGGACAGACTTGCTGTATGAAAATTCATATCATGTCACAGGTTCTGCTATTTAACAATGTCCTCTTCCCACCCCTTCTCCACTGTCTCAAACTCCTAACTAACAGCAACAAAGCAGCTCTGATTCAGTTATCACTCAAATGTGGCTATCCAAACGAGGTGCACAGGGAAATGCCTATTCAGACTGACATGAAGATGTGGGCAGTAACATCAGCTGCCACCTGCTCCTCTCCTAGTGTTTTCTGCTCAGCAGTGCAAGGCTACTGTCAGTGAGACTAAATCTGCCAACAGTGCGACTTCAGGATTTAAGGACCTTTAACCAGGGCATAAAGGCAGTGGGAAATGATGATGCCAGTGCAATTTAATTTTATCAAAACTTCAAGGTTGGCCTAGAGGTAGAGACACTATCAACAAACTCTGGTGAGAAACTCTACTGTTGATTTCTGGTGTTGGTGAGGAAGGTGACCTATTAAATTCACAACCATCAACTCTAAGGTGGCTGTTGTTTCAGAGAACAAACACAGCTTAAGAGCCCTTGAGACAAACACTAAACCCCAAATTACTGCGAGGGTGATGTACTGCTGCTGAGAATAAGACACTCTGTGGCCTCTTTGTGTTTCTTAAAGTTACTTTATGTTCAGTTGAAAACTCAAAGTATATAAAAGCTGGGATTTTCTCTCTGTTACAGTAAAGCTGGTATAAAATTCAGCTGAGAAATGAGTCACTTGTGTGAAGCTCTGATTTAACGGTAGCCAGTGCTGAAATTGCTGCTGCACCACATGAACACACGTGAAATCATATAATAATAAAGCCTATTGCACACTTTGCTTAGCTGCTTCAGCAAAGAGCAGTGCTCACAAGTAGCCCATTGTCGGCACAACCTGAAACACTTAACAGGACATTTACTCAATAACCCTCCAAACTACAGCCTCTACATTAACACTGAGTTAAATCAACACCTCTGACAGTCTGTGGTGCGACTGGCCATGAGCTCAACTACCTTCACTTTGTTGGATTATTCACTGTACATGCAAGCAGAAAGCAGAATTCCATTTAGAGCAGTTGTGAAATTGTTACTTTATATTTTGTAACACATTTTTTTTATAATTTTACTTGACTATGAGTCTGTAATATAGTCTGAATTGATTGAGACTATAATTATTATTAAGCAACATTAACAGTATATACTTAATAAAGGTGTGTTGATAATTTGTGACACACTTTGTTACTCAGAAATCATAGTGTAATAAATCACAAGTATCTTTGCAACCCACTTTTTATTAGTTTGTGTAATAGAGCAAGATAAAGAGGTAATAATGGATACCTCAGTCTGCTGTTGCAAGAAAAGCTTTAGTTCACTTTATGCTCTATGGATCATTCTCTGTTCACCCCTCATTACAGCAAGCAAAATCTGTGTGGCACAAATGTAGATTAGTACAGTATTCCTGTATTACTGTGGGACTACCCAGTGTCTCAAAATGAAAAAAAGCTTATCAGTGCTTATGCATTTGTTTCTTTATGCCATGACAAGAAATGACTTAAAGTTTATTAAACATCTGATCATGGATTAATTGTGAAAAACTGCATGATTTTCCTTTGCCCATGTTAAACTTTAACAATTTTAAATCAATTTATTCTACATCTCAATTGATTAGATAAAGGGATGTATTGCTGCCAGATGCATTTACATAAAGAGACAGACTGAGCCGAGGACCTCAAACCTCTCTGTTGATTCTTAATTGTAGATCGTTTTTGCAGGCAGCAAATAAATAAATAAATACAAGTAAAAACAAAAAACAATTGGCCTGGAGAAAGATTTATCTCAAAGTAGATCTTTTCCTTCATTAGTCTTTGCAAGGCCGCCCTATAGAACCGAGTAAATTCTCGATTCTCTAAAGTAATGGACCTGTACAGCCATAGAAATGCAGCGTGCAATAAAAGGGATGCTTGCCCATTAGTCGTCTATGTAAGGTTGTTGAAAACAGTCTGGCTAATGAACTAGGGCTACCAGAAATGTGGAGAGGGAAAAAAGAAAAAACAATGAGGAAAAAAGGCTGAGGTTATTTGAGAGAGACAGAAAAAGAGAGAACATTGGGAGCAGCTGTGTTACATGTTTAAATTAACTGCAAATCATTTTAGATTGACAGTCACGTAGGTTGAAATGTTTTTTTTATGGTCAGAGTTATAATACAATATAGGAAATGGTTAATAAAAAAACGAAGGAGATTTATGGTTTTGTGGGAAATGATTACAACACAAGTGAAAGTGATGCAAGTTTGTATTTGTCGCAGGAGCTGTTAAATCTTTCATGAAATAATAAAGTAAACAATAGCGCTTTCCTCCAGTCCTGACAAATTGACAAATTCTCAAATTACTTTCCATTTACAAGAGACAAATTGCCCTCTATTTCTTCCCATGCATGCCTGTACGTGAATGTGTGTTTGTGCGTGTGCGTTTGTGCGTGTGCATATGTGTTTGTGCGTGTATGTCTTTCATACAGGAATCTTCACTTTCTGGTCCTAAAATGCTTCCATTTTTTCCTGCACAGCCTAAAGAATTTCTGTCAGGCGTGTAGTCGGGAGTTGAGCAATTCCCTGTGATCAAGAAACATCATAATTAACATCTTAAAATCCATTTGAAGTGTGAGCATTTAAACCTTTCTCTGCCGCTTTTTGGGAAATTGCTGTGTTTTGCTGCCTGTTAACCGACCTGCAGAGTGAGCAAATTAAGCGGTGATATTTTCCTCTACAAAATTGGGTTAAGCATGGGGCTCTCTGCATTATGCGATAAGCACAGATCTTGCCACCATTTGCAGTTTGCTTTGTGCTCTCCCAAAATTAGATGAGCTAGTAATACCGGAGAATGTACATCAAGCCTTCTTAATAGTTGAGAAATAAGACCTAATGACTTTTGCAGCTTAGCACATACATTCATGGCACAATGCTCATTGCCATCAAACACACAGTGAAAGAAGTAATACCTTCAGGGGTTTGTTATTAAGATCTGAAATCTGTGGACCTCAAGAGGAGTGGGATAAAATATTCTTGGAGAAAGCTCAACAAGTATTAAATGCATAAATAAATAACAGGTAAAAATTAAAGAAAATGTCATTGACTGCTGTATGAAGCATTTTTAAGGACATGCTGGCCATGTTAAAGAAACCTGGGCCTCAGTGTTCAGACAGAGTAACGGAGAGCAGTTGTTTGTTGGAGAATGGGAAAGTGAAGATGGAAAGGAAAAGATTTGGAAATGAAGAAAGTTTCATCCAGTGTTGTTATGGGAAATACATCATTTCAGCACAAACCAAAGCTGTCAGCGGATGCTTATCAAAAACAGTGAAATGTCAGCCTTCTGCAGCTCGCACACCATACAGCAATCCAATTTCTTTCAGCTGGCAATTGCACTTTTGAATAATCGTCAAGCAGTCGAAGTAAATGTTCCCCATACAGCCCAAAAATGTGTCTCAGAGGGCTTTACAACCTCAATTTACAACATCCTCTACCCTTGACTAGGACAAGTCAGTAGTAAACACTCACATTAGCAGAAACCTCAATAAGAGCTATAAAGGAAGAAAAGTTAGTCCATGATGGACAGACCTGCTGATGTAGAGTAGGAAACAAATCCTTTACATTAAGTGAAAAATAAAGCAAATATCAATCTTAAAGTACAGTCAAATATAGTACATAATGAATTAACTATTAATTATAAGTGGTACGGGAAAAATGTAAAAGTATCTTGAATACCATACACTTACCATGTGTAAAATTAAAGCTGAAATGAACAGGTTTTTGCATTAAACTTGCTATAATGTTAAATATTATTGCACAGTGCTGATAGATTAATGACATCTTTTACAATTTTGTTGGTTCCCAGTAAATTTTGCATTTACTTTGTTATATTCTTGACAGCTGCCCATCATGTGTGAAACTGTATTGTAACCATTATGACAAAAGCCTTTGGTATTTGAGCATCGGCGAAATCGGTGACTTTATCACAACCTTTCCCATGTGTTTCTAATCATAACTGTAAGGATGAAGGTCTGGAACCACTGCCATGGGAATGCACCTAATATCGTTACCATGACAACAGAGGTCCACTGCAAATGCAGCTGGTACAGTCCAAGGCGGGTCAGTTATGATCACTGAGGCTGGAAAACTTTATTATTTTCTATTCAGTATCAGTATCCTAACATAAATCACAGGTAATATATTTTACTAATATTTGCACATGGATTTTTCCCTACTCTTCTTACAAAGGAAAGAAAGCGGGAATAATGTCACAAATATCAATATCATCAATAGAGCACTCAGTTTGTACCTGTTTTGACCATTGATACCTGCTCCTTTGCATAACATCATTTATGCACTGAGTGTTGCAGTGGAAAAGTGACTCAATTGCACCCACAACACTTCAGTCTCCTCCATTCAATCCCCAGCATCTGCACACAAAGAACAAGCCTCTCTCACACATTTTGAGCAATTTTGACACGCCACTCTACAGCCCTATGTTCTCAGCCACTTGCAACTCTCTATATTCCTTTCTTGCTACATGTATGCTTGAGGCACGATGGCACTCACTGACCCCAGAAATTAAAACTGGCAACCTATCCTAGTTCACCTCACACGAGCTGATTCTTCTTCTTAAGTGCAAAACAAAGACGTGCTGAAGACAACGGGGGACTGGTGAAGAAAGTCAAACCAAAGCGGACAGTCTTTCTCATAAGTTTGCTTTTGTGACTTTTAGATTATTCAGGCTTGGATATATTTTGACAAAAGATGAAAAGAAGTTTGAATAACGGGCTTGTTTGCAACACAGTTTAATCAAAACAGTTTCACATATACTGTATGATTCCAATATTTGAAGCTGCAGGCTCTTACCCATATGCAGCAGAATAAGCTACTCTTTAATTTGTAAAAGGTTAAGTGTGGATGTGATTAACTACTGTATATCACAGCAACTGGTAGTGAAACATTGTGCCATTGTTGCTATGAATCAGAATCCAAAATGAAACTGAGTGTTCTCGCTGATTCATGTGAAGCTCCTTTGCTTCCACTAAGGTTATGGTGGAGTGCTTTTGAGCTCTGCGACTGACATTTTCTGATGAGATTGTATTTGACTTCACTGACCACTTTATTAACATTTTATCTGTTGCCCTCAAAGAAAACCTTAGTTCATTTTACAAAGGATGTTGGAAATATTGGTTTGGGCTCCTGGTCCACATTGACATGGCTTTATTTGCCAGATTTCTCTGTACTCTTTCTTCCCGCCGTCCATCTTCTACCGCTTTGTCTCTCTTTCTTTTACATCCCAAATGTGCTGGGTTCAGATCGGAGGGAAGTCCACCAAAGGACAATGGACTCATTGTCATGGTCAAGAAACAAGTTGATGATTTTTTGTGATAGTACATTATAATGCTTGAAGTTGCCATAAGAAGAAAAAAAGGGATGCACATGGTCAGCACAGCACAGCACAGCACAGCACAGCACTACATTGTATTAAACCATACAAGTATGTCAGGGAAACATTCTGCAAATCATTATAAAGCAACAAAAATTCTCCAATATCAGAGGGTTTAGTCATCTTCAGTTGCATCATGTTGTCCTTCAGCTGATTGGTTCACACACACACACACACACACACACACACACACACACACACACACACACACACACACACACACACATATATATATATAAACTTCAAGACTTCTCTTAAACATTCTTCATGCTGTTTCTGCCTACTTGTATATTGTTATCTACTGTAACTGTGTATGTTTATTGGGGAAAGCTCTCTTTTGATATGTATTTCTTCTGTGTTTGTTCTGAATTATGTCTTAAAATCTGAGACATATCTGCTGTTCTGCTTCCATGTCAATATGTATGGTGATAATTGGATGCTCACAGTCATTCTGCAATATTGGGCTTTGGCGCAGGGGGCGCAGTTTTCCTCCAGGTGCGCATTCCTTCTTTCCATCCATCCTGCACCTCCTCTTCCCATCGCTACTGCTGCTGCTGCTCTACTCCTCCTCCTCATCGTCTTCTTCTTCTTCTCCTCCTCCTCCTCCTGACTTGATGCGCACAATAAATCATCTCGGCAAGATTCACTCCGGTCTCGCAGCTGCAATTGTTGGATTTGGAAACACAGGAGAGAGTCGAGTCTGAAGTGGGGATGTTTCAAATGTGATTCAGCACAGCAAACAACGTGGGTGTTGTGCGCGAGTGTGCGCGTGTGCCTGTGCGTGTGTGTGTGTTTTGGTGGGGAGCGATATGAAGCGCGTGTGTTTATACGTCGTCCTGCGTTATGGCGTGTGGTTAAACGCTAGACGCTGACTGACCAGCAGCTCAGTTTGCACCTGTATGAGAGACCCTATAGACGATTTTTTTGTTTGTTTGTTTAAACGACGTTTCCATGGAGGATCAATGCGTGAGGACTGAATTCGGCTGCTGTGGGTCTCAAGATATTTCAAGATAAGAGGTAAGAAAAAAAAAAAAAAAAGATAGCCAATGCGCGCGCTTTGCAGTTGCGAACGTGCATCAATAACAGAAAGCAATTTTTTTCCTACTGTGCTATTTACATGTTTAGTATGAATCCAATCAAAAATGTCGGTCTGTCATTTATAATATCCCGACTTGGCCTATCAATATCTAAAATTAAACACTTTATAATAAATGTTTGTTTAAGGCTGGAGCATCGAGACGTGCTCACACATCTGCTGCCAGTACCTGCACACACTGGACTAGGAGTCAGGATTTTGGAGGGGCATGCATCCATTTGACTCAATAATGTTTTTACATCTTAAATCTTGTACCATGCTAAACCTAACCCTCTTTGTTACCGAGCTGCTGTTACACACATCTTTACCTCAGCCTCTCAGTTGTGCAGCTGCAGGCAAACACACACACACACGCACACACATTTTAGAGCTAAACCACCCTTGGGTTGACTTGCATATATGGTGCTTGTATCCACCTCTAGAGATAAAGCCATAAATAAATGTGCTCCTACCAAGGAGGTGTTGAGATGTAAATGAAAGGAAAAACTTAAACAGACCGTGGGAAGTCTTGTGGCAACAACTGGCTTTATATTTCATAACACACACACACAGGTGTGCACAGTTATTCTTATTTGGACTCCGCATTGACTTGCTTTCATTTGGACAGTCTCACCGTAATCTTAGCCCTTACCTTAAAGGGATAGTTCAGTTTTTTGTTTCAAGTATGTTGTGTGCTACTTTGTTTCATTCAACCAGCCTGGAGCCTGGACACTCACTGTCCCTGATAACATGACTGTTGGCAGGCACAGAAGGAAAAAAAGATTTTCACCAGTGTTGGTTTGTCTGTCTGTCTGTCTGTCTGTCTGTCTGCAAAATAACTCCAAAAAATTATGGACTCCAAAAAATTATGGACTGATTTTGTTGCAACATTCAGGAAAGGTGTGCAATGGGACAACAGACATCTTGGTGCTGATTTGAAACGCTGTCTGGATCCAGAATTTTTTAAAGGACTTTTCATCATTGCTTGGCGGAGGTCTGTGCTCTCCGAATCCTTCTAGTTGATACTTAATGATAGGCTGGTCAAACAAGTGCTTAAGGCCTGGGCGTGACTTTTTGCATCTATGTATGTGCAGAGGTCAGTCAGGGTCTGTGCGACATACTGTAAAGTTTATGATTTCAGTGTTGCAAGGACCCTACAAGTGTAATTGTCCAGTTTGAGTCCGCCTGAACTTGTGGCACTTTTTATCCCTGTTGGTGGCACATTCGTGTTTTGGTCGAAAAGCCAGTATGAAGAGGATGATAACCATGGAACTTTGCTTGAATTTATGTAACTCAGCACTCAAAGAACACAAAGGACATACAAATGAGGCCTATTTCCTGATGAGAAATCACCACTACTGGAATGGAATGTGAGATTAAATATTCATGCGTGGAGCACTAGACTGACATAGACCCTAATTTAGATCAAGTAATATTTTTAGAATATGTTTGCTGGTGAATTTGATGCCTCCATTAAGTTCAAACTTGTTATTGTGTGAGTGTGGTGTTTGAAATCATTACCACAGAGTTACCATAGTGACACAGTCTTACTAAATGAGGCAGCAGTAGACCAGCAGATATTGTTTCCTAAAGCTAAAGTGAGCTAAAAACGGTTGTATTTCTGTATGGAGCTTGGTGTGTGTGATAGTGAGCATTTCACACACTTCACTGTTGTTTCCCAGGTTTGTTAACAGACAATGGCACTGCAGCTGTTTTCAGCAGTTTGACAGTTCCACACTAAATAAACAAGGCAAATCAGGCAAACATCAGCCAGTGCCTGATTTTGGAAAATGCCAAGAAGTGGGCTGGGAACTGAGTGATGGAGAAATCCCCAGTGCTTCCCCAGGAAGCAACACTTAACCCATGCCTTAGCAACACCTAAGGCATGGACCTTCTTCTTTAGTTCACCCCAAAGATTTTGAATGGGATTTAAGTCAGCACTTTGTGCAGGCCAGTCATTAATACTCTCTTTGGTCTTCTGGAGATAGTTTTTCCACCAGGAGTGACAAATGTTTTGGGTCATTATTATGTTGGAAGACAAAGCGACGACCCAGACCCAGTTTTGCTGCTGACTGCTTCAGGTTTTCCTTCACATATACTTGATTCTTCATGATTCCTTCCACCTTGATGAGATTCACACTTCCAGATGCACTGAAGCTTCCCCACAGCATAATACTCCCACCACCGTGTTTTCACTGTAGGGATGGTGTTCTTTGGGTTATACGCCTCTCCTTTCTTTCTCCAAACATAAGCAGTGTCTCTATGGCCAGGGAGCTCTAAATGCTTTCCGTCTGCTTTAATTCTTTGCTCTGTTTGACAGCACTTGGGAAATACCGTTTTAAAACAATGACATTTTCATGGGGGGCTGATATTTTCTTCCTCAACTGTACACCACATTTTATTCCAGCATGTATAATATCTAATACCTAACACTAAAACTGTAAAAATTAGCATCTGGAACAGCAAAAAGGATTAATAGATTGATACCCATATGGGTATGCTGTAAAATAGAATGTTATACTGTAGTTCTTACCTGAAACAAGAAGTTCCTTAGTGCCAATGCAGATAATGCAGACCTAGTTGAGGTGACATTCACCCTCCCTTGAGTTGATGTACCATCAAAATAATCTTGGAAACATTATTTGAAGGTTGAAATCCTACAGTGTGTCACTTTAACCATAACAGTTAATGTCTGACACTAACCTCCACCTAACCACAATTCCCACCTTAATCCTAATTTTAAACATACCCTCAGAAATTAGGCTCTGCTCTGCTTCATTAGGACGAGCTTTTAGTTCCCATGGTGACTACTGGTCCTGAAAAAGTCAGTGTTTGTACCAGAAAAGGACTATTTACCTGGAGAGGCAAAAAAAGAATGTGTACATACTCACACACACACACGCGCGCACAAACACACACCAGGTAATTGTATACTGGTGTCTGGTATGACACGATGTCATCTGGAATGTATGTGATAAATGCAATTCAGGCCGTAAAAGTAAGTACACTCCCACTCTCCTAGCAGGGCTGTTTGTTCAAGCAGCGTGTTACTTGGATGCAGGCGGAGTGTGATGGCAGGTGGTAGATATTGTGATAATACTTTTTTTACATCAATTAACCCAGTGGTGTGTTGGTAGAGAATTGGGTACCCTCCATGATTCTGAGTGATTCACCCTGTTTAGCTTTCTCACCACCTTCTGTCACCGTCATCGTTAGCACCATTATCTGGGTGCAAGCTGAGAATGAGTGTGATGGTGTGTGTATGCTTGTGTGAATGTGGGTGGCTTTGCTCGTATATCTGTGTGTTTTGTGCAAGTGCATCTGTGTCACATACAGCATGTACCTGTGAATTACTGATGAGTCTGCTCCATGTAATGTCACTGACAACATTTTATATTTTCCAATTATAAATGATTTATTAGATCTGCATAAAAATTGAACCCTTGGCATTAGCCCATCCACAGTGCCATCCTTTATGATTGCTCATTACAAATGCAATCCATAACATGCAGAGTCGACAGTTGTAATACCCACTGTACCTTCCACACACCAACTCTCAGTCCAGAGCTGCTAGCAGTTTGCACAGTGTGGGCCTATCAATGAGATATGGCACGCAGGGCTCTATTTGAGTGGAAGCGTACCAATCCAATTTTGCCGACTTTGGGTGAAGAGAAAGGAGTGAGCAAACATGAAAGGTAGGGAAAAAAATCCTGGCTGAGACCCCACATGCCTGATCTGACATCCAGGCAGCTGACAAACAATTAGACCGTCTGTAAGTAGTGCACTGATGCAGGTTCGCCCCGGGATTAGTCCACAAATGAGCCACACATTGTGGCTCATGTCCTCCAAATGGAAAGTCGGTGTATGTGTGTATGGAGAGAGGGTGTTGTGCTGTACACGGTGAGAAACCTGACTCGTGTGGGCCTGTGTGGGTTGTGTGACATTTAGCATATTGGTGTGAATTTCTGTCTCTGCCCCTTAGATGTCTTGAACACCTCTTGAAGACATTTATGTGTCTGCATGTGCCGAGCATTTTATTTATGTGCACATGCAGGTGACATTAATATACACATACAACATATGCGTGAACTAATGTTTGTGAGACTGCTCCCTTAACTGCTGCATTATTATCACCGGTTCACCACGGTGTGCGTGTATGACATTTCATAATTGCATCATTACGCGCTCAGTCTCTTCCTGCAAGAAGCGGGTGTATCACAATTTGCAACCTGTGCTCCAAGCAGACAGACACTTGCCCTTGATTATGGACTTGGGTGGAATGGCTTCCTCATCGGGCTGCCTTGATTCTCCGCAGCATGTGGGGAGACACATGCTGCTGTGGATGAATCTAATTGATTGGATGGAACCCAATTCCCAGGTCCAAGTCTCCTCAGGCAGCCAGAGAGTGAATCCATCCAAGTGAAGGATGAGCTGAGGTGTTGATCGCTCCCCTAATAGATTGGCATGGGCTTCGTCCCATATGGCTCTCATATAACCCTCAGACATCTCTGGGTACGTGTTGGCCACACCCAGGACATAGAGTGCCTCTTGATCTTCACTGATCAGAAGTGTGAGCCTGGACAGGCGACACATTTCGCACCAAACTCCATATTCATTTTTATTGTAATTAATAGTATTTCTGCTTCTAAAATGTATACCTCCTCTGTTTGAGTGTCAATTAAATGGCAGAATATTGAAAGTGGAAATAAAAGTGTTGGAATTTGCTGATTTCTTTTTTCTTTTCTTTTTTTTTTTTCTTTTTGGCTGGTTCCAACAGGTCACGCTCCCCTCTCTCAGTGAACAAGAGTGCCATTTCAAAGCTTATTGGATGAGAGTTTCATTTGCCCTTGGCTGCCAAAGATGACGTTGCTATGGAAACACTTTCTGCTGTTATCAATCATTGACCGCCTGACAGGTAAACCTCCTTTTTATATTAGTAATGATTCTTTCATGTTTGGACGTGTACAGTTGTGTGAGGGTAGCTGAGGAGCAGAAAATCATGTCAGTGTCAGAGTTGATAGGGTGGCTACAGTTAAAGGAACAATCCACAGTATTGACTTCCACTCACAGCACACACAATGTCTCAATCTATTTCTTCACAATCTATTCCCACCCCACACACATTTCGCGCTCGCCTTTATACTATACTCAGCATGTAGTAGAAGATTTTAGTAATACAGACTACAGTATCACCTCTGTTCACCAGGATTAGCACTCTGAATTCACAACAAATGAACATATACTTCACTGAGAATTAAACAATTCTCCATGGAGGCATCCTTATTCAAGTGTTAATTTTATTAAATGTATTCATTATCATTTTACATATTTATTTGTAACCAGTCACTTCCAGAGTTTAGTAACACCCATTTTGTCTGTCTAGAGTCAAATATACTGCTTCCTCCAGAATAACAGGGAGTCATGGAGGAAACAATGTCCCTTTTTTCTGTTTTTATGCTGAGACGCTTGCTGTTGTTCTGGCAGACTGTCTAGATAGTGGATCATACTATGGTCCGAGATGGAGGATGGAGCCAGGTGACTTGTTCATTCCTGTTGACTCCATAGAAGAAGAAGCCACTCTGACCTGTGATGCTAAAGGAACTCCGCCTCCTCAGTACAGGTAAGAGCATCATCAAATTAAGTTATTTTGAAGTTGTCGAAAGACAATGAGATTTTTTTTCGTTTAAATAATAAGAATAATAAGAATAATAATAAAAAAACAGGATAAATTTAGAGTTTTCAAATCAAGAATCCAAAATACCATATTCAAGCTCTTTATTGCTTTTTAAATGAGTACAGAAGGAGCAGATTATCAGCAGCTCACTGGCACCTTTTCTGATTTCTCTCCCAACTTTCATCTTAGAAAACATTTTCATGTCATAATGTAAGAATACCATGCCTAGGAAAGATAATGTGTGGCTGCAATGGGACATTTACTGTAATTAGCATAAAAATCTGTTTAAAAGAATCATTTTTTTTAAATGTGTAGATTCTTGTATATTTCAAATGATAATTCATCAGCCACAGAGTTTGTTAAACCCATTTCTAAAAACTCACTGTAATTAAGGATTCCTCTTGTATTAATTTTCTTCAAATTAGAGTGAAATGCAATCTGTGAATCCTGGGTGCTGTCTCACCAGATAGTATCTAAGTGACACATGTACAGCATCTTAATGATTCTCTCCTCTTATGAAGATGCCATCAGACTAGTGCAGGTTGCTAGATTCCAGTTGGCACCAACATGCATTGATTACAAGTGTCTTTGGGTGTTCAGCGATGGAATTACTGAAGCATGGACAGCATGTGGTGTGGAGGACATAATCTCCATACACTCATTATTCGAGGCTTTTCACGTCCTCTGCCTAAGACCAGGTATTTCCACGTACTGATGAAAGGTGAAATGAGCATGTTAAACGTGACGCCTTGTCAAACTGGCTGTGTTGGGCTCTACATGCCCTCAGCACCTCCATCTCTGGCTCTTCTCTTGAAGTGTAAATGGGCTCACACTGCTCCCACCCTCTTCTTCTTTTCTCTCTTTTTTTCCCCCCTCTCCTCTGCTGTCACTTTTAAAGATGTGAGACGTTCATAGTTCATACACATGCACGCTTTGTGTGAAGCTGCGTAATAAGTCATGGGAGATAACCACCATATTATGGAAAAGCATCTTCCTCGCAGTGAACCACAGAAGCAAGGTTTTCGGAAAATCTCGGCAGAAGGCGACGCGACTATTCTTAACTTGACCTGAGGTTTGAAGCCCGTGGCTCTGCAGTGTGAGAAAGTCTGTGGTCAGGTGTTGAGAGTCCAGTGTTCAGTGCACTATTGTGAACAGCAGCGCCATCTCAGAGCCGGTCAAAAAAGAGGAGGAAACTCGGCACTCACATAAATAAGTGAATGCATACAAGTGGACACAGACAACTTAACATAACTGCATGTAGCAAATCCAACCTTTTAGAGCCTCATCAAACAGACAGATTATGAAACTTAATGTCATAAGACGTTGCATTATTTATCTCAATACATACAGTCATACAACTATCAATTTTAAATATACAGAAGTTAAATGTACACAAGGCATTGGAACACTTTGGAAAGTTTACAATTATAGGCTTCAGCTCTGTGTTCAGTTTCCAGTTAATGGAAGCAGAATAGAAGAATCTGATTGCAGGAAAAAAAAAAAAAAAAATTTCATGCTTTCAGAAAAACTATGTGAAAAGTGCTCTGTCCTTGAACCCATTAATGCTCCATTTCTGAATAGCATTTCTAAAGAGAAATTGTTGTTGTTGCATAAAATGAAAGCCTTTTCTTCCTAAATAATGGGACTTGTGTTCATCAGTGAATTAACTTCATGTTTTTAAAAGCTCTTTTGGTTGATTTGTTTATTTGTTAACAGGCCGAGGTGCAGCATGTGTCCTTTTTTTTTACCCTCTGCTGCATCAAGTGTGGATGTAATGGACGGTGGAAAGAAGTGTTAAAGGCATCCTTTGTTACATCAGCTCACTGTTACCTCTTGCCAAGCACTAATCCTTTGTCCTAATGAAAAGTCAAAGGTGGAGTAATGTCACATTATGTATATAAAATGTGACACAGAAGAGGTGATTATGGTTAGACTGATGGTAATGTCTAGGATCGCTCCTAACACCTTGATATTGTGTAAATCTGTAAATAGCAGAGGACAGCTTTGTGTTTGATACTCAAAGATTAAACTTTAATGATCCCTGCGGGGGAAAATAGGAAGACTAATGCAGCACACAAGTGATACAAACATTGAAAGGAGAATAAAAACAGAAAAATAGAATGCGAAAAAGACACTTAAGCATTATATAAAGACAAAGCTCACTAGAACGTGTAAGTTAAAGAGATGACCGTTGCAGCATTATGGATTGCAGAAGCAACGTATGCAGCAATTTTGACACTTGCAGAATATGATTGGAAGAAAGTAAAAAAATGACTCTGTTTATGAATCTGTGGGCCATTTGAGATGAATATCAGTGTGTATTTTTAACGGATTTACACCCATTCGTCATGTTCCCTAGAAGGACTTAAGTCAATTCTTTTAGCTTTGTTTGCTTGGAAGCATGACAGGAAGATAATTAATTACTGGCAAAAAGAATAACTGTACAGGTTAAGCTTCTTCAGCCTGCCAGCCGGTGCAAATATTCCCCAGATTTTTCTCACGTTAAGTGTGTTACTAGAATAAGTTGTGTTCTCCATTCACCTCCTGTCTGGCAAAAACTTGGTTGAGAGACAGAATTTGAAAGTGTGTTTTGCCACAGACTGATCTTGTCTTTGCTCTCACAGATGGTCACTGAATGGGACTCTCATCAATCTGGGCCAGGATCGCCGGCGGCGGCTGTCTGGGGGCAACCTCATTATAAGCGGTTTGGACCGCCACCAGGATGTAGGGATGTATCAGTGTATGGCCTACAACACTGTAGGAGCTATCCTCAGCAGGAGAGCAAGTCTACAGTTCGCTTGTAAGTTATAGTCAATCACTTTTTGAAGAAATGGCGTAATAGTTTGAGTGTACTTAGCAAGTAATGCAGACTCGCATCAAAACTGACAAGATGATGTTTGCAGTATTTTTCAGAAAGTTGCTGGTGTAAGACACAATTAACAGTGAAGTGTCTGTTGTTTACCTATGATAGTACATGCAAACTAAGAATGACTCTCTCTCTCACTCTTTGTGTTGCAAGAGTTTTTGGGATGGCACTCAGGGATAAATTGTGTGATTTGTGTTTTAATGTAACAAGGACTAAAGCCTAAAATAAACATTTAGTTTGAAGGGAAAATTATATGCCAATGCTGTAATAAAAAAAGAAGAAAATAAGTCTAATGCAGATGAATTAAAAAAAGCATTGCATTACCTTATATTATAAATTGTAACTGTAGTGAGACCAGTAACCCCCTTAAATAAATAAAGAGGTAAATACTTGCTATTCATTACAAGTATTTTAAGGGTTCTTTCCATGCTGAGAAAAAACAAAGCTTCTTTTCACACCTTTTCTGGATTTTGCTGGTTCTGGCTCTGTGTATATATTTTATTTTTATTTTGATTGACAAGCTTTTAAGAGATGCACCACTCAGATAGGTGTTCAAAAATCCTGACTAATGATATTTTTAAAAAAACACAATGAGTCTTTTCAGAAGTAATATTCACGCCTCGCTGGTGAGAGTTTCCGCTATTTTCATCCTCAGAAGAAAACAGTACCCACTCAAAAAATATTTCAAAATCTGTCATGTACAGTGTATAGATGAATTAGGAGCTGACCAAAAGGATATTCTAATAATGTAAAAAAAAAAAAACTAATACTTTTTATCAGGAAAATTGCAAATTTGCTTAACTGATAATAGTTGAATGGGTTTATAGTAAATAGTTGGTTTCATATTTATACTTTATTCTAAACAAAACAATTAAACAACTAAACAAAACAATTTAATTTTATTTGCTGTTGTTATGTTTCAAAGATCTCACTTATCAGCTTACTTCAAATTTACATCTGATGTCCTTTTTTATAACCTGGATTGAAGTGTCTGCAATTGTTATATATATATTTTTTTTGTTGTTGTTGCTTTTCTCAAGCTCTTAAAACAAGCTTCCTTTTTTCCTACCTCTTTTCTCCCTTTCACTCTCTTAGACATGGTAGATGTGCATTTGTCAAGACAGTGTCCATATAGGCGTGTGCCAGTGTCGAGCTAAAAGCTTTTACTCAGCTCTGCTCCACTCTCATATGGTCTCTCTTGTCTCTCCTTTTTTTATTTTATCCTCAGACTTAGATCATTTTAAAGTCCATACCAGAAGCGCGGTGTCAGTCCGAGAGGGACAAGGAGTGGTGTTACTTTGTGGAACGCCTACTTCCTCTGGAGGTAAACAATGTGGCCTTCATCTTAACTTTTTTTTTTTCAAAGGTCTTGCGACATTTGTAATCACATGTCATAGGGCCGTCACTTTTTCCAAAATCAAGGTTGAACAAGTGTTATGTAACAGGATATCCCTCTGCCCCACTCCCAGACACACAAACATGAAGCGTGACTGTTTGCTCAGGTAGCTTTTGTATTTTTTTCACTGCAAAGCACAAGCATTTACAGTCGATGTAAGGCCTGTACTCACATTGCCCTCTGCTGGACCTTGCAGTGAGTACTTCAGACTGTCTGATGCATTTTCTAGGGTGCATTTTTTTATCAAACAGATATTGGAATTTCAAATAAAAAATGGCATCCCTAACATGTCAACACATTTACAGTACTACTGTGCTGGATCCAAGAGAGGCTTCTATGTGTCCTTGTTTGTTTTCCAGACCTTACTTATGCATGGGTCTTCAATGAGTACCCATATTTCGTTCAGCAAGACAATCGGCGTTTCGTCTCGCAGCAGACGGGAAACCTTTACATTGCCAAGGTGGAGCCGTCTGATGTGGGTAACTACACTTGTGTGGTGATGAACAGCATCACAAAGGGCAAAGTTCAGAGTTCACCTACATCTCTGATCCTCAGGACAGACGGTAAGACACAGCTTCTGACTTTGACGTGACAAGTGAGCTTTTCACCCTTGTATTAAGAATCTGTCGCTTTAAGGCAGCTTTACTCATCGCACACTTGCCTGAGAGCTCTTTGTCCCGTCTCGCTTCACCGTAGGTGACTCACCGAGTGCTAATGCCTAGTAAGTTAATAGTTGCTCCTCGCTGTAGGCCACCAAACAAAGCGCGCAAATCTCCTCTTTGCTGACTTAGCTTTCTTGTAATTCACATCCGCTTTCAAAGCATTTACCATGCTTTCACATGAATTCTCAGACTGCTTCTTAGTGGCCCGTTGTTCTACTCTCTGTTATGCTTTCACCGAAAGATTGAATAAAGATTGCCTTTGGAATGAATTAAACATAAGCCATACATCAGTGGACCATTACACTGAGTGTTCTGATGGCTCAACCAGTTACGGTAGTTCTTACTCAGTGTACCGTCCAAGTAGCTGCATAAATTTAAGTCCCATCGCATCACACTTCTGATGTGGGACTTTTCCTGTCTCCCCTGAATACTGATATAAACAATAAAACACCAGAGGCTTGGAACTGCCCACTCAAGCTTTGAAATAATAGATAAAAAGCCAGACTAGCTGAGCAAAACAAGATTTCACATTTACTCCGTCTACTCCAACAGGAAGAGATTTAAATTACCCCTGGCTGATATTTCACTACATTCTGGTGACTGCACACTTAAGTGAGGTACCACTTTGAGTTCACCCATGAGAGAATGTTTGCGCTTGTGTCTTTTATTTCTCCTCTGTTAGTTTTCTGCTGTTTGGTTCCACAATGCAAGTGCCATATGCTGTAGATTGTAAGTCATACATAATGGAAGACTGAACAAGTTCTTGTGCTTATTCTACATAGGAGTGATGGGTGAATACGAGCCAAAAATAGAAGTTAATTTCCCAGACAATGTACCCGCTGCTAAAGGATCAACAGTTACACTGGAGTGTTTCGCCCTTGGGAAGTAAGCTGGATTCCTTGAAGCACGATTTCACTCTTCTGCCGATTTACATTTCAGACAAGGCTCCTCTGAATTTCTATATTGCAAACTTAAAGTGGCTATATTATTACTGACAGTGTGGCATCAAGCAATGATTAGTTGGACAGCAATGGAATACTGCTCAGCATGCTGTTGTACAGTATTTATGGTTCTAGGATTCTAAACCATTCATCTTCCAACATACAGTCAATCAACTTTAAGCTCTATCAAGCAATTTATTGTCAGATTATCATCACAGACACATAGCAACATTGTTAGAAATTCAAATGAACTTAGATCAGAATCTTGCTTCCTCTGTCTTTTCCAGTCCCGTCCCAGAGATCACGTGGAAGAGGGCCAACGGCATTCCCTTCCCCAGCAAAGTCAAAATGAAGTACTCCAATGCCGTGCTGGAAATACCCAGCTTCCAGCAGGATGACGCAGGAGGATACGAGTGCCTGGCCGAGAACAAGATGGGAAAGAACACGGCCACTGGACGTCTGGCTTTCTATGGTATTTTGACTTATGTTTGGATCTCTAATCCAAACCATGCATTTTTTTTCTAATTACGTCTACGGTTCAGGTAACCAATGACAGAGAGAACAACCGCTTGACTCTCGTAATGACATGATATTATTTCAACTTGAGCAAATGTGCATCATGTTCAGTGTGAATTCACCAGACTCAGATTGGTATGAGATGTCTGCATTCGACAAAAGTTCCTGTACTAGATGGAACGCTGCTGTTGTCGGTATATGTGACAACAAGTATTGGTTTAATTTGTGTAAGGAGAAGAATTATTACGTGAAATTTTGTTCATTTATATCACTAATGTAGCTGGGAAAATAACCTTATTATTATATGCTACACCGTCTTTCAAGTATAATAATATAGTAAGCTGTGTTGATTTTAACTGTTATTACATTTTCAAGCTCTTGACTTGTTGTTTTCCTCTGAATTTGTGAGAGAGGAAGAATGACACTTGTGAAAATTGGAGCTGATAGCATGTACAGTTCCTGGGAAGTGAGCTGTGCTTATTAAGAGCACAGCTCTCTTCCCATGAAAAGTCCTGAAAAGCTGTCAATATGTTAGAGGCAAGCTACAGGCAGACAGATTCTGGACGGGAAATCGACAGGGGTTATGTTTATAATACGTAAAATTAAGGTGACAGGTTGAGGTGAGCAGTGATGGCGTGTGCATGTCTGTCGCCATGGCAGCTTCCTGCTTTGTGTGGTACAGTGTTTCATTCTAATCCTGAGTTGCCACAGGGCACTGACACTTTTTAGTGATGAAACTGAGTCACACACCCTGCATTCACTCCTATCTCTCTGTAATGTTTTATGATTTTCAGTGATTTGTGCCATTGAAATTGAATGAGATAATTCTTTTTTAAAACTTGCCCTCCTGGTTCCTGTCAGATATTTCACTGGAGAGTATTTCTGTGTCCCCAGCCAAGCCTCAGTGGATCCAGACCATGAAGGACACAGCCCTGGCCATCGAGGAGAGACTATACTGGGAGTGTCGAGCCAATGGCAAACCCAAACCCTCCTATACGTGGCTGAAGAACGGCCAACAGCTTCTCTCAGAGGTAAATTACCACCTGTCTTCTGCCACTGACTGATGTTTCATTTTAAAAGCTTAATCTTCGGCTTTAGCTCATCCTTTCATTTTAGAGAGCCTGGCATCAAACACACTGGTGTTTTTCTAAGTGCAGTTCACAGAGGAGAGGGTAAACATCTTACTGAGGTGTGCGGTGATGAGACATGAATTTAACTGTCTCTTATTTTGTCCTGCCTTGACAGATTACACAGTTTTAGAGAGTGGATCAGTGTTGTCCCTCAGGAGATTGCTCCATTCCATTCCATTTGAAGTCAAGGGTTGTTTTTCATTATTCATGGGCTTTTTATTCATTTCATTTAGGCTCCTCAAAATTTAGGGACATTGGACATAATCCTTTGAGAAATACACAGTATACAGCAGCACGCTTTACTCCACACCGCGAAGAAATACAAGGAGCCATTTGTATTTCAATATCCATAGTTTTATTTGCTCTCAGTTTAATATTGCTTAGCGTGAGACACAATGCTTTTGATATGTGAGTATAAATATAACCTGTCGGATTTTATTGTTTGAAAATTTTAAGACATTTTTACTACTGCAAGATTTAGAATGTGAATAGTGTAAGCAATATTGTTTTTATGATTTCAGTTTCAGATATATTATGACAAGAATACTGGCGTGTAAATGTCTGTGAGGAACAATTAGTCGTTTTCAAAATTGCAGTTTGAAACAACATAAGCAAACAACTATTAGCAAATAGCTATTTCTCTGTTTCAAGCCAAGTAAAAAAAATGCAACACTTAAATATCATATGCAGTTCATATATTTAAGTTTTTAAGCTTGTGTTAAAATGTTATAATTATAATAATAGTTAAAATATTTTTTTCATGGCGTCCTGTGCAAATGCTCCATCTTGCTTTAAATGTATAACTCAGTAAATATTGAACTGAAGTCTGACTTAAAAACTTGTACCGCAAATCAAATTGCAGTTGTAATATATGTCAGAAAAGTTGCAATTTGATATATGCTTTCAAACTGTTAAACCGATTATATAGAGATAGAGGAGGCCTTTTAATGCCAAACCATCACCTGTAACAATCCATCCATCCATGCATCCATCCATTATCTGAACCTTTTGTCCTTTCTCACCTCAGTCTGAATGTCTTTTACTTTGTAAGGGGAAGCTAGAGAAAAGCTGTGCAGACACAGAGAGAACATGCAACCAGCAAACTCCACACACCAGGGGGCTGTTGCATGAAACCAAGATAAGGCATCAAGCTGGGATATGTCAGTTATCTTGGCTGAACTTCATCTCAAGTCAGAGGCATGAAAGCAGGACACATAAGTTACCATGGAGATTTATTCTGTGCAGTTCGTCTGGTCCAGACTAGACTGAACAACAATGTAGGCTAAGACAAATTGTGCTTCAGTCAATGTTATTTTAATTGTCATAATCAACATTACTCTTGAATGTATTTTTTTTTTGAAGACTGATGTTTCTATTGCCGTCAGAGGTTTGATAAAAGTTGTTTTAATCCCCTGCAGTATTATTGTGGTTGTTGAGATGATTTGACAGGCTGAGGTTGCAAAGATAATTTTAATTAAGTCTGTGACGAGGCCAAGATATAAAGTCCAAGTCATGTCATCTGTGTTTTTTCACAATGGTGTCCCACAAGAGATCTTTGCAGGAAAGGTCAAATTCCTTTACGTTTTCTGACAAGTATGTGCAAGAGAGGTATCCATTTTCTGGTAACTGTTAGTATCTGTTTCCTGTGCAGACTGCTTCACAGCATCACACAGTAGGGAGCTGTGTACTCACTGTTCCACAGATAATATGTGTGGGACTACGTTTTTTTTTGCAACTGACATTTTCTTTTATTCAATAAATTTCTTAAATTCAATGCAGAAAATAGGAATAAAAGCATGATTTGCTGCACTATCCAAAGTGTATATTTGGACATATAGTCAGTTTAAAGTCAGTCACTTTATCTTCATCACCTTCCCTGGCTAGAATTCTAGAAGATTGTCGGTAACATGAATGACAGATTCCAGAAAATACGTTCTCTTACAGTTGCAGTAGGATAACTCATGTTGCATTACAGCTTTCCTTAGTGTGATTGGTGCACTGGACTCCACACAGTACAATGTTTTTAGAAAAATGTGTAACTCCTTGATTTGCAAATATGATGATTTCAGTGGAGCAATATTTAGGAAGTGATGAGCTTATTTACAAAAACGGATGAGCGCAAATTTCTTTTCATCAGTTTAATTGGTATTATCCACCCTATATTTTTTTTTCCTCAAATGAGCTCTGTAAGTATTTGTATTGGGCTACTTACACATTCAATCGCTCCACTATTGTCTGCCAGACGTTTCTCTCTGATTGTACTGCCTTTTATACGTATCAGATGTTTTACCTCTTCATATGGTTCCATTATAAGCCGTTGCTCGCTTGGCAAAAAAATATGCGGCATGCGTCTTCACTCCATTTCTGCAACAGTAAATCTGTGATCGATCTCAGGGTCTACTTAAAAAATGCGCACTTATCAGGATTAGTTACACCTGGCTTGACCAAGCCATGCCTTTTCATCCTGTTTTGGCATTCCTGCAACAGACCAATCCAAGATAAACTCAGTTGCATAGGTTAAGTTCCACTTTCTTAGATATTCTCGATTTCTTAATCCACTGCCCCCAGGATTCAAACCTAGAACTTTTTTTTTGCTGTGCCACAACAGTGCATCCCTCAACTCTATAATGGATCAGGACTCTTAATTTTGCCACGCAGACAAAAACCTTGGTCACTCAGCTTGTTTTTAACCACAGCACATAGAGTCCAGTATACTGAAAACTGTTGAGACCATTTGACATGATTGTGAGGGAAAAAGCACAGGGATATTTGGAAAACTGTGAACAAGTTTTTTTTTTTTCCTCTGACTGCTTAATTCTGTGCAACATAATCCTGGCTTGATCTACACTTATTGACAGAGCCTCTAACCCAATCGAATGCTCATTGAGCTTTGCCAAAGGAGGCTGAGTAAAGCAAAAGCTACCTTTAAAGTCTTCAGCAATAATTGCTTTCTTTGATCCTTTTTTTTTCCACAGGACAGGGTCCGTGTGGAGGATGGGGTCCTGTCAGTGTCAGTGCTGACACTATCTGACGCCGGCATGTACCAGTGTGTGGCAGAGAATAAACATGGCGCCATATATTTTGCTGCTGAACTGATGGTTTTGGGTAGGATGGCATTTGTCTCTCCTTTAAGTCTTCAAGTCATTGTTGCCAAAGACTCTTAAAGGTCATCCTACTGTCATTCTTAAAGGTTGTCTGGATTATCTGATAATGGGGTCAGCGAGAATCATTTCATGGGGTTAAACACATTTAAGATATAAATAATTTTTTTCTTTCAGGATTGGGTGACAGAAATTTAATAAAAAAACTTATGATAATGATTAAGTTACAGTATTTTATTGCCATTCATACATTTTACAAATAGTAAAATGTATGTAAAATGTCTTAGTAGTGTTTCAATATTATATACAGTTAATTTCAATCCAATCACTGATGTCTGAAAAGCTATGTTTCAAATATCACTTTATGTTGGTGATTGTTCCAGCTCAAACTGAGGCTTGTCCTGTGAGCTGCAATCTTGCACTAAAGTCAGTTTATTGTTTCCCATCAGCCTCTCCTCCAGACTTCACAGGGAACATTCTCAGAGCTTTGCTCAAAGCCAAGGCAGGAACAACAGTGGCTTTAGAGTGCAAACCGCAGGCCTTTCCCATTGCCAGCATTTTATGGAAGAAAGGAAACCTGCCTATCCACACCAATGACAGGTAACATGTCATGTCAGAAAGCAGGCGTAACTCTTCTCAAGCACCTGTTATAATGGCAATACCAATAGTTATTCATCATGTTTCTACTGCACATACACACACACTGGGGCTGCATGATATAAGTACATTTGTAAAACATGACATACACAGTAACATTGTTGAATACTGCAGTAGCAATATAGAATTATGGGTAAATATAATAGCAATTTTCCAATTTTTATACTGATATTTGTGTCTTTCTGCTTTGGACCCAGACAGTAATAAGGGTGAGAATCGCCCAGAAAATACAATATAATCCCAATATTGCAAAATTTTGCAAAATCATATTGCAATGTGCTTGAACAAAAGCTCTAGTGAGAGTGAGCACTTGGCACCAGCTAGTGGACTGAAACTGTTTTTTTTATGCTTATCCACAAAATTTTGTTTAAAAAAAATTTGGTGTCTCAAAAGTGACATCATTTCGTCACACAAAATATTGCGATAAATCGATACAGTTAAATAAGTAGCCTATGGAGATACTGAAAGAAAATGTACTGTATATTATCAAATATGAAATATGCATCAAATATGAAAATCTTTACAATAAATGACAGTACATTTTCAATCATTTGTGTAGCCCTAACACTGAGATGCAGAAACACCCAGATTTAGAGCAAGTGATAAAATGTTTTTAGCAGTCAGAATATAATCAGTTTTTTTCTTTGTTTGTACACTCCTGCAGGATCACACTCTCCCCAGATGGAACACTGAGGCTTGCCAACGTGAGCAAGTCTGATGCAGGCAGCTATACATGCTTTGCAAGGAATAGATTTGGCATGTCAAGTACAACGGGAAGGCTTCTTGTTACCGGTAAGCTTCACTATTAAGTAGCAGAACGTATAACTTAGTAAGCTGAATTTATGGCTCAGTATGGATCAACACATACGAGAGACACTGCATTGCAAGGATTCAAGTCAATAACTGGTGGGAAGAAAACATAAACAATACTCTTCAGATTTTGTGTGCATTGGTTACACAAGCTCCGCTGCAGCACAAAAAACACTTTACCTTTCAGTTTAATTTTATACTGAGTTGTTTGATTGGGCTGCATTATGCTGCAGCCGCAAAAAAATGCACTTTGAAGGTGTTTGAGAGACTAGTCGGTTGTAGTTGACAGACCCTTTTATTGTATTGTGTTTGTGCAATTCTAGTGGGATGGTAGTTAAGTGTTCTCTGAGATTCTTACTGCCTTTATTAATGTGGAAATTGCTATTATTTGCTGCTAGATTTGTTTTTTTTCCACTATTGGAGTCATAACGTAGTTAGAGGCACAAAGGCATGACCCAGACTTTGATTGTTACTAGATACTAGGGCTGAAACATTTACGATTAATCCGTAATTTATCAGTTTCTAAGTTAATTATCAACTATACGATTTTATAACAAATTTTCAGATTTTTCTGCTTCTTTAGTGTGAATATTTTCTGGTTTCTTTGCTCTATTATCAACAAAGAAATCATTAAAACGCAATAATTTTGCTTTGTGGACAAAACAAGACATTTGAGAACATCATCATTTCCGGGTTTGGAAAACACTAATCAACATTTGTCTTAATGATTATTAATGAGTAATGATTATGCATTACTACTGGGTAATGAACTGAGGGGACACGACATACATTTAACATAGCATTTTATTCCTTGACAGTCAATATAAGGTAGGATAAGAGAGTGCAAATTCCCTTTGGTTTATACCATCTTTATTCCAACTAATCATTATCTTGTGTTTTAAAGCACACCAGACTTAGTCAAATGATGGTAGACTTTGAAGTTGTGCCTCTCATTTTTGTTCTGGGTGCACGAAGGAGCCCATTACATGAGATTTTATCTGATCTGCAGTGAATTATAATTGCTATCAGGATTTCAGGAGATTATTCTAGCCTTGTCAGCCTAGAGTATTAGGGCTTTTTAGTGGTGGCAGGTTGCATGTTATCACATTATCCCACATTCATGAGGCCTTCCTTTATCTAGTAGATAATACTGGATGCCTTCCACTGCGTGTATTACAGAACATGCTCCTGTGTTCCAGCAAGTTTCTTTTTCACTTGTGTGCTTCAGCGTCAGAAAATCGGCAAAGGATTGCTCATCTTTGTGCTGTGCAATGTCTCATTTTCTGTGTGAGACTGGCAGGCGGCCCCTGTCAGAAATGACTCCCACTCATGATGTGTTGTTTTTTTTTTTGTTTTTTTTTTCTTCTCCTAAACCAGATCCAACTAGAATCCTCCAGGGGCCAGTGGACATGGAGATCATTGTGGGCGAGAGCATAGTGTTACCATGTCAGGTTGCCAGTGACCCTGTTCTCGACGTTTCTTTCTCCTGGGCCTTTAACGGACAGCTCATCGCCAAGGGAGACGGTCACTTTGAGTTAGTGGGTGGGGTGAGTGACCGACCGTCCTACTTCTTCAGAATGTGTGAATGGGCAGTTGGCCCCTCTTAAACACCGTTATTTATTTAATCCCAGCCACTTAAAAGAGGCAGCTGTGATGTGACATTATTGTCACTTCTTTTTCCCTGAACTTTGCATGATTTCTTTCTTTTCCTGTTTTTCTATGGAGACATTTAGGTCTTTGTGAATTTCTCGAAGTTCTGTGAGATTATTCAGCTTCTCTAAGCCTCCAGTCATATGTTGTGTCAAAATAGGTTCCCAGCATAAAAATGATGATGTGGACAATATTTTATGGGTAATAGCCATTGTGACAGGTTGTCACGCTTTTTTGTACACCTCTCTTACTCCAGCTCAGCCTTATGAAGTAACCTATTTTTTTTCCTACTACTTGGGCTGGTCTCCCTGCTTTGTCATAGTCTGCTGCACAGCTCGTCATAACAGAAAGGCCACACACACCGTTAGAGGTGTCTTTTACAGGAATGAAAGCCCTAAATGACAAAAGACTTTCAGAGCATCCTCACTCCCCCTTAAAATTACTGGATCATGCAGTGTGTGTTTGATTGACAATATCCTTCCCCAGAAATGCTACAGTTTGCCCAATCCATAGAGATTATTAGCTTCTTGATCATTCCATCATTAAACCATCTTGGCTCAACTGCCAGATTTCCCAGCCAATGCAAAGAGAACAATTTCACCACTAATTTACCATTTGTCACTTACAGGTGTCCTCCTTTTTTCCCTTTCCAGTCAAGCAAAAACCACACTGGTGAACAGTATGTGTGCAGGTCATCACTACAGGTCTCCAAGGTCATGGCAATGACCTTTAAAAAAAATGGCAAATAGCAAAGGGCTTGTCAGTCACAAAGTCTTCCTTTGCTGCTTACAGTTTTTGTGATTTCTATCAATGATCCTTTTCATCTGCGCTTGAACGGCTGTAGGTTCCCTCAAAGAATTCATTCAGAAACGCTAGATTGCATTTGCTTTTATGGCTTTGACCATTAAGAAGAGTCAGGACACATGTGTGGGAAAAATCTTTGATGTGAAATGTCTTCTGCATACAGTAGTTCACGCAAAATAACCGCAGGGACTGCTGTGGCACCATAAGCATGCTTCACTAAATGTCTTAATAAGCTGTGGCAAGGTCGGCTGTCTCTCATGTTACGTAAAGTGTTCTTTCCTCCTCGGTAGAGAACAGCAGGAGATCTGATGATCAGAAACATTCAGCTTTACCATGCCGGCAAATACATCTGCGTGGTGGACACAGACGTGGAGAGCCTGTCAGCTGTGGCTGTGTTGATTGTGAAAGGTAAGGAAGCCTCCTTTATCCTCAGCGCTCACCAATTATAACATGGCTTAGTATAGCTAGTATTGTTGAAACAGAGGGAATAAAAAAAAAAATCAAACCGGACAGTAGACGTAGCCAGAGCACAAGGAAAAGGAATGAGTTGTCCCTAGTTTTTTAAGGATTATCAAGCAAAGCTGTGGTATAGAAATACTGTATTTGGGAGGCATTAAGGAAATGCTTTTCTGAGGGAAAAACTAGTGTTGACTCTGGCCGTATTATGTTCTCATCGTCTTTTAAAGTCAAACGGGTTTTGTTTCAGCCTGTGAATGCATTGTGAGCAAAATATCCTCATGAAAATCCTTCTGCTTATCACTAGAAGCCAAAGTTTTGGTTTTTTTTTAACGTCTTTCCTATTTCTAGTAATCGCATGATTATATCAAACAGAGGAGGTTTGCTTTTCTTTTATATTGCACTCAGGGACGATAGTGCAAGTAAAGAACTTGAGCAGACTGTGTGAAATCATAAAAAAAAATATGAGAGTTTCTTTTTCTTCTCTTTCCAATTTAAATGTACAATTTTCAGCGTTGCTGCAATGAACTTGACAGATGAATGTTTAGATGCCTGTCTGTGCTCACTCATGTGGTATGTATGGCTCCTAAGAGACACAGTTATCGGGAGCTACATCGGGCAGAACAAAATGGATCAACTTTTGCAACGTGTTTGAGGGAGTGGCCAGTTTGGATTGCGTGCAGACTGAGTGGTCGGGTGTTTCTGGCTTTGATCAATACGCCAAATAGCCCAGCAAATTGACACAACATATGTTAAATGTCAGATGAGGTGAGGGATGATTTTGATGTCAGGATTTGAAAAGGTTGGATCCATATCTTTGTCTTTTAAAGACACTCCGCAGTGATTCACTTTGGCATGTTGAAGATCTCAAAGGCAAATGGCATTTATAAGCCCTCCTTTCCATATGGCTGACGACTAAGAGGAAATCACACTGTTTTTCAAGGCCCTGGGAATGGATTGCCCTGCTATTGACTGGAGAGAAACTTGTTGATGACTCAGACTGTGCATTATTTACACTTCCTGCTCATGGCAGCTGTCATGAGTGTCCGATTGCTTGGATCGAAGGGCTTTAAATGTTGGAGGACAAAGCAAAAACGTGTCACGGCATGGTCAAGATTCGCTCTAACCAACGGACTGTGGCCACATGTCAATTAGTAGCCAAGCAGTCGTTATTCCATCCCATTCCACTACCTTTATACTCCTGACCCATGAAGAACACGGGTGAACACTTTCAAACAATAATCTGCACCACCATGCTAAGCAGCGTACCAACCAGCCAGCATACACGCTCCCTTCTCCCAGTCCCTTTACTAGAAATAAAACAGTTTGAGCTATTTTTTATCTTTATAAAACAATTTCTCAGATTTTAGCTTCCCAAATGTGAATACTTTCAAGTTTCGTTGCTCTTCCTTGACAGTAAACCGGTTTGGATTATGGACTAAACAAACATTTAAGGATGTCCTTATTTTGTGGTTTGGAAAAAAAAAACAGATCAACATTTTACACCATTTCCTGCATTTAATGAATACACTGGGAAAATAATTGACAGATTAATCGATTATGAAAGGAATTTTCAGTTGCAGCCCTAATTATAAGCCAAAAGTGCTGAAATTATCAGAAGTAAAATTCCTGGTCCCTTTGACTGACCTGTTATTCCTGATGCCCTTAATGAGATGAGTATGGATGCATCACTCTGTGTTATATAATTTAGTCCAGTAAATTTTTTTTTTTTGATTACTTTCATCTTCTGTAATTTTATTTTATATAAACAAGATAATATAATAGTAAGGAGATACAAATGAATACAAATTGCGCAAAAAAAAAAAAGAAGTTGACAAAACATGCTGTGTGTGCCTCTGTCTTTCTTAGAATGTGCCCTTTTTCATCTTTCTATCCGAAAAACTGTTCCATGTCGTGTGGATTATCTCGTAGTGTTGACGGCACTGAATCCAGATGTTTGTTCAAAGCAAGCGCAACATTTATTTCCATTTGTCAGTGAACAGAAATATTGTACTGGAGAAATCTCAGCACTTAAAACCTGTTTAAATAAAACAAAAACTATGCCCCGAGGTGAGAAAACATTTAGTCTAACTTCTTACATCTGCTTCAGAATGCAGTTTTAATGTTAAGACAACAGTGTGAATAATGCAGGACTCATTATGATTATATTAGAGCGGCTCTGAGTGCTGGAACAGTGTCAACACAGTCTGTATATGTTCATATTTAACATTTGACATTTAAGAGCAGGATCACAATTATGGCAACTATTGATGTTATTGGCAATAAACACATTGTTGTAATTGTGTAATATGAGCTGGTGACAGTGGCTCGGTAAACATGCTGGAAGTGATTTCCACTCTTGTTTTGCTCTACTCCCCTCACAGCACTGAAGGTCAATAATAGCAATTGCTCCTGACACTGAGACTCTTGAGTGATCAATCTGGGTTCTTGTTTGTTTTTGTTTTGTTTTTTTTTTTGTTTTTTTGTTTTTTTTTTTAACCACAGCAATTTTGGATTCCACTCCATGATGTTTCACAAACACTTAAGTGAGTGCTGGTGGTTGCAGAGAAGGTCACGTCATACAGATAACATCATTGTCATTAGCGTGAAAACCACTTGGTGAGCACTTGTGCCTGCGTGACAGCTGCATCATCATCATCATCATCGATCATCCTGGTAGACAGAACGTGGTAAACGACACCTGCTAATGAAACACTGTACTGCTGTACTGTGTGTCTTATTCCATTCCCTTCTGCCATGTGAGGCAGCGCGGATCAGAACAATATTAGTGCATCTGAAAGGGTTGTTAATGATAATACAGCCATTTATGCCATATTCAAAATAAAAGACAGTCTGTCCATATTAATCACAGATTACCACAACACCCCCCAAGACAGTGACAGCACTATTTTGCCTCAGCCAATGAAATATAATTAAGAGGAAAAGAAAATTGATCCTTGATTCTTTGCTCCAAGACTGCTTTATGTTTAATGATGCCTGTGTTTTAAAGTTTCTTTTTTTTTATTATTTTATCAAGAGCTGCTAATGAGTTTTACAGAGATCAATATCTCTAAAGTCAGGGCTTGAAGGCCAAATGTATGAGTGCAGCTCATTTAAGAATTATGTTTAACAAAAAGAGAGCGGAGTTCAGCAGTTACTTATTTAGCATGCACGGTGAATGAATGCTGAAGTATTTACATTTGCATTTATACTAACAATAACAAAGTGCATAAACCATAAATACAAAACCAGTTCTGTGTGATTTTAAGGCATTGATCGTTTATTATAATAATAATTTCATGCTTTAATAATTTAGATCATTGTACTCCCGAATTAGAAACCACTTCAGAGCCAGTGAGGAGTACGAGCAGAGCTGAGGGCGTTATTATTCTGCGGCCTTTTTCACAGCTCTCCAGTGGTCTATTATTTCTGATGAGCTGACACGTTCATTAGAACAGCAAACAGTAGATGAGGCCAAAATAAACCATCACACCACTTAATTGGCCGAATAATGAAAATAAATGATAGAACTCTGGTCTTTTTTCATCTTTTACCTTTTAATTTGACTCCCAGCATCTGCTTACATCTACTGTTTCATATATCACTTACTGGGAGGACCATGAAAGGGGAAGGATTACAAGTCGGGTGAATGTTGGAAGATAAGCCTTAAATTGCTTAAAGGACATTGCTTCACCTCAAATTCGAAGCTTTGTAAAAATGTTTTTGTTTCGCTTTTGCCATTGATTTCAAAATAGAGACCTTGGAGTGTGAATTGCAGACTGGTGTGAAGGTGGATTCATTTTAATTAATGTTGATTTATGTATTCTGAGTAGGGGGATGCACATTAATGAACATCAACACGTGTCTAATTTACACGTCTACTCGTTTGGCAGGCTGATGGAGTAAGCCAAACTGTACATACATAAGAGGAAAACTAAAACAATAATGGCAATAACAACAAATAAGGAGAGAGAGCACTGGCTTTGTCCCAGTTAACTGGGACAAACTACTAACAATTTAAAATATGTGACACAGCAAGACACATCTGGAAGTACACACTATAGGTTTCAAGATGGTTAAAGGACCAAAATTTAAAGTGACTGGTGCTGAACTGCTTATTGTATTGTATACATAGATTTTTAAAGAGTTACACGTTGCCCTCATTTTTATTGTACTTAAAATTTAGAAGGAAATTGATCTAATTGCAAACACACTATACCTTTTTTTTTGTGCAAATTTTCAACTTGTGCAAGTTCACACATTGACACCAGCGTTCCGTAATCTCGTGTGTGCGTCTGCAAGAACCTCACGGCGTCTCTTCCTTTGATTGAGCCAGGCCCCCCCAGTCCACCGGACTCTGTGACTGTGGAGGAGGTGACAGACAGCACAGCCCAGCTGACCTGGAGTCCAGGCAGAGACAACGGCAGCCCCATCACCACTTACCTCATACAGACCAGGACTCCCTTCACTGTGGGCTGGCAGAGGGTTAACACTGGTAGGCAGCACTTAAAGAATGAATTTTCATGTGCTGTAAGATGATAATTGCTGCGGCAAGGATGTTAAGGAGTATGAAAGCATATGTTGTACTTTTTTTTTTTTTGAACAAATGCATTTCCTTAATGGGTTTAAAACAGAAATGGGTGGTTTTGGTTTTGACAGACTGTAGATCAGTCATTCCCTGAGACTGTGCCAACAGATTAGATGCCGGAGAATCTATTTTGGGTCACCAGATAAATTAGCTGAATGATCCAGCCTTTTACTTATTTATATATATAGACACGAAGTAATGATCAAACTTACCCTTGTTATAGTGGGGTTATGTTGATTTGTTTTATGTGTTGCCTATTGCCAAATGTCAAAAAGGCAATAGAATAAAGAGACATTTCTTACAAAATGCATATATATACATAGCAACAGTAAAATATGTACACAGCAGTGTAGTTCCTATATATGGGGAAAAACCAGGACTCCTCATAGATGTGGAAAATTAAAAGAAAAGAAAAATAATAATCCAGCAAAATTAAAACTGCTACTATTTGTATTATATTTAATTAAAATATTATGATAAATGGGAAAGACGTTTGCTGTAAGGATTAACTCAATTGGCAAGTAGATTATGGATCAGTCTGTGTTGCTTAGGATTGATTAGTTTTTCATTTCATTTGTCATGTTATTTTTCTTATGTTTTTTTTATTATAATTTCACATGATCTCTTTTTGCGTATGATGTTAAGTTTTTGTGGTGTTGCTGGTTATTTTGCCCTAGTCCCTGAGGTGATTGATGGGAACATGCTGACAGCCACTGTGGTGGACCTCAACGCCTGGGTGGAGTATGAGTTCCGCGTGTTGGCCAAGAACAGTGTCGGTGTTGGGGAGCCCAGCCCGGTGTCTGTCAAGACCCGCACAGAGGATGCAGGTGGAGCGAATTTCCTCTTGTTCAGTTAGATATAGATGCATCAAATTTCCATCATTACCCATTGCACCTCTGCTACTTCCTGTACATTTTGGAGAAGCCTACATGCTGTGTATTCTTTTCAAAGGTGTGATTATGCTCTGTGTTGTGTAGTTCCCGATGCAGCGCCAGGTGATGTCGGCGGTGGAGGCGGGAGCAGGTCTGAACTGGTCATCACATGGGAGGTAAGTCAGCAGTCTTATGTTGCGGTCTCTTCAGCAGAGCAGCTGCAGTTTTATTCACATTCTTTAATTAAAGAAATTTACTATTTCTTGCTAAATAATAAGTTCCTGCTCTGTTTGGCTGGCAGGTGTCATACATTTTGGCTTAAGTGATGCCTGGAGCTGCAATTATTGTAATAGTGCTTAGTTAAAGGGGAATTCCAAAATTTTTCAACCTGAGCTCTTTGTTTATAAATGTGGGCGTTTAAGTAAATGGTACTTACAAATACTTTAAGAACCGATCCAGGCGATAGGTTCAGCTGACAGCCGTGACATGACGCCAGTGGATACAGTGTAATCCTGTGAGGCAACCGTGACATTCTATGTTATCTACAAAAAGTGCTTTTTGTCAGATAACATTACTGAAGCGCTGGCACTTACGTACATACCCATATTTAGACTGAAAGAGTCTGCATGAATGCCACCAACGGGAAAACACTGAAGCTGTCAGGCTTGGATCTGCAGTGAATTACTGCTTTGAAATAAACCACAGATGCTGAAAAAATACACAGATATTGAAGAAATCATTAGGCAGCTAAAGCTATCTCCTGATTTGAATTATGCCCATTCAATAAATGCAGAAATACAGTAAGTTCTCATTTCAAACACTGCAAGGATGCTCTGTAATGAGTTTAGTTTTTTTCCTTCTTCTTCTTTTAATGGCATTTTACTGCTCATTTCATTTCGTCAGGTGGGTCACAAAAGCAATTTGTGGGTCATGTACTTCTTTTGGCATCATGAGAGCAGGTGGTGATTGTGTCAGCCCAGCAGTGGGGTGAACGTGAGTGGTTTGTATATGTTTTAATATCACTATAGTTTTGTGTTTCACTCTCAGCCTGTCCCTGAAGAACTACAGAATGGTGAGAGCTTTGGTTACATCATTGCTTTCCGTGCCTTTGGAGAAGTAAGCTGGACCCACGTGGCCACCTCTGCCCCCGGAGCGTCACGCTATGTGTACCGCAACGACAGCATCACGCCCTTCTCTCCATTTCATGTCAAGGTTGGCACTTACAACAGCAAAGGACAGGGTCCCTTCAGCCCCGTGGTCACCATCTACTCTGCAGAGATAGGTAAGTGGCTGAATGTGAGTGGGATGTTTTCAAAGCTACAAAGATTTTTCTTTTCTTCAAAAGGACAAAGATCAGGGAAATATTTTATTGCATCGGCATGAAGGTTCTTGATGACTAAAGAGACATGCAGGCACATAATCCTGTGGAAGTCTTTCTGAAATAAAACGGTTTGAAAAAACTGGGAACACATTCAAGTGAGGACTGGCCGAGTGCCTCTAAATATCACCACTCTTTTGAATGCTTATGCCACTGTAAAAATCAGTTGGCATTTAGATCTGTGGTCCTTCTCAGCACACTGAGAGCGGGTCAGTGTGTAGTGGGGTGTTAGTTCGTTTTTTTTCCAGCAGCACCTGTGTTATGGTTCACCCAAGCAGAGATGAACAACAAAGCTCTGCAGTTGTAAATGTTACAACAGAATGGATTTGTTCAGCCTAACGCTGCGCGATATGGCCTTTAACCATTATCGCGATATATTTAGGATATATTGCAATGCATGATCTATATCTCGATATTTTGAAATCACTGTATAAATGTTAAATTGACATCTTGGATGCATAACACTGACTTCTTTTTTTGTTTTTTTGTTTTTTTAAATTTGCATGGAAAAACGGGAAAATCACAATCAAATTAAATACAACAAATTACTTATTTTGAACCAGGAAGCTTAAAATAAAAGAAATGAAAATAAATAATTACATGGTAGTCCTTCCTGACGTGCAGTAGCTCTCAATACCATAATCAAACAAACAGCTTAAAACAACATAAAAGTGCCATCAACAACAATCACTGGGAAATATAATTAAAGGCTCAGTAAATTAAAGTGCATATTTTTATGTTTGATTGTATTTTCAACAACAGATCATTTTCAGAACAGTAAAATAAAACTAGTACAGTGGTGGAACCTCTCTCAGTGGCGGTGTGTGTTAAGCCTAAGGCTCTGGTAGCAGACAGACCGTGATATTTTATCCCCTCGTCCTCACAATTTAGTTGTTTCCTCGCATCACTCTTTATGTGGATGGGAGGGAGCGTCCCATCCGGTGTGTCTCCAAAAGTCTCCAATAACACCAGAAAAAGTCGCTAGATTTGTCACAAGTCATGTTTTTGCTAGAGGGTCGAGGCAACACTGCGCGTCCGAGAGTTTTAGTCGGGCAGGGGAGAGAACAGTGAGCTGTGAGAGGTGCATGAGGAGAGAGAGAGGGACTTGAAAGAGAACCGCATGCAAACGGCTTAATAATTATGTCCATGTGACAGTTTATACTCAATGTTCGCGATATTAACAAATAATATATCTCATGTCGCGATATATCGAGTATATACTATAGATCGCCCACCCCTAGTTCAGCCTGTGTGTGTGCTGTTGGAGGAAGGCAGCAGTGCTCAGCTTCTCCTCTTGTCTGTTTTCAGAGCCAAGTGGGATGCCAGCAGGCGTTTGGGCCAAAAGTATCTCAGCCTCTGAGATTGAGGTGAATTGGCAGGCGCTCTCTTTCACCCCTGAAAGGGTTTTAGGCTATGAGGTAAGTCTTACCATTTTAAATGGAAATGGAATTCACACGCAATACAAATTCTCATGCTTATCATTGACCCCTTTTGTGCCTCGCTTCCAAACTTTGTGTCACCATGGAAATAACTGTTTCAACCGAGATTATACCGTTATTTCTGAGAGAAAACATGTCCACATTGCTTTAATGTTGCAAGTGTTTTTTTGGGATAGAAGAGCTGAGCCTTATTATCAGATATCATGTCAGAGTAGCAAGAGGAATGCATAATATTACACCAAAAACTCTTACTGGAAACTGATTGTTAACACAGCTGCACCAAGGGAATGGATTTTAAGTCTCATCATTGTTCTCTGAATAAATTAGGACTATTAAAGTATTAATTAGTGGAGAGATTACATTCTGTCTTACCTTCAAAATGTGGAACGTCCAAATTGCTTTGTCTGTTTGCTTCCGACTGAATAATCAGGCTTTTAATGGAGCGTGCTGTTGCTTTTTTGCTCAGTGAAATCAAAGATGTCTCAATATTTTCATGTGGAAAGTAATGTTTTTGTCACAGTTTTCTGACTGAGCTATCTCGGTAATGTTAGCATCGGCAAACACTGAATAATGACAAAAATAAAATCACAAAAAACAAGATGTGAACAAACTCAGTAATATCATGTAAAGGTAAATGCATATTTTAATTCGATGTTGTACGTCACTTTGGTCCCAGTCTGAGACGGCTTTGCTGTGCACTGGTCTGGATGGGAATTTATCAGTGTATTGTAGTGCTGAAGTGATTAGACAGTAAATTGATGGGTCAGGGGACAGAAGAATATTGGTTGCTAATATCGACTTAAATACTTTGATGATTTTGGTCGATAGGCCATAAGACATCAACATGGGCTCTGGAAAATTGTTATTGGTATTTCCTTTATTTTATCATATTATATATATGTGTGTCATATTACAGAGCCAATGATTAATAGATTTATCCAAAAAATCTATAGATTACGCAGCAGGGAAAGTAAGGGTCCATGTCTGCCTTTTTGTGGCTCTTTTTTGGTTTTGTGAAAAGAGCCAGAATGAAACAACAAAACCAACAGTGAAACATAACTACAACAAGAGCTGTAAAAGTACATTAATCATCATAATATCAGATAGAAGATATACTGTTCCTAGAGGCAATAACTCAACACCACCAAATGCTTCTCAGACGTCCTCAAAAACAACTACAAATAATGCAAGAAAGTACACTTTGCTCATGTACACAATTTTTGCTCTACTGCCAAGCCACATCACAGTTACAGTTAGTTAGTGACATGCCCTCTTGTCTCAAACAGGTGGTTTACTGGGAAGATGACACTAAACCAGAGACCATGGGGAAAGTTAGGGTGCCTTGGAACCAAACTTCGGTCACAGTGAGTGGCTTGGCAGGAAACACGCAGTATTTCCTAACAGTCAGTGCCTTCAACACAGCAGGCACAGGCCCCTTCCTCCCTGCAATCAATGTCACCACAAAAAAGCCACGTAAGTATTTTGAGAATAATTCAGAATTCTGGACTAGGAAATAGTTGGAATCAAATTTATAACAGAAGAAAACGACAACTTCAGTATGAGGATGTGACTGTATTATGTTTCCATGCTGACCAATAGAACAAGTGTTGTTTTCTTTTGATAATCCAGCACCAGCCCAACCTCCACAAAATGTTGAATGGACCCTAATTGGCTCTCAGCTGTCTCTTTACTGGGAGCCTGTGGTGGCAATGGAATCTGAGTGTGAAGTCACAGGCTACCAAGTGAGTTTTTTTCCCTCTCTATATGTTTACTTATACATACAACAATGACTTGACCACCTTGTTTCTGCCCCCCCCTTTCAGCTGTCATACAGGAGACAGAAACACAGAGAGGTACATGTGCTCACAACAGCCAATTCCACAGCAGAGCTGACCCTCCCCGAAGACGACGAGGACTACATCATCTACATTCAGACAGTGAGCGAAGGAGGGATCGGCCCGGCATCGGATCCCATACGAATCCACCAATTAAGTAAGCGAGTAGTTGAAGGTTTACCAAATTGCTGTGGTTATGTGGGCAAAAAAAAAAAAAAAAAAATACTGAGTTCAGTAATTTCATTTTCAATTTATTTGACTTTTTTTTTTGTTTTTCTTGAGTGGAATAATAAAATATACAACATTTATTTTGAGGTTTTCTGTCTTCCGCTGCAGCAGTGAAATATGCTGATTCCGGAGAGACGAATGGCAAATTACTAAATATGAATTCGGGAGGACCTCAATCTGTTTGTTTTTTTATTTACCCACTTTTACAATCAAAGTCACTTAACACTTTTTACACCTAACAAGGACGTTTTGTCCTCCATTGACTCATCATCACTCCCCCGTTGAGCTCCCCGATCGTATAGTTCGCCGAAATATGCAGCACAATCCATCTCTGTCGCAGAGGGTGACTTCCTCTTTTACTAGATGCCATTACCGTCCTGTGGGACACCAGGGGGCTCTTCTCCTGCTCTAAATGCTAATTTGCATTGTTAATATTCTGTGTCCAATCCTAGAAAACAGCATTTGAGAGAGAGATAGACTTCCAGGTTGACTTTTCTAGTAAATTTCATTTGAAATATTGCCTACTTCTTTCCCCGGAGATTCTTTGGTACAGAAAAGAAAAATATGTGGAAAAAAAACACATTAGCAGGCAACAGAAAGCACTCTTTATAGAAGCTACTTGCCCAGGCACCTCAGATGAGGTTTAGAATTTTTTTGGGCATCAGTGACATATCTTTTTATTGAGGAAAGGCATTTTGTTTCTGTTTTTATATTATGGATATTATATTATCCCAGAGAAATCAGTCACTTAAATGATACATGAGAAACTGATGATAAGCACAAACTACATCAGGCTTCTTTCCAGAGCCTAAATATCCAGTTGCTTTTATATATTTTAAAGTCTAATTAGTCTATAATTTTAGTGTAATGGATGAGAATAGGTGTCAGCTCCAAGCCCTTTCTTGTTTGCAATGGTGATGGACAGATTGACAGATGAGATCAGGCAGGAGTCTCTGTGGAGTGTATTATTTGCAGATTATATTGTAATCTAAGTGGTAATGTAAGTAGGGAACAGGTGGAAGGTTGAGGTTTGCACTGGAGAGAAGAGCAATGAAGGTTAGTAAGAGCAAGAAGGAACACCTGTGTGTGAATGACAGTGAGACGGGTGGTACGGTGAAGGTGCAAGTAGTAGAGGTAGAGAAAGTGGATGGATTGAAATGCATGGGTCATCCATTCAAAGCAATAGACAGTGCACAAGTGAGGTGAAGAAGAGAGTGCAGGCAGGGTGGAGTGAGTGGAGACGATTGTCAGGGGTGGTGTGTGACAGAAGGATAGTAAAAGTGAAAGGGAATGTCTACAAAATGGTAGTGAGACCTGCTATGATGTATGGCTTGGAGACAGTGACACTGTCTAAGGCGGAGCTGAAGAGATTTTTGTGGGAGTGGCCAGGATGGGCACGATTTAAAAATGAACTTTTTCGACGAACAATTCGGGTTAAACGGTTTGGAGATAAAGTAAGAGTCAAGGTCGAGATGGTTTGGTCACGGGCAGAGGAGGGATAGTGATTATACTGGCCAAACAATGTTGAAGATGGAGTTGCCAGGTTGGAGGAGAAGAAGAAGCCCCCAGAGAAGGTTCATGGATGTTGTGAAGGAGGACATAAGGACAGTTTGGAACAGAAGGGGACACAAGGGATAGGGCAAGATGGAGGTAGATGATGCCCTGTGGTGACCCCTAAAGGGAGGAAGATGGACTGTTTATAAAAGTTGTATAGTTGGTCAGTCATTTATATTTATGTTGCATTTATATTGGTTGTAAAATTCAATAATGGTCATATTATAATTATTGGTATGTATTAGTAAAGCTATTCAATATATACTGTAATTGTATACTGTATACTGTAATTTGTGTTACATGTACCTTATTTGTTTTTTATATCATTTGTTGTATTATTTTTTTTATTTGTATGTATTATATATACGCATATAGGTATTTTTATTGTACACGTTCAAAATAAAGAACTGTAATAATTTAGAAGCCTTTTTTATGTTTAGTAATGTAGTTACAGTTTCTGTGGAAGCTGCGTCTAGATCGGGACTAAGTATTTCAAGTGTGTGTCTCATTGTCTCATTATTGTGCAGGTTCTCACATCGCTGGGGCATTTTGTGTTGCAGGTATGAGTGCCCGTGGCTCGAGAGCTTGGAGCGTGGACATCTCCCCCTTCCCCATGCTCCTCACCCTTGCAATATCAACATTCAGGTCAACGTCATGACACAATGACAGACTTTGTTCTCCTTTGTTTAATTCTGTTTTTTTTTTCTTTTTCTGTTCCTCTCTACCCTGGAGGTGCTGCTGGAATTTGCAAATATAAGGAAGCACAAAGGTGGAGTGTGCTGTCAGATACTTAATTAACGGTAAATGCTTGTGTTTTGTTTAGTTTTTTTCTTTTTGTTTTCTGTATTTTTGCGAGTTGGGAACAATGCTCCATTTTAGCCATTTTCTTTTGGACTCTAGAATGATAACAGATGCCTTACTTCCATTCATGTGCCAAAGTAGTTTTCAGCCTTTTCATTGTTACTGCTAAAATAGCCACATGCATTCCACAGTACTTTATTCCGCACGGTTTCTTATTATTTAAGGTCTCAGCATACTTTACAGGGGGCCATGATGGGATGTTGTATATGGTGTTTTTGAATGATTTCTTCCCCTAGTCTGATTTGGCAAATTGGAACATGCACATTCACCCATGCCTGTGCCTTTGGAGATCCTTGTAACAGCGTCACCTATTACCAATGGGTCAGTGATGGGGTTTCTGATCATCCTGCAGCCATGTTCATCATCACACGCACCATTAAAAGTTCTGTCGCCCCTGAAACTAATAGAATAGCCCTCAGTGCCATTATTAGACATTCAATTTTTATCATTTGATCCTGGAAAGCTGAATGTACCATGGGGGCTCCACTGATAGGTGGATTGGGCTTGACTCTTAATTTGCATATATACAGCAGTACAAGGGAGAGGTATTTCCTACAACTCTAGTGCTGAAACACAATCAAGGAATATGTATCAATGGCAATCATATACTGTAAGTCATTTGTCAAAAAAAAAAGTCCACACATCCACTGGTTCCAGCTTCACAAATATGAGCATTTGCTGTTTTTTAATGAAGGGTACAGTTTAATAACCACCAAGGTGTTTGTTCTATTACAGTCCACAGAGTTCGCCTTGGAAGGTATTATCTCGCTTTAGACCATAGTAATTTGCCATAAAAAAAACTGCTATATAATTCTCAAAATCAAAATATAAAGTCATTCACTTACTTAGACATAATTTCCATCACACCTTTACACAGATGAATAGTTACACTAATATCAGGAAAATTGAGTTTGTTCGTAAGTGAAACCTATAAATTCAGATAATATCAGGTTATAATAGAGTTCAAATCCATATTGATTCAGAATACGTAGATGGTTATCAGATGAGAAGACCAGTAACACTCGAACTAAAAATAGACATAAAGCCAGGAGTCATTTAGTGGAGCATGGCATAAAAGCTGGAGTCGGGAAGTTCCCCTGACTTTGTCCAGTTTCCAGAAAAACGACTACCAGCACCTATGAAGCTCGCTAATGAGCACATTTTATCTTATTTGTTTCATTGATTTGGGACCAGCATAAACTCCTACAGTTCTCCTTAGTTAAAGCAAAGACATGAAGGTTGTATTGATTTTCTCATCTAACAAGAAAGTGAATACGCATATTTTCCAAACATTTTGAACTCTTCCTTTTAAAACATTATAGTTATACTGAAGGCATTGAAATCCCGAAATAACATCAAAATATGACCTCAGAGCATAACAGCTGAGTAAACGCGTTCTTGAAAAGTAATTTGATGGACAAATTAAAAATCACAATCATTTATCTTCATCCAGGGATTTTCAAAAATACACAACATAGTCAAGTTTCTGCACAAGGTTGAACTTTGCTACTTCAGTCCGCCGACTGAGGTGGTGTCGGCTGATCGTCAGCAAACCTATTTTACTGATTAAGACTGCGATTTGGTCAAAAGCAAAGTTGTCAACTGGAACTTGAGTCGACCATTCAGTATAAACACTTTAAGTCTGGTGCAACTAGTTTAGAATCATGAAAATAATGAGACTCATTTTGTGATATTTTAGGGACTTAACTGTTACTAGGGAATACAACTTGCTGATTGGTCATTAATGAAAATAATCGTTATTTGCGGCCTTATCCTGGATACATGTGTGCATCGTCCGCCCCTTACAGTGGAGAAAAGAGGTTTCGAGTGTTGCCTATTGTGCCAGTCTGATTAATGAAATCTAGCCACCAGCTTAGATGTTACTTGGCAAAGTGTTTGGTCAGCTGTGTTTTAATGTGCGACTCTGTTCTTTGTTGTCAGATGTATTGGCTTTTTTTATGCGATATGTGTTGTCATTGTTCGTTTGTGTACTTCAGCGTAAGCGCCCCACTGCTCAGGTATACAGACCTGCTTCATCGTATCGTTGAACCACTCACAAATGGCAGGAGCAGACTGATCAGAAGTGTGTCAGCACAAGACACGAGGGTCTGTTGAGGAGTCGGACTTGATGAATGCAAAGCCTGGTGTGTGCCACGATTTTGCAGACATGAAAGCGGTTTAATAAATTAGTGCAGGCCTGAGGGAGGCCAGTATGGGAAAAGGGCATAGGAGTAATGGCACTAATGACGCCCACACAAGACTAATATATCAGGATTCAGGGAGGATTAAATCAGTTTGTGTATGTGCAAGTGTGTGCATGTTTGTGTTACCTTACCCCACAGTGTCACGGACAAGTGTTTTAAGAGACCCATTTGGCTAAAAACCCACTGAAAATGCTTCAAACTAATTTCTTTTACTCTTCCTTGGTTCATGGCTCAGCACAGCTAAAGAGTTGCAGACAAGGTCACAAAAGGAGGTGTAAAGAAAAGTTTGAGCGGATAAAGTGTTCTTCTGTCAATTTGTAATGGATTGCTACTGCAAAGGGAAAAGTGGTCGGGGGGCACTTCACATGATTAAAATTGTATTAAATGTGAAAAATGAGTGTATTACCTTTCTGAAAGCAGTCTTTGAATCCTGTTATTTTGTTTTTGTGGCTTAATGTGTGGTTAATCTGTATCCATTCTTTCATCACACACACTGTCATTGTTAAGCTTACAGATGTTGACACAGGAAATGCATCTTAATTACATGGACTGAAAAAAAAGACAGCAGTACACACTTTATGAACCTGTGTCTTGGAAACATACTAGCATTGCCAACCTCTTTGTTTTGTATTGTATCAGTACTGTGAGATGTTTAGATTTTAACTTTTTTTTTTTTCATGTTTGCTATGGTTCCTTATTGTTTATTTCATATTTTCTTCCAAAAATTCTGCACAAAGGTCAAGTGTTGCTTAAAAATGCCAACTAAGAACCAGTGTTGGTTGTTTTAAAAGCCAGGGGAATGTGAGACATCTGTCTCTCTCTCTCTCTCTCTCTCTCTCTCTCTCCCTCATACATTTTACTTTACGTTCTGTTTGTTTGTTGTTGTGCTCTGAAGCAAAGCCCCTAAGTTGGAGACCAAATTACAATCCAATTGTAATTCCCAGTAAAATTATTATTATTATTATTATTTATTTATTTTTTTTAAACATGCTACCAAGCAACCCTTTGGTGCACTGCCACACATACTACCTGTTACTTAGGTAGTGAGTCAGTGCAGAGTTTCTCTTTTTATACCAATACACTACACCATTTTCATGCTCCTTTCAGTATCGGGAAAGGCAGATTTAATCAGAAAATCAAATCAAAGGGAGTTGTAATTCCATAAAGACTGATGAAAAACTACAATTACCACTCTGGGTGACAACACTTGGCCTTTCTGTTGTGACTCAACAGTATTTTGATGTCCTGATCTCTGTGAGATCGTGGCTTAAACTTTTTCACAATGAAAAGACGTTGGCTGATCTTGATATGCTGAAGCTGTGCATGTGTGATATCGTTTGGTGCATTTTGTGTTTTCTAAATGAGGGAGTTAATAAAAACAATTCACTGAGGATTTTGTCTTGAATTTATTTATTTTTTTTTTTAAAGCACATGTAGAGCAGCGTCATTTTCGGCATCAGCGGTTTTAGTGTCCTTTTCTGCTGAAAGAATTTTGAGTGGTACTTTAGGGCATCATCAAAGCAATAAAATGCATAATATTATGAAAAATAAAGGATATGACTGAGAGTAAATGACAGCATTAATGTCCTATTCCATGGGTAAAGAACATAGCCACAAAGGTTTCTGCTGCAGTCTTAATTTGTTGATTATGTAACAAGGTGTTCACGAGGATGGATTGAATAATAATGTCACTTTCAATATCAAAAAGAAAACAGTCTAAAAGCAGCAGGTTTTGAACTGCAGCTTTTGTAACAAACTTTGATTTATTTCTTTGGATTATCAGAGCGTGGATCTGCTGAATTTATTATACTTTCCTTTAAAACAACAGAATGACATGGAAAGCTACTGTGAAATATTGATTGAGCCAGTGTTGCAGAGATGCTTTTAAGATAATAAGAGGGAGAGGACCCTGTGAAGAGATCAATAGGGAGGGGAAGTGAAGAAAAGAGAGGTTTCACCTCACTCACCACAGATCATCATCATAATGTTGGTTTGTCAATAATTAGGCAATGTCTCTTCACATGATATTGACCAGTGGATCACAACAGCAGCTCACTGTAACTTCAATCTTTATCATTTAAACCCACAGCATCACCTCTGTAGAAAACTGAAAATATATATACTGTAGAGGCTTTGTTGCTTGAGGTTGCATTGCAAGTGTCAATACTGCCCTCCCATGGCACTAGTGACATGGTGCACTTCTTTGATAAGATGGATGGTTGAGGCACTGGGCAAGGAGAACACAGTGGCCCTCATTTATGCCAGAGAAGTAGGCGTATGCTCAGTTCCACACAAGGTTTGGCATTTATCAATATGGACGTGGGCGTATGGTGTGATCATATGGAAAGCCGTGTGACCATTTATTCTGACTAGTAAATAAAAGTGATGCCTGATATCAAGGATATGGAATAAATGGTCATAAAAATGGTCAATAAATGATCAAATCTCATTCCAGTGTATATGCAATGCAGTGCATGGCTGTGTTGGATAACTGTTATTAAATCATACTAATTAGTATGATTAGTATGATACTAATTAGTATGATTTAAATCGCATTAATGCAATGTCCTTTCACACAGCAGTTTCCGGACTTGCAGTCAGACACTGGATTTAAAAGGTTTCATTTTGTTGTTGATATTAACGATGATGTTAATATCTTGTTTAATGTTTTGTTTGTTTCACAGACAGAGACCGATTTCTGTTGGCTATTATTCAACAAATTTCACTAAAGTATTTAAGTTTTAAAACTGCTCTACAAATATAAACAATATTATTTTAAGACTTTGTATGCATTGTTCCTGCAATGAATGGGTACACAAATGACCAGTGGTGCACTGACACAGGTATACCAGGCAAATGCTTGGAGCCTTGGAGAAAAGGGTCCGTTTTCATTTACTAAGAAGATTTTATAGCATTTCATGTTTGTAAGGTGTATAGTTTTAAGTTATTTAGGTTTAAGAATAAATGTTCATTGAGTTTGATCAGCATTGATTTCATTTTTATGAAGGCTTAGGGTGTATAGGTGAGGGTAGGGAGGGATGGTGAAGGGCCCCACTGAACTTCCTTACCTGGGGCCCCCCAGAGTCTAGAGTCGCCTCTGCACATAGCCATAGCCAAATAAGCTTCACCAACTGTTACTGTGCTTTAAAGTTGCCATGTAATTAAAGGTGAATCATCATAAATGTTAACGTGGCATATTTTATTAATGTTTAATATTTTATCTACAAACTAGGTGCAATTTCAGTTTAGTGATTGTGCTTTATTTTTACTTTTTTACTTACATTTTGCCTTTCACTTCTATATTATTAGCAGTGTCCATCTCCAATACGTGGCGCGTCCACTCCAGGCCACTAGGTGGCACTGTGTCAGCTCGGGAAAAAAACCGCTGAGGCTGCTTCCTGCGTCTCACATGTACACAGCACAACCTGAGTACATGATGGACTCCTTCAAGAAGAAAGACTACAGAAACAGCGGCCCTCAGGACAAAAATTCAGACACGAACGACGAGGAGAAACCTGAACTGTGTCCCGGTTTTAAAGACGTGGACGCCTTCGTGAAAGTGAGTAAACCGTGAAAAATGAGGTTTTGAGCAAAGGGCTAGCAACCAGTCAGGCAACGTGGGTGAGCTTGTGGACTGTGGACTGTTTTAGCTGTTAAAGTTAGTTTGATGTTGCAAGAAAATGTACGCAGATAAACGTTGTCACAAGAGATTTGCATTATTGTGGTTTGATAATGGGTTGTTTCATAAAGTATGTCCGTCTCGGGCTAAATGTTTATTTCCTTTCGGGCTGCTAGCACCAAATTACCTATTTGGCAACAACTGTACTAAACCTCCAGCCGTCTAAAGAGATGGTTATTGAGTGGAAAAAAGAAATACCTGAATGCAAGAAGCTGCAGCCTACCAGACACTTGGCATGTATAGCTTAACTCAGTGTGATGTCAACTCTTGATTAACTGTTCTATCTATCGCCTCTGCAGTATGGACTGGGTGCTGTATTATCAGCTACTAAAGCATCTGCTGGTTTGCCTCAAGCTGGGGATGAGTTTGATTTCTATCGCAGCTTCCCAGGATTCCAGGAGTTCTGTGAAAGTCAAGGAGATAAGCTCTTGCACTGGTGAGATCAGGGCAAATGTTCCTTCTTCCTTTTAGCTGTGGCTTAATCAATTTCCGATTTGTTTGCACAAAAGCCTATAGAATTGACATGTTCACAAATGTGTGTTCACTTTGGTCAGGAACTGTGCATTTGTGGCATATTTGAAGACTGCACACTCCCATAATAGATTTGCTGTCTGTTCATTCAAAAACAATATCTGGTCAGGTCAAATTCCAGATATTGAAATATAACATTTTGCTCCTAAGTGGTGTTTAATAAACCAGTCAGTTATAGTTTTGAAAATGACAAACTTCCAAAACAATTATGTGTTTTGTATCTCAAAGTTTGTTTGTGCAATGAATAAATGTTATATGTATTTTTTTCATCTTGCTAAAAGAGTGTAATTTTGCTGATTAAATGAATTAAACTAATTCATTTCATTGTGTTAGCATGAGTCAGGTAATGCAGCATCATGGCTGTAGGTCTCATATGAGAAACCAGAATAAGCTGACCGGGCTGGAGGAGAGATTTGACTTGGTTGTGGACTCAAATGATGTCATCCTTGAGAGAGCGGTATGGCCTACAGGTTTGGTGTTTTACAAATTTCTGCATGGAAAAACAAACCAGCTAAGCTCTTGTATCTGCCCTACAGGGGATTCTTCTTGATGAAGCTGATGGGGTGAACAGGAGCCAGCAGCCTGTTATGCCTGCAGGCTTTCAGCCTCCAATGGTTGTCGTTTCCAGCTGGAATCGCAAGGTGGGTGAACTAACATTTTAGCTCTTCTAAGGCAGATCCCAGTCTCTGTTTTGAGCTGCATTTAAGCTGAAGCCAGTTGTAGTTGGTATTATTATTGTTTTGGAGCCCTTGATGAATATTCACACAAAGACCTCTTGGTAAACAATTATTTTATTGGTCAGGGCTCAGGTTCTGGCAGTCGTTCAGAGACATTCAGACTGCTCCATGCCAAGAACATTGCAAGACCTCAGCTGAAATTCAAGGAAAAAGTTGACAACAGCAACACACCTTTTATTCCAAAGATCTTCATCAAGCCTAATGCAACAAAGCCACTTCCTTTTTGTAAGACCTGTGTCTCACTCTCCTTTTCTCAGTTTTCTAATTTGTTTATTTGACCTTTGATTAATTTGACATATTATCTGTACTATGATACATTGCTCCCCAATGGTAGATTTTACCAACAAACAAATCCGTAAAGAGAGACCTGAGGATCTTGATGTCCCAGCTGCCCTTGCTGACTTCATTCATCAGCAAAGAACTCAGCAACATGTTGAAGACATGTAGGTTTTTTTGTTTTTGTTGTTTTGGTTTTGTTTTTTTCAAATTTATTCAAATTTCTTGTTTGTCTGAATTAAACAATGTCTTTTTTTATCCATGCAGGTTTGGTCACCCATACCAGTATGAACTGGATCATTTTACCATACCAGAAGGCCTTCTCTCTAAGCCAGAACCACAGGCAAGTTATACATATGAAAACCGTAATACATATGATTTTCTCATTGTTAATGAGTCCTTGATCTGATGTGTATTCTGTGGATTCATTTTAGATGTACAAACCTATAGCTGAGACCAAGTTCTCCTTCATTGATAAACTGGATGATCTGGTGGCTCTGAATGAAAGGCTGTGCACCGTGTCAGAATTTGCAGTTGACCTTGAGGTATGAGGTCATACATGATGATGCCTTAGCCTTTTGTTTAGTCCTTTTTAAGCCTTTCCCATTGTGGTTTGAAAGCCGATGAGTGTGGACACATTTTGATAACACTGTTTCTTGTTGCAGCATCATTCCTACAGGAGTTTTCTTGGCCTCACCTGTCTGATGCAGATTTCCACCAGGGAGGAGGATTTTATCATAGACACTTTGGCGCTCCGCAGCGAGATGTACATCCTGAATGAAGTGTTCACTGACCCGTCTATTGTCAAGGTAAAGGCAGTGTCCCAAACATTATTTGTTCCTGTCAGCTGAAAATATAACTATATATTTAACTAACTAACGTAATATAACAACAGCCTGTAAGCAAGATGAGATGCCAGCACCATACTGAAAAAAAATGAACCAAGAGAAGAAAATCTTCACTAAATGTTATTGTGCAGTGTTCAGTATGTCATGATTTAACTGGAATTGAGTCTGAATTTCTTTGAGGTGTCTTAGAGCCACAATTGACTTGTTAAATAAAGCTGGCGGGTGTCTTGTTTTGTGTGGGAGCCTTCATAACTTGCATACTGTAGGATGTTGCGGTATTTGCGGTATGCGGACTTGCACCACAGGTAGAGCCTGTGAAAATCAGCCATATGGAAAAATGACATGTGTCCCTATACTTTTCTGTATATAAGCAGTGTTCTTACCTCATCAGGTTGAGAATATGCTTTCTTTTATGTTCTCAGGTGTTTCATGGCGCTGATTCTGACATTGAGTGGCTTCAGAGAGACTTTGGCTTGTATGTTGTCAACCTGTTTGACACACATCAGGCCAGCCGAGCTTTGAACCTGGCTAGACATTCTCTTGACCACCTGCTCAAACACTTCTGCAATGTGGACTCAGACAAACGCTTTCAGCTGGCTGACTGGAGGATTCGGTATGCAACTGGTTACACAATGGGATGCAGAATTTGATCATTTTAGTTATGTTTAGCCATGATCTGTAGTTTCTTTTAACTAGAAAATATTTTACAAATCAGATTCTTTGTCATGTTTCTTATCTCATAACTTGTCCTTGAAGCCCTTTGCCAGAGGTGATGGTCCAGTATGCCCGGACAGACACACATTTTCTCCTCTACATCTATGACTGTATGAGGGCACAGCTCCTCAACTTTAACCATGGACAGCCTGGCCTGCTACAGAGTGTCTGGAACAAGAGCAAAGACATTTGCCTGAAGGTGTCCACAAAATTCACCTCATACACCACTAAAATAAATTGAATTTATACCATCTTCTATCCAATACTTTCCACACGAAAATCTCCAACAGTATCTGACATTTGCCTTTCTTCATGTGCCTCCATTCCATGCAGAAATACACGAAGCCTATATACACAGAGGAGTCATATTTGGAGCTGCAGAGGAAGCAGAAAAGGTCTTTCAACACCCAGCAACTCACTGCCTTCAGACTGCTCTTTGCCTGGAGGGACAAGCTGGCCAGGCAGGAGGATGAAAGCACTGGGTAGGCTGGAAAATGATGGATATGCTGTTCTGGAAATCTGATTGGGCTCTTATTTATAGATGGTGTTCAGACAGTCAAAATTTTGTGACATAATCATCATGAATTATCCCTTACTGTGTTTTAATTAATTGTACTTATGTGTTTAAGATATGTTCTGCCCACTCATATGATGTGCAAAATATCAGAAGAACTGCCCAAGTAAGTTGACTAAATTTCCAACTTAAACATACACACTTTGTGTGAAATCACACCTCTATGTGGATTACTTTAAAGATTTTATTCAGAATCTGAAGCTCAGTGTGTTGTGTTTTGTTTTTATCTACTCAGAGAACCCCAAGGCATCATTGCCTGTTGTAACCCTGTACCCCCACTGGTGAGGCAACAGATCACTGAGCTCCATTTGTTAGTGCAACAAGCAAGAGAAATGCCTCTCCTTAAGGTAGGAAAGATGCATGTCAGCAGTGGGAATGTTGTTTTGGCTGTGATGAAATTTCAATGTTTGTGTTGACAACACTGACAACATGATTTTAAGATTATCTATTTATTTTGCAATATTTTCTTTACCCCACACAGGCTGAGATTGCAGCTCAAAAGACAAAAGGACTCACACCCATAAAAAAGGTTGGATAAAAACTCATTAAACTGGATTTTTTTTTCAGGTTTTGAAAGGTGCAATGAATTGTGTGTTAAAATATTTGTGATCTGGTGCACATTTCTAGCCAGAGGTCACATTGTTTGGTCCTCATGATACCTCCAGGGTCTCTGAAAGTGATCTCCCCCACTTTCCTCCTGATGGTAAGTATGTTTGTACATGTTTTTTTTTAAACATGTACAAATAATGATTATTATCATTATTATTATCTTGGCTGATTCTGTGTTTTAGCCCATTAGGCCTCTAAGTGATGTGTTTCTTTTCAGAACTGCCCGTTAAACAGGGAATGCTCTTCTCAGAAGATGAAGACAAAATGGATGTCGATGTTAAGGAAGGAAATGGTCTTGTGGCACATGCTAAAATCACACTGTTTGAGGTAGGGGTATATTTTAGTTGAATTAATGGTTTGTTCATACTAGAAACTAATATTAGGTGTACTTCCTTTTGAAGGAGGTGGAAACAAAGAATGACCAAGAGTCCCTTTCTGTTGCTCAAATGAAAGCCAGACGTATCATCGAGTCATTTGAAAACCCATTCAGAATGGTAAGATGGGACCAGTGACTAGTTATCACTATTATTTTCATACTAGTTAGCCAGACACACAGAATTCATCATCTTTTGTGTTTCAGTATTTACCCATCACTGATGTACATATCAAAAAGAATGCCAAGTTTGACCCATCTTCAAAAATATTTGAGGTAATTAAAAAGCTTCATGAGTTCTTCATCAGTTCAATCCTTTACGACAATTAATTAACTGATGGTTAATCATAAGTAGCTCATTCACATGTAGACATAATTATTGCTGTCATCTCAACTACATGTTGGATAACCTGTCACATTTACAGATTAGTAAAAGATGGAAACTGCAGAATATTGATGAACAGCAGCAAAAGCAGGAGGAGCTGGAAGCCAAGAAGAAAGCCAAGGCAGAGCGGAAAGAACAGGCAAAGAAAGCGGCAGGTAAAGAGGTCAGATTTTTCTAAATTTACATTTTATAAGGTAATTATCCTCATTGTATTTTAATTGTGTATTTTGCAGAGGAAAGACACAAGGTGAAAAAGAGCTACCAGGAGTCTCTCAAAAATGTTGCCACTGTCCGCCAGCAAGCAGCGGTAAGTCATTTTGCTCTCTCGTCCTTGCATTTTCATCTCATACGGGTTTGCCTTCAACTTCAATGCTGATGTCCCTCTGAGAAAAGTTCAAGTCCACAAAAACATGGGTTGCACTTTCCCAAGAATTTATGAAAGTTTTACTCATCAATTTAACCCTACCCTAATTTCTAATAGATATATTTTTTTTCCTACAAAATAATGCCTCAGAGGCAAGTTAGTGTATATCTGTTCTGTAATGTGCCTGGGAAAGAGACACTGAGCAGGTGACTCAGTCTTCACTCTTCACTCACCAGATGCTCATTTTTCCTTCCTGATGAATAACAATAGCTGCTTTTGTTAGCTGCATCTCACTGTGGCATTACTCTGCACCCTCCTGCTTGGTTACTCATATGTGCTCTTGGCAGGTTGTGTTTTCCTTTGTGTTAAATCTCAGTACTGCATCTTTTTTTCCCAAGGTGAAGGAGAATATGAAAGAAGGGTCACCACTCTCGTGCCATCTGATTCATGTGTCACTTTTAGTGGCACCACTTTTCCACAGCCTTTCGCTGCTGTCAGCCTCGCTGCACACAGTAATCAATTCTGTTTTCATGGTTAAAGTGACAAGTTAGTTTTGTAGAGCTCCCTGCTGAAAGAGTTCCTTCAGTTGATCACATTGGCACACACATCATCATATGTTGGCTTTATCACTTGAAAGTAACACTTGTCAACCAGCCAGCTGCTGGCAAATATTAGCAGTGCAGAAGGCGGCCTCTTACTCTTACACACACCCTGAAAACAAAGAGACACAATTCTGTTGATGTGTTGTGTAAATGATGATGCATTGTGCAATTTAATCTGATGAATGAATTTTAAACGATCAACAGTTAAACATCAAAGAGGTATTCGATTACTAGTACAGCAAAACGGCACAACAAATACTGCTGAATGCTGTTCAATATACAGTATAATTTTACTGACTAAATTTTATCAGGAATCAGCAAAAGGTGGTGGACAGAAAAGAGAGAGGGTTGCAAGTGAGGTTGGAGAGTCGACTCCCAAACCGAGTAAGAAGTTGATGAAATCTGTTGAGAAGCCCCAAAGGACTAAACCACCTTCCCAAGATGCGTTCACACCTTTTGATTATAGTCAGTCAGACCTCAAAGTTTTTGCTGGTATGTATTTTTAATTTTACTTTTACAACATTGGACAAAGAACCATTTACTGCACTTCATTTATAGACACTGTCCATTAAATCTAATTCCTTTTATTATATTTACTTTGGTTTACACAGATACCAAATCAAAGGATAACCCACAGTTTGACCCATACAGACAAGCCCATGATATTAAAAAAAAGGTATGGCCAAAAAATGTTATATTCTTCATTTGATCAGTATAAATTATATTTGTGATTGAGTTTCAATCTTTTTATGTGACAGAAAACTGCCAAAGGTCAGAAATCGAACTTTAGTGCTGGAAACCGAAGTATGTCGTACCTTGCGGGAAAATCTGACAGGTAAACATTCACCAATATTCAGTTATTTTAATTATTTATTTATTTATTTGTCCTCTGCAAATTGAAACTTCTCAGTATGTTAACTATTTCTTCTTTTTGTTTTTTATAGAGGATTCCGGCATAACTGGCCCAAAAGATAGACCATCTTTGATGGTATTTGTCTTGTTTTATAACATTTTTATTCTCAAGAAATGACCATTAAGTTTTTTCCTTTCTTTCAAATTTAGTTCATTATTTCTGTAATAATTTTTTTTTCATCTTTGTAATAGTGTATCCTGTAAATATGTGGACAAGCAGACCTCTGTATTAAAGATGATTTTTGAGGGAAATGTTTACGTCTACACTTTTATGTTTACACTTTCACACATAAGCATAACACCCATATATGATAAGTGTCACATCTCTACTGCTGTTTTAACAACTGTTCAGCTAGTGTTCCAGTTTATCCCAAAGGTATGTGATGGGGCCACTGTCAGGGTTTTGGCCTCGACCTTAAAAAAAATCATCTCCATTGTGGTCCTCGCTTAAGGAACAGGAGCATTTCTGAGAAACAGTTCGGCTAAGTACCATCAGGTTACAACGTTGCAGGTCTTATTTGCTCTGCCAATTGGAAACAATGAAAAATGTTCTGAGGATGTAGTTTTAATCCAGATGCACACTACCACTTGTGTGTTTTCATTTTAAAGTTTGGCTTGTAGGCCAAGCCTGGCACTTAAACAGGGTTAATGTGGCCCTTGGCTTCCTCCCTTAAAATGTATTGGTTATGGATTCCCAGTGTGATTAGAATGAATGAATAAATAATACAAGTACCTCTTCCACCACAACTTAGAAAAAGTAAAGGTTGATACGGAGGGCCGTCACTTTGAGGACTTCCTTTTTTCCGGTAAACCCACGACAAGTGTATTTGTTTAATTTGCCAACATATCAACATTGCTCAGGTATTCAGTGTGAAGAGACTACCACACATATACCACATATATATATATATATATACACACACACACACAATACAACAACTTTTCAAGGAGTGACCACAGAGAAGCTGAAGGCCGTCTTCTTGGCCGCCCTGCAACAGCTCTTTATGCAGGCTCATGAGTCAAATGAAAACATCACTAAAGCAAATGAAGTGGCTAATTAATCATTACATGTGGACAAACCTTTACAGGGGGTGCAGTGAATGAGTGAGTGATAAGGTGGGTAGCATTTGCCTTGAAAAGAAGCATACATTTTTAAATGGAATAGCTTGAATTTAATTACATTGTCATTTGAACAGAGATAAATAAATGTATTACAATTCTGTGCATTTTAACTTACTTAATTTATGGTCTTACAGGTGGGTTGTAAGTTCTCAGGTATTTTTTAATATTGCAAAAAGTATGAACACTGCTCCTTCCAGCTTTTATGGCATGGTGAACATTCTGTTCACTATTAGGTGCCACGATGGGCGGTGCTAGTGGTAAGGAACACTCAGGGCGCGCTACCGACTCAAACTTCCTTTCTATTGGCTAGTTCAATCCTACGTTGTCTGTGTTGGTGGCCGCCCGAGGCAGCAAAATGTAGCCGTCAAGCGTTATTTTTGTCGTAACGTACTCACGTTGCCTCATTGACAAATCTGCTGGCTGTACTTGTGGCTGTTGGAAGCTGAAATGGATCTCATTAAAGACGGGTGGTTTACAGAATTGTGCACGTTATGGCCGGGGCAAGCGATGAGCCTCCAAGTGGAAGAGGTCCTCTACCACAAGAAATCAAAATTTCAAGATGTTATGGTGTTTAAGAGGTGAGTTCTGTTAGGTGCACAACTTAGCTAACGTCGCTAGTCGTTAGCATCAAGTAGCAGTGAACGGAAGCTCGTGAAGTCGTGATAAGTTTCGTCAGATGGTGTCCACGTTGGAGTTTTCAACTTTGACTTAAGTTTAAGCGAATAAACCGACTTGCCAGTGAATGAACGAGCATGTGATACGATAAGTAAGTGAGACGAGCTCTGTAATGTTTAGTCACTGACTTTTTAACAAGAATCACGGCATTAGTCTTTTATTTATCATTTTCTGGTCATTATTTGTGATGGATCAGAATTACTACATTAGACATACGAGTTGACACATTAAGCCGTACACCTGAACGAAACGTTGAGTTATAAACTCAATTATTGGTGTTTTTAATTTATTATTACACTATTTACATTCTAATCTAATGTGTGTTCATCGTGAGGGAAAAGACATTTTAGAAAAGCCTGCACTTCTACTGGTGCTGGGCAACAATTCAGTAACTTCAATAATGTACTTGGTTGTTTTTCTGTTTTTGGCCGTTCAGTGTAACTGTCTTCAGTGTCGGTGAAGATTCTCTATTATACAGCTCGTAGCTATCCAAATGTGCTTAATCAGATGCAAGTGGACTCGTTTGTGGATTCTTGAAGACATTTCATCCAAAAGGCTTCTTGTGTTTTAATCGCATCCCACAGAGGCTAAATACCTGGGTTGTACCACAACTCATGTATAGCCTGTTTGAAAGGTGAAACATCTTCACCAATCTACATACTAATCCATTTGTTTCTGATAAAATACCTTGGGTTTCTTCAAAGAAAAATGTAGGGAGTAGACCCATAAAGAGAGGCTGTCATCTTGACAAATACACCAACATTTAAATGGCTGACTTCGTAGCAATCATTTGCTAGACATCTGCTGCTGCTTCCTGTTGAAGATGTGTGTATATTCACCCTTCAAACATGCCTCTCATTCTTTGCTGTAAAACCACTTTTCAGTAAAACCTATGGTAATGTCTTGGTGCTGGATGGGGTGATCCAGTGCACAGAGAGAGATGAATTTGCTTATCAAGAGATGATTGCTTACCTTCCGCTCTGCAGCCATCCTTCCCCCAAGAAGGTATGACCCAATATATTAGTGTTGTTTAAACCCATGTACCTGCAATTTTTCAGACAGTTTGACAACATATTTCCTGTTTTTCCAGGTTCTGATTATTGGTGGTGGAGATGGTGGTGTGCTCAGAGAAGTGGTGAAGAATCCACTGGTGGAGTCGGTGGTTCTGTGTGAGATAGATGAGGTGGGAATGACACCACAGATATGAATTCTCACTTCTCCCAGTAGAGCTGTAGAGTTGCTGTTTTTTTTCCTGTAAAATACCTGCTTATATTAATGTTGCTGCTGTCTAATGTACAGGATGTGATTAATGTATCAAAAAAGTTCCTCCCTGGGATGGCCAAAGGATTCTTCAGTCCCAAGCTTACCCTCCATGTTGGAGATGGCTTTGAATTCATGAAGCAGAACCAGGATGCCTTTGACATTATCATAACTGATTCCTCAGATCCAGTCGGTCAGTGCCTCAGTATTGATGATGTAAAATCTTATATTGTGAGCTGTTATGGGAGGCAGTCCTAAATGGAGTTTTGTTTCTATTGCAGGACCTGCTGAGAGTTTGTTTAAGGAGTCTTACTATCAGCTGATGAAGGCAGCATTGCGGAACGGTGGAATTCTTTGTTCCCAGGGTAACTTCAATCATCACCACAGTTTTGTGTAAAAGTTAAAGATAGCTCAATGCATAATTTAGAAGACAAATTGTCGTCACACTAATAAGTGAGAATTTACCTTTTTTTATTATTATTATTATTATTGTAAGTACTCCTGAGTTTTTTTTGTAGAATATAGTTTGTTTGTCAAGGTGAAAGGGTTCCATATTTAGAACTTTTTCTTTTCTCAGGAGAGTGTCAGTGGCTCCATTTGGAGCTGATAAAGGAGATGCAGACCTTCTGCAAGACCCTCTTCCCTGTGGTTGACTATGCCTACAGCACCATCCCAACATATCCCAGTGGCCAAATTGGATTCATGCTCTGCAGTAAAAACTCTGTAAGTGTGCTTGCCACTCTTTATTTTGAAATAACACACCTGAGGCCCATAATTATGAAAAACCATACTCACTCAGTAACTTTTGTTTTGTTGGTGTCATTGGTATTGACCATCATGAGACTTAGATCCTCCTTCACTGTCTTTTAATTTAGGAAACAGATTTCAAGAATCCAGTGAAAGCTTTGGCAAAAGATGAAATTGAAAGTATGAACCTTAAATATTACAACCCTGAAATTCACAAAGCATCATTCGTCCTCCCTGAGTTTGCAAGAAAGGTACGGTAAAATACACACACATATATAATAATATTTTATTTATTTATTTTACGGTATGCACTAAGAACACTTTACTCAGTGCTTTTTGACCATTGGCAGGTACTTTTTGAAGCATGACCAACAACAACAGGACCACTATGTTCATCCCTTGCCTGGCCTTCAGAACACAGATAAACAACCTTTATTCTACAGCTTTTACAGTTCACGTCCATGTCACCATGCTTCATACTTAGGAGGCTGCTTCAACAGTCTCTATTTAGACCTGGTTGCAACATCCATCCCGAGTGATCTGATCGTGTCTGTGTCAGGTCAGGAAATACAGCACTGAACGGCCCCAAAGCAGCCTGAGTGTGAGTCACCCGATCTGATCAAAGAAACCGTGTTTGGTGGTTTTTTCAGGATGCTGGGTGTCCATATTCCTGAGCTGCATGAACAGTATCAGTCCTCAGGATGCATTAAAGACCTATTTATTGTTCAAATGTATGTTTTACTCTCTCTCTCTCTCTCACTTTCAGTCACTCGCACACAAGCCCACTGAGGCACTCTGAAACACAACCTTGACAATGACATGGCGTCAGCCTAGACCCAGTCACATTTAGTCACAGGAGACACACTTTAATGCTTAATTGAGGCTGTCCACATGCGATCAGATCAGTGAGGATGGATGTTAAGTCCAGGCCTAAGAATCAGTGGAGGACAACTTGCTTATTTTTACAGGAATTGTTCATTTGGTCTTTACCGTTCCGCATGCTTTAATGTTAATTTATTTTTTTCACTTGTGGTTTCATTTTTACTCTCAACTGTCTTACCTGCATTTTGCAAAGAGCAATGTGCTGGGCTGGACTGAGTGGGAGGAACATTGCTATCCTACCTGACCTTATTCTGAAACATGGAGCTGTTCATTGTATTCACTGTACTTACACATTTTGCAGTATGTTACATACTATAGAGAGTATGTATATGTATTGCATTTTTAATTGTAGTTGATATAAGCTTATGACCATAGGAAAACACAGTTTTCAATTATTATTGTATATTCAGAACACCAGTGTGTCCTCAACACATGCAGTTCATGTATTTGTATTTTTTTCAAACATTGTGTTGGGAATTATTGAAGAATGGAACAGATCTTGCTATTTTATTATTTTCTGAATGTAACAAAAAAAATCACAGCCTTTTGGTTTCCTTTGTTATTTTTTGCTGAAACAGGAAGTTAAATTTCTCAGTTACAGGTGAAACTTTGAATCTAACACTTTTTTTGATTATTTTTACAGTTACTGATGTTGGTGCTCATTTGCCATGTAATAGTCATCTCTTTTATGTATTCACTATAGAGAGAGCAACAAGTGAACAAATCAGTGACTTCCTGGTCACATAAGTGGGCCTTGGGCCCCCCCCCCTCCTATTTTTGATCGACATGAATTAAAAACCAACAATTTTCTAAAATTGTACTCCTTAATGAGCGTTAAAAGTTTAAATGATACTCTTGATAATAGGCATGTACAATATTGGATTTTATGCCGATATATATGTAGTACTTGTCTGATAACAAATACCAATATCCACGTATATATAAATATATAATGTTTTTCCCTGTGCCCAACTTCAAAAGCAATTTAGTCTCCTATGTAGTGACATTAACATAGTTTTGTATACTCTTGTGGCAGAGGGTGTCTATATATTTTTTTTCTGTTTGTGCAGAATAAATAAACATTAAAGAAAGTGCAGCAATAGAAGTCAAGGAGGTAGCAGCCTACTTAGCCTACTGTTTTTGGCCTGACATTGCTGATATATCTGATTTTTAAGCCAATATCGGCTGATATCAATATACTGTAATTCTGATAATATTGTGCATTCTTTCTTGATAATGGTCTGTTTTTCTTTGTATCTCAGTGGACCAGACAAGTGTGTTCTCCAATAAAAACTTGTCTAAAGTTAAGAAACTTGTATCCTGCAGTAAGACTTAAGTACAAACTCACTACCACTGGTCAATACCTAATGCTGCATGTTATAATTGCATAATGAATTTACATCTTAAAATACTGCAGGATTATGTTTGTTTCTTTTTTAGTTGAAATCTAATGTCTTTAGTGTGTTTGTTCAACTAATCTCACTTGAAATTAAAACCTGTTGTCTGTGAATCTGCGTGGAATGAGAATCAGTGTCACACCTGCTCAATGAATTAATTTTTTATAATTATGAGCTGTAATAAATTGATCAAATGCAATACTCTGGTATATTCGCTGGTATTGGCTGTCTGCACAAAACAATAATTAGGCAACTTTGTCTATGTTAGTTTGCTAGTGTGGTTTTTAAATGTGTTTTTAAAAGTTGTGCTGTTTTTGACAACAGGAGAACCATTCTGTCTGTTTGGCTGCATGATAGTGGTTAAAATAAAAAGAAATGATTTTTCCAAGGTCTGTATATTCTAAATCTTATAGTTAATAGTTTTGACAACTGTAACATCACTTTGTAACCCCACCGTTTACTTCTGTTTGTGCTATGCTGTTGTTTCAACTGCTTTTTATTGAAAACAACTTAATTGTAACTTGATAGGAGCAGTGCTGACTCTCAAGTGCAGTGTCTATGTATAGACACAAGGTGTCACCCTTCTATCTGGGAATGTGTGTATGAGCACATCATAGAAGTATGAATGGATGTTAAAATCCATCAAATTCATATTAAAAGAATACAGCTTTATATTTTATTTATCCCTTTGAATTTGAAACGGCCCTGGGCTCCATTACATTGTTCATATCAATGTTGCCTTCAGTTGCGTCAACTGTAGTTGTGACGTAAGAACTCTGTCCTCACTCTTTTCTGGTAAATAAGTCCATTGAAGACAAATTTTGTCTTTCATGCAAGTCAAATTTAGAGTTTTTGATTCACCTATATACGTCTGGGCTCACCCGTTCAACACACTCGCCACCAAAGCCTCACATGATCTTGGGGTCGTTACTCATTTGTGATCTCCTGTAGAGAGCTGCTGAGATGGTGCTTGGGGCCAAACATGAAGTAATTGTTGTGAAAACTAACTGCTCCACACACATTAGTAACATGTGGGAGAACCTATACCAGACGTCACATTGACGTCTTTGACTTTTTGAAGTCTGTGGCAGACTATACTGCAGATATCTCTAAGAGGGTCAATTCTTCAATTACACATGTATAGCCATTTCAGCTAAGCTTCAGATTGCTCTGGGCATTTTTCAGCTCTGCAGAACGTGAGAACATTACCTCAAAAAACTATTTTTTTTTACAGAGCACAACAAATCCATCTGAACCGTCCAACTGGAATAGAAGTGCTGCATGTGCCTTGTCAGTAGCACTGTCTGCAGACAGTAAACCTGAAAAGCCCTTCTACTGTTAATTTACAGTGCTGGATCCTGTACTGTAGGTTGCATCCAGGCTTGCAAGTATGTTCAGTTTCAGCAGCTCCCTCTCAAAGCAGAGTCTTTTTCATAATGAGCTGCAATCAGCTTCACATAATTGTTTTGTTGTGAGGAGTTGACTGGATGTAGAAGTGTAATTATATTTAAAAGTCAGTTGAGGAGAAGTTCACACAAATCTTTCCTTTTTGAGCAGATAAACACAATTTAGTGTTGAAACTGTGGCACTATTTAGGAATAACACATAAATGAATCTTGGGTAAGCTGAAAAAATGTGATTTTTTTTCATATATATATATATATATATATAAATTCCCTTCTTGCCCACTCTCTTGCATCTCTGTCAAGCTTGGGTCCTCTACCAGCTTGAGGGTTCTGTGCAGTATCTTGGCTGTTCCTAAGACTGTGCATTTGTGGACAGATATCTCAGACGTTCCTGGAATCTGTTGGAGCCACTCTCCCAGTTTGGGTGTTACAACTCCTAGTGTTCCGATCACCACTGGGACCCCACTTGCTTTAACTCCCCACATCTTCTCTACCTCTTCTCTCAGCTCTTGGCATTTGTCAAGCTTCTCATGTTCCTTCTTCTTGATGTTGCTGTCACTTGGGATTGCTGTCACTGTTGCTTACCGACTACCACTATCTCTGGTTGCTTAGCCATCACCAGTTTGTCTGTCTGGATCTGGAAATCCCATAGGATCTTAGCCCTGTTGTTCTTAATCACCTTCGTCAGTGTCTTCCATCTTGATCCTGGGATCTCCAGTCCAAACTCAGTGCAGATGTTCATGTGAACTATTCCAGCCACTTGGTTGTGGTGTTCCATGTATGCCTTCCCAGCCAGCATCTTACACCCTACTGTGATGTGTTGAACTGTCTCAGGGGCATTCTTACACAGTCTACACCTTGGGTCCTGCCTAGTGTGGTAGACCCCAGACTCTATTGACCTAGAGCTTAGGGCCTGCTCCTGTGCAGCCATGGTCAGTGCATCTGTGCTGTCTTTCAGTCCAGCTTTCTCCAACCATTGATATGTTTTACCAGTATCAGCCACTTCTTCAATTTGATGATGGAACATGCCATGTAGGGGCTTGTCCTTCCATGTTTGCTCTTCTGGCTCCTCCTCTCTGCTGGGTTTCAGCTGCCTGAGGCGTTCACTTATCAGGTCATCATTGGGGGCCATCTTCTAGCTGGATAGTACAGTGGTTAGTACTACTGTCTTTGATACTGGGGGTTTGATTCCCAGCTCAGACGTTACCCAGGTCAACAATGTCTGCATCAGGTGTTGAGGAACAGAGGCAACCTGATGAGAAATGGGCTACTGGAACATGCCATAGCTGGACTAGAGCAGAGGATATTTGGCAAATAACAAACTGGATTCACCTTTTTTTATACCCAAATTTTACTTCTCTGAGGCATCAGAAATTATTCAAGCATAACATTCAACCGCTAAAATTATGTTTTCTCTTCAGGAATGCAAGTAAATAACTATAATTTGACATTTTAATCAAGAGATAATAATGTGCTTTGCTATTTTTTCAGTTTTTTTGTAAAACAGTACATTTGAAGATACCTAGATAACAATAATTATTGTATTTTTGCATTAATAATATAATTTCAGTTAAAGAACTTCTATATACAGCTGTATTAGCCATTACAGAAACATAAAAAAATATTTTTATAATGACCAATGCTGAATTAAATGTAGGGCCGCTGTAACTTTGAGTGCAGTTGTCAAATCCAAACAATGAATGCATGTGATTTCAATGTTAAAGTAGCTCCTGTTCACAATAAACTGTGTTGCACTCTCATAGATTTTGTTTAGATTTAGTTATCTTTAATCTACCAAACTGTCACTCTTGACCAAAGTTAACCAACATCTCCAGATCCTACATTTATATGTTGTTGTTTATAATAAATAAAAAAAAAAGTTTATTTACTTGAAACAACAGACTCAGTGATGTGCATCTAATGAAAGACACTTCCCCAAGCCATGGTGCGCATCAGACCAGTCAATTGTAATCTGCGGGTGTCAGAGAAGCTCATATGATCACTGTGACAGGAATCAGCTGCTGAACACTGGGACGCGTGAAGAAGCTGAAGCTTGTGTTTCCTGTAGAGTTTTTGATTGTGACCATTTTATGTAGCACGTTATGGAGGTTTTCGTGCATGTCTGGTGATATCACACTGCTGATGAGTTTGAAATCATTTCCCTGATCAGGTCTTGTTCGAGGGTTGTGTGTCTAAAGTGCCAATACGTTAGGTGCACGTCGATGTCGGAAACCTGATTTTAGCCCAGTGACGACATCTGCTGCAGATGTTCTCCCTGTGAATCACACGATCACTGCCGCCTCCATTTGTTCTCCCCTGACCCCTTCTTCTTCTTCTCCTTCTTCTTCTTCTTCTTCTCCCCTCCTCTTCCACACTCACGTTCAGCCACCCACCCAAAAATGCACGTACCGTCTACGTCAGTGGCAGACGGGGGGGGGGGGAGAGGCATATAAAGGAGGGGGGGGGGGGGGGGGGGGGAGAGGCATATAAAGGAGTGAGGGACTTTGGAGGAAGAGGAGAAGAAACATCAGTGGTTGCCCAATCTTCTGACCACCTGTCATCTGCAGCACTGCACTTTCTGCCCCACTCTCCTGTGGATCTCTGCCTAGTGTGAGCTGCTCAGACCTTTGCTCTGAATCTCTCTCTCTCACACACATACACACACATTCACTCACTCCTCCAGTGTCTCTGTGAGCCTCCTGCTCCTGTGACTGTAGCTCTAGTCTGTCCCCTGCACTCCTGTCACAGCATGCAGCTCCTGGTGATGTTAGCAGCTCTCATGGGGGTTCTGTTCAGTGTAAGAGCAGCCGCTGTGCTTCCTGTGGAGGACAGAAGCTCCATCCACGTGAACAGGGTAAGTTGATTGTTATTGTTATTGCTGTTATGGGGGGGAATTCATGTCATTTTCAGGTCTATGTTTTGTGGCAAATATGTGAATGGTTAGAATTTATGAAGAATGTCTTACCTTCAGAATTCCTTATGTACATTGTTATTAAGAATGCCGGAAGAGAGAAATTTCATTCTTTTAATTAATTTCTATTTAATGTTAAAAAGTGAAAAATAACAATTCTAGAGCTCCTTGGTGAGAGAACAGAATTATCTTATTTCCCCCCCCCTTTTTTAATGACTTTGTCATATTGGTAATATTGCAGCCTTTTCTGTTGTGCTGTTTGAACAGGAGCTGAGCAAAGAGCGCAAAGACCTGATTCTGAAGTTGGTGTCTGGCTTGTTGGATGGAGCCCTGGACACCAACCTGCTGCCTGGGGATGTGGCATCTGAGGATCTGGAGGAACCGCTCGAGTCTCGTCTGGAGGAGAGGGCTGTCTACAACAGGTTATCTCTGCCTCAGCGCGACCGCAAAGCCCCCTGTAAAAACTTCTTCTGGAAAACATTCACCTCCTGCTAACACTGTCCAAACCGTGCCCGCCTAATGTGCTCCAATTCCCTCCCGGCTCCACATGAACTGTAGTTGACCTTTACTGTACATATTATCTGCCGTCAGACATGCAGCATTGATGGACTTCACTGAGACAGTGTTTGTGTGTTTGAACATTATTTATTTAGCTTTTAATGTATAAAATGTTTGTATCTATGTATGTGACACTTTATTTCAGGGTCAACAATAAAGCATGGATATAACATTCGGGATGGTAATAACAGTTAATTGCTTTTGCAAATTGCTCAGAGAGAAAGATCATATTTTCCCACCTGTTTCTACAGCATAAATGCAAAGACTAATTTCATGCCACAGTTATAGCTGCTTTTTTTTTATTATTATGATTACAACATTTATTGCACTAAAATAGTTAAAATACTTTATAGATTATCATTATTGCACAAATTTATTTCTACGTTTCCTAAAAGCCAAGTTGTAGCTGCTGGCACGTTTATTTTCTTCAGAGGTGGCGGGGCATATTCATGCTTCATAATCTGTGTATCAGATTATTTATTCTGTAGTATTAGTATTAGTATTTATTCTGCTTTGTACTTACAAAAAAAAAAAAAAAAGACAAAGGACAAAAAATATTCAATGTTGGATCCCGAGAATAATTTTTCAATTTATTAAAAAATTTAATTCGTTTGAACAAAATATTTAATTAATAAATAAATACTTTAATAAATGAACATTTATTCTTAAATATAAATAACAATTAATTTAATCTCAACCAGGTAGTGGCACCTCCTGGTGTATTATGGTGTAATATGAAAGAACAGTAGCTGTCCAGTCATAAGTCGAGGGAGTTGCTTCAGTGACTTATCACCGGTTGCTAAACTTGTCAGTCATATGTAGGAGAATAGGCAACATAGGAGCCTCCTTGTCTCCCCGGGATGCTGATGTCTGAATGAACTAATGGGATAAAGAAAATCACTGTGCCATCAAAACACTTTCACTAGTAGGCTTTAAGACAAGTGCTGTTTCCAATGTAACCTAATCAACCCGGTCTTGCAGCAAACAACACTCTTTGTTGATTACTGGGCGAGTCAGTGCACAATCAGTCGCACTGCATTTACCACACACTCTCCATAGCCTTCCTGGCATGTGCAACAATGTGATATATGGGATTCTGAGCCACTTACTGAGGCAAAGTAAGACCAGGCGAGGCACGCAAATATTGAGTTTTTGCCTACAGTTTTTAGTGAATTGATTTAGTGTTGTAAATCGGATACAGGTGAAGTATGTTGTTATTTCCCTCTGTGTCTGCTCAGTTGCATGACCGGCCGTTCTTCCATAACCACTGAAAATAAGCATTACACCAAAGTGAAGCAAAAACTAAAAACAGTGTGCCTTAAACACAGGAATACAGAATAATTAAAGCAATAGGCTGAGAGAACTTGAACAATATTATTTATTTTATATTCCATTGATCATGTAACAAATTATTGTCGTCGTATGTATCTCTTTGCTGACTTTACTAGAGTATTGAAATAAACAGTGACGTCAAGCTGTGAGTGAGGAAGCTGACAATAATGGATAATCAAATAACTTGCATGTTAATTCTTAAATAACCTGAGCAACAATGCACCACCAGAGTCTTTAGAAATCCTGCGCAGCCAAAGACAAAGGCTTCATTACGCTCTTTTCAGCCGGTGTACTACTCATCATCTTCTTTAACGGCATGAATAGCAGGTACTGATGAATGTACTTGTTTCACATGTGCTGCAAACACATGCCTTCACCCGAGTTCACAGCACTGATCCAATTATAAGTGGAATATCAAAGACCACATTAGTGACATTTTCCCCCTTTATTGTTATGCACATGTTGGAGAGGAAAGCTCTTCAATGATCCCTTATAGTTTTATTTAGAAAAACAATGCAAAATCTGCTAAAATCACCTGCTGATGTTACAGTTCCACAAATTTCAAAACTCTCTAATTACATGGCTCTGTGTCATGTTGCTTCCCTTAACGATGCTGAATAATAAAGGCTCCTATGGTCTCATTTGATTATGGTTCCTCAGGCAGCATTGGTCATTGGTGAAATAAAAAGAGCCATATTGAAATGGTACATTTCCAGGTTCACAACATGGAATAACTAGACCACCCTATGTCAAAGGAAAAGCAGCCATGTTTTTTTCCTTTTAAGGAGAATTAGGGAAAATAGGAAAAAACATTACTTCTCCTACACAAGACCTTGTATTACAATACAATTTGATGTTAGTAGGTGCTGGCCACTCTTGACTTTATGCCCATGGGCTTAAATGAGCAAGCAGAGGAGCAACATCAAAGCTGGTGTCTTGAAGCAAAGCATTTTATTAGCTTTCCTTTTGATCTGAAGGAAGAGGGAAGCGAGTGCTCAGGCCTAACTGTGTAATTCAAATTTAAATCTGACTTCATATGTGCCGGTGTTTAAAAACAAGGACGACTTTTCAGGTTTTGTTAGTGTGCATCATAGAAACACTCCACTCCCTAAGTGAACCATAATGCTTAATGGTTACAGAGAAAGTTGGAAAATTCATAGGATATAACTGTACATCCTATGAATTTTGTGATGGTATTGTTAATTTGCATGGTTTCCAGGTTTCCATGCTTTATTAGTTGAGAATACTGATTTCAACTTATTCATCACCATCAAAATGTTTGGCTTGCTCAAGACATTCAAGCAGCTATTTTCATTTTTATTCTAATGTCTCTGTTTTTTTTTTCTCCCATTGAAAATTAAATGAGAGGACAGATCAAAGGCAGGCAAGGCAGATAAAAATACACATCAAAGCCAACAGTATGAGTGCTCATTGTGATTTTGTAGCAATTAAATGTAAATGTACTATGGCGTCCCTGAACGATTGTGGTATGGACTCAAATTAGTCAGTCCCAAAATTCACCACCTGTAGGAGGGGCCAAGGAGGTCGGGTTCACTATGAGTTGGCTGGCACCTGAAGGTGGCGACCGTGGCATGGTGTACGGCTTGGGCTCTGGAACCAGTCTCCTCCAGAGGAGTTGGGCGCTCTTCCACTCTGGAGTTGCCCTTGGTGGGATATTTATTGCCCCACCATTCAGAGACTGTGTGTTGGTGTTCACTCTGGTGGACAAGAGGGTATCAGGGCCACACATAGAGACAAACAACCATCCACTCTCATGTTCACACCTACTGGCAATTTAGAGTGGATCATTGGCCTGGTCTGTGGCTCCATGTGACCTCCCGGGTAAGGTCTACTTAGGGGTCCTGGAGAGGAGGGTCTGTCAGATAATCGAACAGATTCAGGAGAAGTAGTGTGGTTGTCCTGCTCGTAGAACAGTGGACCAGCTCTACACCCTCAGCAGGAACCTGCATGCAGGGTGCATGGGAGTTCGCCCAACCACTGTACATGTGCTTTGTGGACTTGGAGAAGACGTTTGACCTCGTCCCTTGGGACTCCTGTGTGGAGTGCTGGGGTACCAAACTCCCTGATAGAAGCCATTCAGTCCCTGTATAACTGGTATCACTGACGTCATGCCGTTGCATAACAGTTGCATTAAATTTTAGGTTTAGACAAGACAGTTCTGAATCGGTTACATGACATGACATGTTTATAGTACTACATAGTAACCACAAAGCCACAAATACAAGGAATACTCTCACACGCATGTTTGTGCAGCATTTGAAGTGAGGACCCTCATAGACATAATGCATTCCCTAAATTTACCCTTAACCTCACTCACTCACTCACTCACTCACTCACTCACTCACTCACTCACTCACTCACTCACTCACTCACTCACTCACTCACTCACTCACTCATTTTCGCAGCTTTATCCTCCACTGATGGTTGTGGAGGGCGCTGGTGCCCAACTCCAGCTGACATAGGGCGAGAGGCAGGGTACTCTCTGGACAGGTCGCACGTCCATCACAGGGCCACATGGAGACAAACAGTCATTCACTCTCATATTCACACCTACGGGCAATTTAGAGTGTCCAATTGGCCTAATCCCCAAACTTCTTGCAGAAGGGCCCTTGCTGCAAAGGCAAGAATGCTAACCACTACACTAACCGTGTGGCCCTAACCTTAACCCCCGAAATATCCTCACTCCCTAAGGTTCATGCTTTTTTTTTTTTTTTTTTTTTGGTCCTCACAAAGCTACACATACAAGAATCCTCCCTCCCTAAGGTTCATGCTTTTTTTTTTTTTTTTTTTTGGTCCTCACAAAGCTACACATACAAGAGCAAACATACTAATGTTTGACTGTTTATCTCTCTGTGGCCTTGGAATAAGCATTTTATATAGTATGTAATTTAGGCAAGGATCTTGCTTTATGTGAAGTGCCATCTTGCACCTCCATGTTACCATAGAAACCCAAATGGACAAATAAGCCAGAGCAAGTGTTTTCAGGTTTTGAAGAAGAAAATTACTATGCAAATGAAGAAGAATGGCATCCTTTTCAGTATAGGACATCATAGTTCCATGATGTGCTTGGTAAATAGAATAGTGAGTGAAGTACCGTAGTCCTACTTTTGTTACAGTCTACACTGTCACCATTAGACATCACTAGTTTATTTTTTATTTTTTTTACAATTTAATCAAATCATGGATGTGAAAGGTGTGGGTTATACAAATAAAACCACAGAGTTATCATTTAACTGCAAAGCTTTTTGGCCAATTTTAGTTAATTGTCTCCAGTGACAGCAGACGGCTGTTTTCAACAAACAGCCTCTAAATGCTTCGAACATTGCCTGCCAAACACCTCACATGCCGCCCAACAAGGTGATGAAAAGAGTGCATTCAAAATTTGATTTATTTATTTTTTTCAAATGTTAAACAAGACCAAAAAAGAACTATCAAGAGAATGGATAGTGGGGCAACCTTTGTAGTGGCCAGAAACCCCAAAATGAATAGTGGATTTCAAATTTTGAATGTGTCCAGAGACATTTCAACAACCTTTGCTCAACAATCAACAGTGCAACTAAATGTGTGATGTACACAGAGCAACAGAATGATGCTGTATGTGCAGGTAATATCTGGAGAAAGGTATATTTGTGTAGTTTGTTCAACACGGGTCTGAGTGGATTCAACACTCCTCCACATTTTGGTCATATTTATGACTGACATGACCTGAATGTAAATCAGTTTTGGTGAGAAACTCCGTGGTTATCATTTCACTGGATGTTTGCTTCTACTTATTTATATGAAATGAGTAACAGGAAGATGGTACTATGTAATAATTGTAAAGTTACTCACTATCTTACCCACGTATACCTATTTGATGTCACCTTCATTTTATTAGCTTTGTCAGCTTCACTTTTACATGACTCATTTTGTTTGTCTTTGCATTTCACAGATGTCAGAATTCATTTTCATCCCGCTGTAGTGAAAATTTAGGAACAGTTAACATCAAACGGTCCACCAGCTTGGCCTCGATCAGTCACGACAGGCCAAATTAACACCCCGTGCTTGGCTGATGCTTCTGGAGAAAGGTGTTAAATGGCAGGTTGTATGGCGATTCCCCTGCTGAAAGAAAAAAGGGCTTTTTTGTGAACAACACAGCTGATTCCTGGAAAAAAAAGGACAAGAAAGGGAGTACAATGATTTATTATAAATGTAATGTTTTAGAGATTCAGGCTATTGCAACTCATTTGTATTTAAAATGTCCCATGTTCTCAAAGCAAGTATCATACCAGGGTAAATTTGAATTAAAATACAAATTGGAACTTGCTCGCCATATTCTTCCTGAATTTAATATGTTATACAGTGTGTGTGCACTATTTGTTTCAAAAACAGAGTTGGAGGTTCTGTGCTGTCTGTAGACATGCACTTGTATACTCTATGAACTCAGCAACTCCGAAGCGCCTGCAGCGCCTTATTCATCTCTGTCAGCTGGGCTCAGTTTGTTTAGCATTTGTGACATTTCAGATTGAAGTTGTATCGAAAGCACTGAACAAATGCAGCATGGTTGACTTGTAGCTGGGACATTTTGAGGTAAAAAAAAAAACCCAAAAAACTGTTTTTAAAAATGTCCCAGAGAAAGGACCTGCCAGGTCATAATAATAGACCTCTGTGTGAATGCGACAGATTTACAAAGCTGTTGAGAGATCATTAGCGTCTTTTCAGCGAGGATTCAGTCAAATTTCATATCTGCTCACTGTTGATGAGACGCTGCTTTCAGTTCAGCATAAGTAAAAATTTGCATCCGGATGATAGACAAACTGAAAACCAGATGCTTCAGATTAAATAAATTACAGTTTTCAAAGACGCCGCACAAAAGCGCCGTCGCCGATAATGTGGAGTCTTTCACCGCTGAGTGATGTATTGACAGAGCGAAGCATTTTAGCACACACACGTCACACGGGCTAAAGTGTCTCTGATGCATGTCGCCCAATGAGTTGCCCTATTTGGCAGCACCGTCTGGAATGGAGAGTTTTTTCCCCCTCTCGCAGGGTCTAATGATGCCTGATGGCTTATTCAGCCTACCAGCGGCAGCACTAAAAGCTGATCATTATAGGGCCCTCGGCTCTTTCAGTGCTGAAGCTGTGGCTCCGAAAATGAGCTGTCACCAGCAAGAGGAAGGGATGCAACAAGCTGGTCAGTATAGAAATTCCCCGTTCATTTTGGTCTCGACAGATCTGTGCAATGAGACACAGGGTTTAGTTAAGGGGACATTTAAATTTAGTTCTGTTGTTTTTCTTTTTGTTTTTTTTCAAACCATATTACACATTTATTGCCGCAAAATTAAGCCATTTCATTAGTTTATTTGCTTAATAACCATGTGCCCTGATGAAAGCCACCTTGACTTTTTATTTGGTTGTGCTTTTTGCCTTGTCACTGCAACAAGCATAAATACAAGTTGATTCCCAGTGATTTTGTTTTATCAACCCAACATCTGTGATGAGCTCTGTGAGGCAATAGTTTGAGCTAAATGCTATTGTCAGCATGCTAAAAAAAAAATAAAAAAAAAATTGGTGAGGGTCTATGCTGATGACACAGTTCTATCAATTTCGATAACCCATACAAACTCTGGAACTCAAACTATTCATAACATCAGTCGTGTTTCCATGTTTCTAAAATTTTCGACAATACTCACAGGGGTTTAATTCTCGTGAAGTCTAGTTTTCTTGACATCCCATTTTTCTCGTAAAATCTCGTCCCGTGAGACTCCACTATTAGGACGAAGGCCAAAAGCATTTTTTGTTTCCATGGTTTTGGAACAATCGTTCCATATAGTGGAACGATTGTTCCCATATACTTCGCCATCTTGTCTGAAGTGAACAGGTAATTGGGGGGGGGGGGTCACCCAACGTCATGTCCGGTGACGTTGGTGATGTGTAAATGCAAAAATACTGTTTCCATTACACTTTTATGTAAACGTTTATATTTTAGGTGTTTCCATTACCTTTTTTTATTGTGATATTTAGGTTTTGCACATTTCTAGGGATAATGAACGGATTCTATCCCCACCTATTACATGTCAATTCCTGTCTGTTGTTATTTTTCTCACTTGATATTCTCTTTTCAATGACTTTGTTTTATTGTTGCAGGTAGTCGATTAAATGCATTATTGGTGTCAGAATTATTATTGTGTAAATGCTAGTCATACTTTCATATAATATAAAGAAAAATGTAAAAATAATGAATTTTAACTCACTCCCTTGTGGTCTTAAATTTAATATTCTTTTGTGCAGGCCTTTCATAAGAATGATTCATGAGTGTATTCTCACACATTGACAATTTCTATAAATTTTACCAGTAGGTTGGTATTATAGCGTGGCATTCATTCATTCTCCAAAACAACCCCCACAAGAATATGTCTGGACTTTTTTTTATATTATTTAAGTTAAAGCTCCATTTTATATCTTTTGTCACCAAATCACTGTATGCGTCTCCATCCCTCCGTGCCCTCTCTCAACAAATAGTGCACAGAACGAGCAGAGCAATGCACCAAAGACACAAAGGTGTTTTTGGAGGTAGTTTTTCCAGCAGTTACAATCTAAAGCTCCAAAACAAGCCATCAGAAGTAAAAAGAGACATTAACAGAGTTTCTGCAGTTGGTGTGTGACAGATTACAGTAATTTGTGGCTTTTTATTCTCTGATATTATTTCTCTTTGTCTTATCCCTAACTCTCCTGCCCCCCATGTAATCAGTTCATCTCCCACACCTGTTGCTCAGCCCATGCCTCCTTTCCCCTCACCTGCAGCTTATTAGGTTCCCTATAAAGGTATCGGCTCTTTCACCGGACCTCTGCCAGATAACCTTGCGTTTTCACCAAGCTCTCTGGCACTCTCTTAGTTCTGTTTCCTGTTTTGACTCTGGATTGTTTTTTTGTTTTTTCGTTTTTGGATGCCCGCTTGGACTGACCCTGTGTTATTTTGACCATGTTTGTTTAAAGGTGTGTTTAAACTGAGTGCTTCGTTGAGCTGAGATGCTGCCTCTGCTGTGCTTTTGTCACAGGGTGACAGAGATGCTACTGTGAGAGAGACGACTGCAGTTTTGTCTCTCACACACACACACACAAGGCTGTCTTCACATGTCAGGACTATGAAAATTAGGAGGAAATGTTTTGTGGATGTTTAGTCCCCTATCTCTCCTTTGTCCTCTCCTATTTCCTGTCAGCCCAACTGGATGAAGCAGATGTCTGCACATCTTTGAGTCTGTTTCTGCCAGAGATTTCTTCCTGTTAAACAAAACTTTTTTTTTCCTCTCTCCACTGATGCCAATTGCTTACTCGGTGTGTGAACTGTTGGGTTTTCCCTTCCTTTTCTATAAGGTTACCTTACTAGTAGAAGGCCTCGACATAGTGCATGTTGTGGTTTGGTGATGCAAATGAAAAAAATGGTTCCGATTCTGATGAAGTGGACTTTTGTTTATATTTAAAAGTTACACACTTCTTATAACTTAGTGGACAAAGTCATTACTTTGTCTTTGTCCACCAGGACACTCATTAAGACTCAAGATTTCTGCCGGTGTCTTGCTGTTTTTACCCAGCAGAAGATGCGTATTATGCTTTATATCTTAGAAAATCCATTGCAGTTTGTGATATTCCTCGCTTTTAAAGCTTTCTTGCCTAATTTCTGCCTAGAGGGCTATAACCATTTTGATAGCAAAGTTATCTAAAATTGCTCAGCAGGTTATATTCATATTTAGAAAGGGACAATTTACACTCACCAGACCCATAAAAACAGTGGAATCCGTGTTCATCCTTGGCTGGACTGAATCACAAGCAACAGCTGCAAGCAGTACAGTTTAGTGAAGCAGAGAAGTAATGTGTAAGAGGAGGTGCAGAGGCAATTCTGTACAGACATGTGGTTGTACATCAGTGCAAAGCATGTAAAGATGAATTGTTTTTTTTTTTTTTTTTTTGCATCGTTGACCAAATGAACAATTCTCTACACCGACAACTAATCTCATCAAATCATCTGTTTCAACTTGCCCTGTGTCTTGTCCAAGTAAATGATTTGCGCCCACACTAGGTCGTGTTCTGTGAGCCTCAAGACCAATTTCCACTGGAGTCATAGTGAAAACCTATCAACATTACGTAATTATTTTGGCGATAAAGATCACTTACGCAGCAGTGATCTCGCGAAGAGCTGATATGATGTAAAACAGACTTCTTAAAAAAAAAAAAAAGAAACAGCTCCAACATTACCGTTATATGCACTCTATGTACACTTTTCAGTGTTGTATTATAGACACTAAACCTCCATGAGAGTAAACGCAATCCATCATGTTATAGCTGAGTTAACCGTCACAGCTCATTAGTTTCGCTTTTGCACTGGATGTCAGCCCCATGTCGAGGAGCCACTCATGTTGATAGTGTCATTAGAAGAGCGGGACTGCATCAAAACAAGGTGATATTGACCGTTTAGTTTAAGCACTGCAGTGTCCTTTATGAGGTGCACAATACAGGTCTCTAATCGTCCTGTGATTAGCTACCAGAGCTGCCATTGTTTGGATCGGCCTTTCACCTGTAATGGACTTGTTGCCACAGCACCAGATGAGGATCTTAAGTAATGGTATTTTCTCCCAGTGTGTAGGGCTACTTTTGACTATTTTCAGGACAATTGGGGTCTTGTCGGATGGCAATACCCCTGATAGCTGTTCCTCTAACAACACAAAATCCCTGTTTGGAGTACAGATATGCACACACACAAGCAAACACATGTTTGCGCTTCTATCAGAGTGAGGACCCTCATAGACATAATACATTCTCTAGCCCCTTACCCTAACCTTAACCATCACAACTAGATGCCTAACCCTAACCCTAACCTAAACCCAGCCAAAATGTCCTCACTTTGTCTAAATGTCCTCATTTTGTAGGGTTTATACGATTTTTGGTCCTCACTCTACAGCAAGTACAAGAACACACACACACACACGGTGTGAGCCACTTTTACCCTGAATGTCAACTCACCAATATGGGTGATGGTGATGGTTTTTGTTTATTAATGGAATGCAAAGTCCTTGTTGCTGCCGCCCAGAGTCGTAACATTATTCATATTGGAAATCCATGTTTAATGTCCAGGCTGACTATCATTTTTCTCAGGCCTAACAGACCTGAAAATGTTTAATCAATTATACAAGAAATACTCCCCCATTAATACCACTACTGGAGCTATTGAGTCACGGCCTGTCAGCATTTTTATATAATTTCATATCAGTGACACCACTGTGTTCATGATGTGTGGCTGTTCTTCGTCAGTGGCCTGACAGCTGGATCGGTGTTTCTGCAAAATGGCAAGGCCTGTGGGTTTGTCCTGGTCAGCGATGGTCAGAAGACACATGTGGTCTGAGGAGGCACTCATTACAAATAGGCAATAGGGTAACACAGAGGATGTGCTGCACCGTCCTTGCTCTCAGGAAACTCCACCTTACAGGGCTTTAAAGCTGCAGTGTGTCATTTTGGCCCACAGATGAAAACAGGCTCTTTCAAGGATTACTATCAGACCACAGAGGTGGACAGGCACAAGAAGCTTTTATCCTGTCCAACTCCCGTGCAACTGGGGTTTTGAGTATTACAATTCACATCTGAAATTTTTCATGTGCACTTCATTGTGTTTTCAGTCATATCTGTTTGCAACCATCTCACTTTATTAGTAGGGCTGGGCAAAACAATTATTTTTGTAATCGATTAGCAAATATTTTTTTCGATGCATCGATTAATGGAATGATTAATTTGTGTGAGTGAGTGAGTGAGTGAGTGTGCGTGCATGTGTACGTGGGGGTGTTTGGATGAATGACAGGCTACATTATGATGTTTAATGTTATAATATGGTATTAAAATGTGACGACTCATTGCGTGATGTAATATGTACAACAATACAAACAAGAAAAGAAAAAAAAAGTTGAAAATTTTTTCATCTGCACACACTGCTCCTGGAAGCCGCCTTTTGAGGTGCTGGTGCACAGCCGTCGTGCTTTTATGATAGGCTAGAGTCGCTCCCTTTTACTGTAAAATAGTCCCATACCTTCGAAATATGTGTTCTTTTTTTTGCTGAGTTCAACGTCGGCTGACTCACTGGCGTTGCTCCTGCTGCTACTCGCTGCCGCCATTATTTGTTTTGGTCGGCCGACGCATCGACGTACAGTTTCTGCGTCGCCCCAGCCCTATTTATTAGTGCAAAGTCGCTATTGCCTCTGTCCATCTTGACATACTGTAAAACGTATGAAGGAATGCCACTGGTTAACACGAAACACTGCTATATTGAGAAACACAGAGCGTTGTTTAAAGCTGAAATTTTACAATGGTTTGAAGAAGACATACTTTAGTTTACATTACATATTCAGAAGTTATGCACTACAATTTAAAAGGATCTGCTGTTAGACCACGTACTATGGGCCACCTGCAGAGGTCTTTTAAGGCCTGTGTCTCTTCTCTGGCACACTGACCAACAGCCCGTTAAGCAGGAGATCATAAAGCTTTGTTTTACCACTGTGTCATTTGATTATATAATCCTGTTATGCCTGTTGCATGAGTGTGAATTTTGCTGACTGCGCCACAAAGTGCCCTTTAGTGTAAAATACTATACTGATTTCTTCCATGCAATTTCCTGAATTTTGAAAGTCACTCTAGGTGAGCGAGTGTTTTTTTCAAGTTAAAACTTCTCTTTTGACATTTATTTCCAAATTCAACATTGTGCAGCAGTCACAAGTAAGCTATTCGAAGCATTATTAGGGAAAGCACATGCCGATGGTGAGCACCATAATGAAGGAAAGGTTTCAGGGACAAGGGCAGCACCTGTGTGCCATTTCTCATCATCGTAGCTTCCCGTCAACGCCACCTGCTTTACTGCCTTATGGCTGTCCCCTGAATTGCTAAAGCTCGGGTCGGTTTGAATTAGCGAGGAAATGACCATATTTGTTAACTGTAAAAAAGGAGCCATATCAGACCAAATTGAAAGAGTAATGGGCCTGACATCGGGAATGAAATTCCACACAAAGAGGCTCAACATCAATTCATCAGGAGCCATTCTTGGTCATTAGTGCTGGGGAAAGTTGCAAACTGGGCTGAACAAAGACTTATACATCGAACATCTGGGTTAAGTGTTTTGGACACTTTGTGGTAAATGTGCCAAATCTCTGCTATGGTGATTTGCAATTGTTCCAATGGTGTTTATCTTCATTCATTCATTTTGTACTAAGTCTGCAGTACATTTAGTTAACATGATGAAAAATTAATAAGGTTCAACTATTTTTAAGAGTTCAACTTACGTAACCCTTGTATGATATTCATTTTACATTATTCAAAACAAATACAGCAGTAACGTTTCATTTAAAAAAAGTACTTGTTTGTAATAGTAATATAACACATTTTTACATGTGTGTGAAGTATGCATTTATTTAAAATATGTTCTTTATTATGTCCTTGACATTTTTCTTTTATCAATCCCACAGACCTGACGAGCACACAGGGGTTCATTTTTGAAATACTAAATTCAGACTCAATGCATTGATTTAAATGCTGGAAAGACTGTCCCACCACTAAGAATCCTAAGCAAAAAAAAAAAAAAACACACTTACAAAAATCACCATAAGACATTTTCAGGTGTATGTTTGTATCATTCACTGCATTTTCTGCACCCACGCAATGAGCAAAACCAAATGTGATGTAAACGGAAACATTAAGCTGTTAAGCCAAACCTCCTTCTTGCTTCAATACAAAGACAATTGTTGATATATTCATTTAATCCCATTCCTCTATTTCACAAAAAGTTGGAATCAAGGCTGGAGACAAAGCAGGTGCTTTGCGTTTTCAAAGAGAGTGAGACCCTGCAGTCAGCTGCATTCAAAGTTGTTTACTTTACTGACCTGAAATCAGATGCGGACAATTGAGTGACATCTGAAAGACACATATGCTGCTTTTTAAACGGTCTGTTATTTGCTGCAGGTACTGTGCTGTGGAAGACCAAATGCCATAGTTCTTGCATAACTACGACGGAGGAGCAAATTGCAGTGGAGTAACTCCACATTGTTTCACTGCGTTCAGCTCAAGTGACACATCCCCACTTATTCAAGTCCTTAATTGCAGTTTACAGCATGTGGGTGGTTGAGACTGCTGTGATTGCACAGCCAGTGGGAAAGAAAAAAATAGAACGAGAGTGAGGTTGAAGATTAGAGAAGGTTGTCATAGTGAGGGTAAATATACATAATATACTAACCTAAGCACTGTGTGTGAAGAGTTTGTTTCTAGCACAAGATGTTCAGAGGAATATTGAATCAAGGCAAAGTTGTGCTTGCAGTTGTAGTCGTATGACCAGCAGAGGCATTTTTTTTTGTACAAATAAAAAATATTAACTCTGTTTTTACTCTGTTCTGACTCCTGTTATATACTGTGGCTGACCCTGAATCTTCATCACTGCCCTATGTTGACTTTGCAGACATCTACCTCAGCAGCTTGTTCTTTTATTTAATGCCCTCGTAAAAGGAAGCACTTCATTATGGCATGGTTGAGCAAGCAGGTGAGACAATGCTGTGAGGACAAGTGTCTGCATTGCGCACATGGACACTGAAGGTTTGATCATGCTGAAATCAAAATGTCTGCACATTTTTGAGTGCATGCTCAGCTCTCTCCGCGTGTGAGCAAATTATTTGTGGTGCGTGCACAAAAACAGCCGAGTTTCAGTAGCGTGCAAATGTGTTTTGTTTGTGACGTGCATGTACAACACGTGCCCCACCATTCAAATGTATCCTGAAGCATTTATTGGATGTAATTTGTTTTGAAGACTGGAGTCTATGTTGCTTAGTTTAAGTCACCAGGAAGCCCTTCAAGTATCGACATGATGTTTTTTTTTTCCCTTTCAATTTGAAACTGAGAAACAAATGCAGTTAAGGTGCTCTTGATGCACTCCACTTATGCAAAAGAAAGAAAAGAAAAAATGAAAGGAAAAGAAAAGTTTATCGTTGAAATAAAGATGCTTTCAGGTGATTATTGTTGGAATCGCTCTGACTCATAGCAATGTTTGTTTAAGCTATAATGTTCACCCTAGCTTTTTCTTTTAAATAATGACTTTATATATATATATATGTATATACAAGATCCTTATGTCCTCATAAAACACAGCTGCTACAGTGGTGTCTGCAGTTGCTGTTCCATGTTTTACCAACTATAAAGCTGCTCCAGGATTTTTCATGGGGTGATATCATCTCTTGATTGAGCCTGTCTATTTGCTGCACGTTCTCACGACAGACAACAAATTACATCTGAGCTGCACAATATTACAAAAATATTATTTTCCTATATTTGATATCTTGCACTGTATTCCAGATATAATGTTTTTGTCTATCTGTTGATCTGAACGTTTAATTGTGTATTATGGAATTTCTCAGCAACAAAAAAAAAAAGAAAAAAGTTTGTTGTGTCTGGCTTTTTTTTTTTCCTTTTCCACATCCTTAATGTGCGGCCTAACGGTTTGTGAAAGGTTTGACCTTAGGTTGTGAGAAACTTATGAAGCTGAGCAGCGACAAAGAGCATTTCTGGAAAAAGATGACCAAAGGTACCGATGTCAGCAGCCGCATCTATTTCAGAACATGCTGCAGGGTTGACATTCAGATTTAAAAAAATCTTTTGTGTCCTGTCAATAACACAAACAAGCAGTACATTATAAAGCATTAAATGTCTCATAAGGTCTAATTACTTCAGCACCCTGCATTGATATTTACAGCAAAGACAAATGTGGAAATAATATGTTGAATAAAAAAAATGGTTTTCAAGCCCATTCATGATCCATCATAACTCAAAATTGCACCCATTATACTTAAATGCTTATGTTTCACATTAAGGAAAATCTGCTGAAATGAGGCACACAGGTGCAGAGTATTCCTGTGAAATGATTATAACTCTGAATGAGTTATAAAAACACTCACACTGCATACAGTAATCCTTTCAACATAAGGGCAAATGTTTACATATTTTAAATGTCCACTTTAACAATAAGGCCTACTTCAAATCATATTTATTATTTGCTTGGTTTCTTGAATGTAAATGCAAAATCACATCCAACACTTTGTCTTTCATGGACAACTTAAAAAAAGTATTGCAACACTGATAAAATGAAAAATCTGAGTTTAATACAATATTAGCAAAAGTATTAACATAATAACTAAACCTAGAAATAATGTAGGTACTGGATGCTGCAGTTTCCATCCAACAGTAAAATCCTTGCACACGCGTGGAACACAGAATTACAAATTTCAAGTCTATACAAGGAATTGAAGTGTCACCACCTTTTTAATAATTAAGAGAATGTCAGCAACTGAATATCCCACAGGCTCACAAGTGAAATGAAAAGGTTCTGGCATTGTTTAAAAAAAAAAAAGCATCAGAAAGACCATTTGCAAGGGGGAAATTACCGTTGATGTTTATGGGGATAATCATTGTAATTTACTTCAGTGCTAGCCATTAGCGCCCGTGGCATTAGGCAAATTAGAGGCTGGTTATCATATGCTTACTTATTTTGAAGCCCTTGCTGGTGGAAAGGCCTCATCACTTTTAAAATAACAGTAATATATGTTCCATCCAAACAGAAAGCATGAACTCTCACTTCGCTTATTATAAAAGCGTTTAGAAATAGTTCTGACCTTACAGCAATTGATACATTGAAAAGGCAAATGCTTTCAATGAATGACTACACTTAAAAAAAATGGATGCAATCTAGTTTCATTGTCTAGGAAACTGGTGCAGATTGACCGTCTTTACATCAATGCAGGCATTAGGTCCAAACCAAAGAGCTGGGCTGATATATGTTGTGGGTATAGTGTATTTTTCTTGTGTGGGTTTTATTTAACAACCTCACGGAAGCAGTGATGAGAGCAGCGTCTGAAATAATTAGTGTCTGCTCTGATCAGCATCACTGTCTACAAGGTAAATAGGACACTAAAGTGTGATGCAAGTCATGGGTGAATTTTATTTTTACATGTTCCTTCATTACGTTTTAAGAGCAAAATACTGAGAAACAAAAATAATGCTGTACATTTTTTTTTTTTTAATGTTGTTTGACGATTTGGACGGCCAAGTAATATGGTCCACACTTGTACATAATTTTCCTGATTTAAGGTGATTTAAGGTGATTAAGGGAGGTAGGCAATGATGACAAACTGATCATGTGCCTGTCACACTTTGTTTACCTAAATGTCAGGCAGCCGGGACAGCAGGGTTCATTTACCCTCAGGTCACAGAGAGTGAACTGTTCCAAAATATCTGAGGATCGTGAAGCCGACATGACCAGGTGAGTGTCAGTTACCATTTATTTTGGCACCATAATGCTTCTAACTGCTGCCATCACACTTATTCTGCTCAGTGGATGTTGTGTCTTTGTCCTGTTTTCCCTCCTCCATGTCTCACTGAGTGTGGAAATGAGAGGGTTATATGGCAGTTTCACCTCCCCCGACTTCCCCCAGCCATATCCTGACAACCAGCACCTAGTGTGGAACATCACTGTCCCAGACGGCCACAGGATCAGAGTCTATTTCACCCACTTCAGCGTTGAACCCTCCAACCAGTGTGAATATGACTACATCCAGGTCCGTGCAACACCAAAACAACCATTTATCTGCACTGGACTCTGTTGTACTAAAAGGCTCCTGATCTTGCCATGGCAGGTTTTGGCAGATGGAAATGAAACCTTGCGATTCTGTGGTGAGGAAGAGAAGAACTTTGAAGGTGCCCCGGGGAACACTGTCATCCTGTCAGCCGGGAACCTCATGTCAGTGGTCTTTAGGAGTGACTACTCTAACGAGGGACGATTCACTGGCTTTCGAGCATTTTACACCTCAGAAGGTGATGCACAAAAGTGACATGTGTTTCCAGAAGGCAGATTTATTATTATTATTATTATTATTATTATTATTTATTTTTTTTGTTGGCTGCAATTATACCGACAGTAAATGAGTTTCCAGATAAATAATAGAAGGAGCACTCTTGTAAACGCCTGTTTTAATTGGATGATAGATTACATGTCAGATGCAGCTGCAGAACCTTTGTCAAACCTGTCCTTTTAGCATTTGTTCATTGGTTAGTTTCACCTGTTTGATATTTCACCTGTCCCATATTTCTGCGTGAAACAGCGTTTTCACAAACTGTTTTGAAAAAGCCTTTTACGAAGTTTTTGTGGAGCTTAATTTAATTTAAGGTTCTTTAATGTCATTCAGAACATGTTAAAACTTTGTTACTCAGGTTTCAGACAGCATACAAAGAAGTACAGCATTTCCAAGACAGATCATTTGCACCCCGTGTAAAAATTGTTAATTAATGTTGGAAAAACACATATTTCTTGTGAACCTATCTGATGCACACAGATATCGATGAATGTCTGACCAAGGTGGATGGGGAGAGAGTGTGTGATCATTTCTGCCACAATTTTATTGGTGGCTATTACTGCACATGCAGGCAGGGATTCCTTCTACATGCCAACAACAAATCATGCACAGGTAAGAGCCACACAGACCAAAGCCTGAAGGGCTTGGCATGCAGCACTTGGACTGTGTATTCAAGCTGCTCACGATTAGATGCAACACATGTTTGCACTGACCTCTTTATCTCACATTTAGCACACTCACATTTTTTTTTAGTTTTTATATATTATCAACTAAATAAATATATATATACTGTTTATTTATAGTGTTGGTACTGTATCTTTAATAAAGAAATAGTTTTGCGCATTTTGCACTTTAATTTTAAACAGTGCGAGAAGCATAGGTGAAAATAAGATCACAATTTTGATTTTGTTGTATTTATGCCATAGGATATATAGTACATATATTTTGACCAGTATGGAATGCTTTCTATCCTCTCTCTTCCTGTGCTAACTAATTTTGGACTGAAAAGGCATGCTGATGCATAAAGTAGTTGATCTCTGCCAGCTGGTGCAAAGTAAGGTTAATTACTGTCGATTCCTAAGGGAAAAGCAACTTCAAAATGATGTTAAAAATTGATACCGTGCACTGTGCTAATAGTGCACTGATGCCAGGTAATTTATCACAATTACCAGTTGATGTGCCTTAAATTATTATTCTGTGCCAGAGGAAAAAGGGTGACAAAACAAATCATGTAATGAATCGGCAAAAAAATGATTATCTGCCTACAGATTGAAGTAATTATATGAATTACAGTAACCCGGCCTTTTTGCAACACTCATTTGTTTTTGTCTGTAACAACTATCTGCACATTTACCAAAGCAATAATGCAAAGCTAAATGAATCCCATCATTAATGATGCCAGGAAATATTTCAACTGACATAAAAAAATAATCTAATGAAAAAAACTTTTTTATTGCTGGACTTAATAAAGTTAAAGGGAGAAAACTTGCTTAGCAGTTTTCAAAATAACGTGTAAGAGTTGCAAATTGTTAGAAGTGGAGTTTTGTGATTTTTTTTTTTTTTTGATGCTATTCTCCTGCCTCTGCTCTTTGTGAACAGAAACTATGTATTGTTTGTATGCTGCGTCCTTCATCTGAAAACTGGCTCTGTCAAGCAATACTATCAGTCCTGACTGAGTGACTGAGCTGAGAAACTGTGTTGTGCGGAGCTGAAAGGCTTAATGCGTACTAATTTAACAATGGTTTGAATGTAATGGGTGTTTGCTTATAGTTAAAGGTTATGCTACTATAGCTTTAATAAACACAAAAGAGGGGACTCAGTGTCTGAAACGTGCCACAAAGTGACAACAGTTAAAAGAGCACAGTAATAAGTGTGTGAATCCTCCTCACAGTGCCGTGCCACAACCAGGTGTTGACCTCACCATCGGGGGTTCTGACCAGCCCGGGTTACCCGAACCCCTACCCTCCCATGAGTCAGTGTGACCACACCATCCGCCTGCCAGAGGGCCACAGAATAATCCTGGACTTCCTAGAACCCTTTGACGTGGAGGGGCACCCAGATGTGCCCTGTCCGTATGATACGTTGAAGGTCGGTCGTGTGATTCCAGAGCCTTACGCACACACACACACGCACGCATACACACACACACACACACACACATGCGATGATGAATATGTAATGTATTCCTGCTCATGCTTGTGGAAGAAGTCTGTCACTGACTTGCCCTGCTTAGGTGATGTACTGTGTGGCCATGCGTTTTCCTGCATATTTAATTCGACTGGACATCATTCACACTGACATTTAATGAAACAACACGCCTCTTTATTATTTTTTTTTCTCTCTTCCTCTCTTTCAAGATTTCCACAGCAGGACAGGAGTATGGACCGTTCTGTGGGTCCACTGCACCGGCTGACATTGACACCGGAAGTTACCAAGTGCATGTTCGTTTCAGATCTGACACTAGTGGGACAAACAAGGGGTGGAAGATTAAATACACCAGTGCTAAGGCTGAGTCCCTACCTTCGCTGACATGAACACTGTGTATACTCTTCTACAGAACCAGAAAATGATAGTGACTTTGACAGTGGTACACCTTTGCACAATCACATTTTTTTTTTTATTTCAAATATTCATGTTTACTGTGTATATACTGTAATAATATACAGACGAAACCAGACGTTTACATACACTGTGTAAAAAGACACAAACATTTTTTTTTTCCTCACTGTCTAAAATGAAATCAGACTAAACTTCTCCCATTTTAGGTCAGGTAGGATTGCCAAAATTATTTCTATTTGCTAAATGCTGCAATAATGAGAGAGATGGTATTTCAGAGAGTTTTTATTACTTTCTTTAAAGTCAGAGGTTTACATAGTACACATTTCCTTAATCTGTGGTAGCATTGCCTTTAAACTGTATGATTTGGCTCAATCGTTTTGGGGATCCTTCCACAAGCTTCTCACAATAGTTTACTGGAATCCTGTCCCATTCCTCCTGACAGAACTGGTGTAGCTCAGTCAGGTTTGTAGGCTGCCTTGCTTGCACACGCCTTTTCAATTCTACCCACAAATATTCTATGGGATTGAAATCAGGGCTTTGTGATGGCCACTCCAAAACTGGCTTTTGTTGTCCAGCCACTTTGTGACTATTTTGGAGGTATGCTGTGGGTCATTGTCCATTTGGAAGACCATAACTTCCTGGCTGCTGGCTTGAGATGTTGCTTCAATATTTTCACATAATGTTCTTTATTCATGGTGCCATCTATTTTATGATGTGCACCAGTTCCTCCTGCAGCAAAGCAGCCCCACAAAATGATGCTGCCACCCCCATACTTCACAGTTGCGATGTGTTCTCAGGTTTACAAGCTTCCCCGTTTTTCCTCCAAATGTACCGATCATCATGTCCCGATCCGGTCATTATGGCCAAACAGTTCCACTTTGGTTTCAGCAGACCACATGACATGTCTCCAAAAATTAGGGTCTTTGTCCCTGTGTGTGTTTGCAAACTGTAATCTGGCTTTTTTTATGTTGCTTTTGGAGTAATGGCTTCTCCCTGTCTGAGTGGCCCTTTAACCCATGTTGGTACAGGACTCGTTTGACTGTGGATAATGACACACTCCTACCAGCTTCAGCCATCATCTTCACAAGGTCTTTAGCTTTGGTTCTGTGGTTGATTCGCATGTTTCGGACCAAAATACGTTCATCTCTGGGACACGGAACCCATCTCCTTCCTGAGTGGTATGATGGCGCGACATTCCCATGTTGTTTATACTTGTGGATAATTGTTTGAACAGATGAATGTGGCACCTTCCAAACATCTGGAATTTACACCCAAAGATGAACCAGACTTGTGGAGCTCCACAATTCTCTTCCTGATATATTGGCTGATTTCTTTCTTTTCTTTATAATCATAATGTCCAACAAGGAAGCAGTGTGTTTGAGGTGTGGCCTCAAAACACATGCACAGATGTGCCTACAATTAATTCAAATGTTGTCATTTAACCTATCAGAAACTTCCAAAGCCATGTCATCATCATCTGGGCTTTCCCCCCGTTGTTTAAAGACATAGTAAACTTTGTGTATGTAAAACCTCTGACTTCAAAGAAAGTAATAAAAAACTCTTTGAAATACTCTCTCTCTCATTATTGCAGCATTTAGCAAATAAAGATCATTTTGGTAATCCTAACTGACCTAAAACAGGAGAAGTTTAGTCTGGTTTAATTTCAGACAGTGAGGAAAGAAAAAAAATGTTCATATGTCTTTTTACACAGTGTATGTAAACACTGTACATATACATTGCGAACATGGTGCAAGCTATTTCACTTGTAGTTCATTGTTTTGAGACACTGCCACACAATACACAGTAGATGAATGCCAACAATTCTGACAGAGAGAGACACTTAAAAGCCCTGGGGAAAAAAGGTAAATTAAATCAGTTTTAAAATTTTGGAATCAGTCAATCTCAAAAAGAGGCAGTCAATATTAGTTGTTTAAACATTCATTCATTATGCAGCTGCTCTCAGCAATCCCAGCTCCACTTCTCTATCAAAGCTATCATTAAAGGGTATTTTAAGGCCATGAAATTGCCTCTCGCTTGATATTTTTTGCATTAACTGACTCTCATTTCCTCCGTCTCCGTGGGGCAAAAGAGTGTCCACTGTGAGAGAGAATTACGCTTGTGTTTGATTTATTTTTAATCTCTCTTTTATCCTAGTGTTTGATACCCATCCCCTCTTTTAAAGGTAGGGGAACATTACTTTCTTTTTTTTTAAAAAATGCTGAATTTGAATCAACTGTTATACCTGTCAAGACAAGGGACTTACTGACCCATACAGTATACCACCTTGGCATTTACAACCTAACAGAATCACAAGGTCTTCAGGGCAAATGGGAGCTTACAGAGCCAAAGCTGCAGTTGATACCTGAGCACAGTTAGGTCAGAATCCAATCCAACAAGACAGTGTAAAGCATGACAGCACAATCAACTGCTTCCACATCACACTCAGTTCTGTCTGCTTTGCCTAGTTGGAGCCAATTCCACAGGAATTGCGCACACCATGAAACCTATTAACTAACTGTTGGACAATATCTAGCAGCAACATGCTGCCAACAGGATTATATCTACTACACATGTTCCCATGCAGGTTTGCTCTGTGAAGTGCATACTGGAAGTCTATGCAACCTTGTCACATGTATGAATGTGTATATAAACAAATAAATGGTAACATTTACCACACTGTGCAAAAGTCTTTGGGTTGTTTTAGCAACGCTATAATAACTATACAGTGTAATTATTTCTCTATCACCTTATTGGAACACATCTATAAAATAGAGAAAATATGAGCAAGATAATACATTCATCAGAAGAAAATATAACCTACTCTTACAGTTGAACAATTGCATAAGCCTGGGTCTCTTATACCTAGAGGGAAACCTTAGTTAATGCTACAGGTACAGTAAAATCCATCTTTGTCCAACTGTTTTACATTGGAGATTATATACATATACACACATATACATATATATATATATACACATACATATACATATGTATATGTATATATGTATGTATGTATATATATATGTGTGTGTGTGTGTGTGTGTAAAATAGTTTTTACATACATTCATACTTTACAAGTTTCCACACAGTATGCACTTTCATCCGTTACATACATTACATGAACTGAATATTGATGAATGTTGACAACCCTGAAAATACTGTATGTTAAGAAAGACTCACTTTGTCAGGTATTTTATTTACCAAAAGACAAGTTTCTAGTTTCAAGTCAAAGCAATGTTATGTTTCATTACACAATTCAGAGCATTTGAGTCAGTCCTTAGAAATTGAGTCAGTCCTTAGAGAAAAGAAAGTCAAGAATACACAGACAATATACAATAGATTCACATTTAAATCTACAAGGCTGTACGAATGCCACTTGTTTTGCATTCGCTCTTCAATGAGTGAATTTACTCTCAAAAAGGAATAAACACTTAACGCTGTCGTGTGACGAGAGCACAACGGTCCGGTAAAAATAATTGACGGTTATAAAAGGTACCTCTGCAGTACAATCACATACAGCTTCCTGCTGGAACAACTGTCATACACTTCATGACGCAAAACTGCGTGTATCAGGGACCTTTATTAACCCTCCGCTACTCTCTGTATGCAGTTCTGAAGTACAAGCCGGCAGTGACATCTCAATCTCACCACGACACAAAAAGATCCATTCACAAATTTAAATACACCATTATTTGTGTTCATTGTTCAGCAGGCAACTGATAAGATGATGAGCATTAAAAAAGGCTATGGTCCACATGACCTATGAGTCACACGGACCTACACGGACCTGCACACACAGCCACAAGACGGATACATACAGAATAAAATTGACAGATAGCCATAATGTCAGCTATAATGTGTTCAGTGAGGCTTGCATGTGCAATATGTGACATACACCTTATCTAATACTTTACTGCTGGAATGATAAATTATTCTGCGTTATTAATGTATGTGGATGTATTTACTGTACCAAAGGATCTACACAATATCAATACAATGTACTGTTATTAGAATTTACATCAACAGCATCTCATAAAAAAAAGGTACTCTGAGTGTGTTCCTGGTCACGAATCAGTTACAGGTGACATTTCACATTAAACAGCACGCACATGAAGACTGTGGTAAGAAATATAGAGAAAATGTCACACGAGGTAAGTTTAAATACATTTTAGTGTTTTTCAATTTGCCTTAAACATTGCTTGACACAGAGAGTTGACTATTTGGCTTTAAACATGATTGAAATAAAATGCGGAACTACAGAATTTAGAAGGAGGACAAACAAGTGCAAGCTACAGCCTGGATGATTTGAATCAGAACAAAACTGCCTCTCAAAACATCCAAAATATCAATTCTGTGATAGGATATGTATAATATTTCGATGTTTCTCGCTGTATGCTGGAGACAGACAGGGTCTCTCTGCAGCTAGATGAAGGTGTTACCATTGCCTATTTTCAACCTAAGGTTCTAAAATATGAGGAGAATGTAAACAATAAAGCTGCAAAATGTATAAAAATATTAACTTTAAAAAAAAAAAGTTTTGGAAAGACTTAAGCAAAAGAGATGTGCAGCCGTTTTCCAGGTTCACTCTGCCTGACACCTTCAGCTGAATATTGAACAGAGACATGGGAGCGATGACAATCTTCTTATCTGACTAAAAGCAAAAAATAAACATACTGTATATACTGTATATCTAACTTGCTTCATGCTTTAACATGGGCACGTTTACATTTATGTTTATTTTCAAAGCCTGGCACAAAATTAGGAGCCAATATAAATGATTAATGCCAATAAGTCTTTGATGCAGATGACTCGTACAAATTACTCTGCTTCCTGGCAAAAGCGTTGAAATGGTTTGCATGTTTTTCGCTAAAATGATACAAACATCAACATCATTAGCATTCATGGATTCCAGCAGTAGGGATATTATCAGTAACACAGGGCGAAACCCATTCCACTGGCCCTGAGGCAGGTAGTGTCAACTCTTATCAGTCTGTGCTCAGGTGAAACCTCAGCCTAGTTGTTGCCTTTGGTTTCTTTGCTCTCCTCAACGCACGTTTAACCCGACTGCTGACTGCTGTCCTGTGTGCTGCTCCTGACAGACTGTATGGCCTGAACCTGCTGGAGACGTTTGGTCAGCTCTGCTTCACAGGCCTGCACCAGCTCCGACGTCCTTGTCCTGTTCCAGCCCAGCACCTGCTCCATAGCTTCAATCCCTCTGGTCACGACCATCTAAAAGACATGAGGAAGAGCCTTCATTTCAAACACATGTGAGATTCTAAAATGATGTATCTTTTGTGGGTGCACATGTACAAACAATTGAACATCCCTGGAATATCTTTTGTGGAGAGTATAATGGTAGAGTCTTGTTAAAAATATGCCAGCACTATTTGATTTGAGGTTGTAGCTAGTTGTGTTTTGCTGCATTAGACTGAACCATATTCACACAGGGTTAGTCTTCTCACCCTGTCGTGTATAAAGAAATATGGGTGGAAAAATCTCATACTTAAATTTGGCCTAAGGCTAAAGGCTAGGGCTGGGTTAAAAAGAAATAAAATAAATAATTTCAGAGAGCGTAATTTCAGAGAGGTTTAGAGTTTGAATGATCATCTACAGCTGCACTGCAGAGTTGCAGTGTGGTCCTATTAAAGAATAGGTGCATGAATGTAAGTACATGCAATTTGCATCTTTAGTTCTGTGAAAATCTCTTTCACAACCAAGCAAAATTGGTATGGAAACCAAAATATCTTGAAATGAACTGATATTGAATTGGAAATTGAACCGAATCAGGATATTGTGAATTGTAATCAAAACAATTCTGGAAATTAGCAGCAATGCCCAGGTTGAGCAAAAGCCCTCTGAATAGAGAGCTGCATCACTAATAAAGTAAAGAGGCACAATTTCACATGCCTTTATACACTACATGGCTGCAATGTAATTAGCAGCTTACTAAATTAGATGGAGTATGTTAGAAGTTATGTTGTGAGCCTTGTGTCAGAAGGAATAGTACAAAAATGTAATGAACCAACCTTATATTGTTTGAAGATGTACCATGGTTTCTCAGGTCTGAGAAAATCCACTGTAAATACTTTAGGACCGACCAAATCATCTATGCAGTGATACTACTGTATATTTGACAATAATACTAAATAACTAAATAAGCTTTAGCCTCGGCTTACATACTTCCAGTTTAATGCTGAGAGGTGAACAAGTATAGCTGTATTTTTTAATTTAAAATGGACAAAAGGAATGTATAACATTATATATCTTAATTTGTGTAAATTTTGAGGCAGGCTGGATGAGTGGAGTACCTGCAGATCTTCAGTGGAAAGCCTGGTCTCTGGGCTTGTTTTGCCTTTCAGCACCATCAAGGTCCTGGACATGAATCCTGATGCAGAATCCACTTCCATTCCATCTGGCATATCAGCAACTTCAGCCCCTGATATATTGAAACAGAATTTTTCTCTGGTTCATTTGTTCTCTAAAAGGTATACTTATTCTGCAGTGACAACAGTTCCACCTAGTGACCAAAATGCAAAATCACACCTTTTCCCTGACAGAGTAATCTATGCAAGAGAGGAGGGTGAGCACATACATGTAGTGTGGAAAAAAAAACAAACACTTTTCACACTACAGTTACATGACTCTTGGATGGACAGTGGAAACAGGTGGCAACACCTGGAGCAAGCAAAAAGAAGAAAAAAGGAAACTTTAAATAAAAAAAGATATAAGATATACTTAACTAGCTACATTGAGCTTGATATATTTTACCAACTCACAAATGTATTAAAATATTTATTAGTGTTCTGAGTTATAATTCTAATAATAAACATTATAAAATATTAAGTTTTCAAATTTCAGGATTCTACCTCGCTCCTGTATGCTGGTTGGATTATATTCCTACCACAGGAAAAAGAGGTTTGTGGGTCATTACCTTCTTGAAGGGCTGTCCAATGGATTACATTGATTATTTTATTGGATGCTATGCTCATATTTACCATCAGAATTTTTGGGGGTACTGAAAGAGATATGAGCCCCTTTTACCCCACCTCTTCTTTTACATTGTGATTATCACAAACAAATTTATTTGAGAGACATTAAAGATATTATCACAAAATATAGACCATGAGATGAGCTAAGAGACCTACATCATGGCCATTACTACACACTGTTACATGCTATTTGTTATCAACAGGCCTTTAGATTCAGATTCAGAACAGTCAAAATATTATTTGATAGAGGTGCAGACACAATAACCCAAAACTATTTTGGTAACTGTTTAAATGGTTTGAGTGTTTTATTAATAATTTAAAAAAGCCCTCTGATTTTTCAGATTCTTTAATGTAAATATGTTCTGGTATTCTTTGTTCAATACAAGAACATCATCATTTTGAGGTCCGAGGAACACCAGTTTTTCAACATTTTCTGACATGAACCAAACAACTTATCGATTAATCGAGAAAACAATTGGCAGATTAATTGATTATGAATCAGTAGTTGAAAGCTGCAGCCCTACACACAGCCATACCTCTTTGACTGGGCTGCATCTGCTCTTCCTGCTGACTGTCTTCTTTCTCCACAGATTTGAGGTAGAGCTGGAGCAACTCTTTGGACTGTCGCTCTTCCTCTCTTCTGTCCAAAACCCTCTGCAGTGTCTGCTGAAGGTTCTCAGTCTTCTTTTCTTGGAAACCCAAAGCAGAGGCCAGCTCAGGGCATGGGGCATCGACCAAGGTCTGGGAGTTCAGACAGCAAAAATTATGCGTAAAAGCAATGACACCATACTGTACCTATAAGAAAAACGTATCTATGTAGTAGGGCTACACATTTAATTGTAATCAAAATCACCATATGACAAAGTGCAGTAATGCAAATCAAAAGACACTACAATTACTGGATTGAAACTGGCATTGTGACAAAATTCTGCAGGAATTCACTGGCCTGAAATTTTTACTCTTCAAATGAGCAACAAATGACAGCTGAGATGCAAAAATAATGTCAATTGCCAAAATAATGGCATTAACTTCGACTGATATTGACCAGGCAAGAGCCACATGGCAAATTAGTGGCTAGAATTCTTGCCTTAGAGCAAAAAGACCCCAGTTTGCAACCCAGTCTGACTGAGGGACTTTCTCTATGGAGTTTGCATATTCTCCGTGTGTGTGTGGATTTTCTTTGGGTACTCTGATTTTGTGCCATAGTCCACAGTCATGCAGAGGTTAAGTGGACACTCTAAACTGACTGTAGGCGTGAATGTGAGAGTGAATGGTTGTTCATCTCTGCGTGATGGCCCTACGATGGACTGGCAACCTCTCCAGGATGCCTTTTCCCCTGTGTCACCTGGAATTGCCTCCAGTGGCTAAGTGGCCCTCACAATAGAAAGATAGAACATGAATAAACTGACCAGTCGATCAATATGGCTGACATCAATCAAAATTTACCATTTCATGCAGCTCTACTGCTTCATGCTTGGAAGTCACATTAAAAAGAATTAAAGGCACACATGAGAAAGGAAAGCAAGTTTCCCGTAGGACTGCTTGCTTATGTTTTCTTACCACTGCATGCTGGGATAGGCATGTTTTGGGTATACACATTATATTGGTACCTGTAGGTCTGCCTCAGACATGAGGATGATGCTGGCCAGGTCCTGTTTTAGCTGCTGAGCCAAGTCGCACCAGGGTGGGACCTCACTATAGGCATCCACTGTATCGCTCTCCAGTATCACAGACTCTCTGGCCATCCAGGCCGTGCCACCATCCACTACAATGAAAGATATTTAAGTACCAAAAAAATAAAAAATAAGGTGTTTCATTGCTGAAGAAATCACTCCAGTCTGTAGTCATATATCTCAGAGAAAGAAATTAGCTTACTTCTGCGAACTGGAGACCACGAGTCTTTATCATGCAAGAGCATGAACTTTGTGTTAGGAGGTAGACACAAAAAATAGGCCTGATCCTCTACTATTGTCCCATCATCCTCTAACACGACTGTGACTTGTTCAGTGGGACTGAACCCAAGGAACTCAGACCCTGTACGAAGAAAAGGGAGATTACAAATGTATTTATGTGTAAAGAATGGCATACATTACTTCAAAGTTAATCCATCACAGCTCTTGCTATTTGTCATTTAGTACACTGCTGTATGCCGTGTAGTCAATGCGACTTTAACCTTAAACTTGCCTTTTAAAAAATATGGAGCATGTACTGTATGTGAAGTCAAAGATGAGCCATCTTTACATTCATCTTACATTCAGTTTATTCTTACTATGATTGTGTGTAAGCAGTGTACCTCGATAATTCATATATAAAATATCTCAACAGGGGAAAACTACCCCATGTGTCTGTGGGTCCTGACGGTCCAAGAGTGGCAGCAGCAATTCAAATTGCTGGCTGTAGTATTTAATATACTTTTACGTATGTTTTCGCAGCCTGATTTTAGTATAGACATCCATTTCTGTCCTCTGTGGTGTACAATTCACGTTGGCATCCAGTCAAGAGGGAGGCTGGTGCAGTGGGAGTTCACCTATTTAAGGATTATTGTAGTACTAGTAGTACAAGTAGTAAAGATTGATTTTTTTTTTCTGTTTGAGGACACAGAATTTGTTGTGTGTATTTTTACTTAACCACGAGTAGTGAAATGAATCAGATTGAAGGGCAGGTGGAACTAAAATCTCCGCAAACTGAGAATGAACGGCTGAAAGAGTCAGTTTCTTGTGGCCGTAGTAGTATTAGTTTGGGTGTTTTTCTGTTGGGGCGGGAAAGTGGAATTATTTTGTATGTATTTTTGATTAACCAATAACCAGTAGTAGTATTCTTTCAGTGCACAGGCCTGATGATTGGTGTGCCATGCCAACTGCAGAAAGACATTTAGTTTTTTGGTTTTTTTTGACCCCAATTATAATCAAATTAGGCTGTAACAGCATTTTGACCCACAGTGACTGCTTCACCTGCATGCTGTAATACAATATATACATTTCCATTAAAAAAACAAAACAAAACAATGACAGAAATTCCAAGAAGAAAACCACTGATGTGAGCTAAAATACAAACTGTGTGAACTGCACACTTCTACTGTGCAGACCCGTGAGTGTGCAATGATCTGGGCAACGCCTGCTGCTGACTAGCATTCTCGGAATGAACAGGACTTGAGGCAGGACTTTCTGACATCTCGTCTTCATCTCGTGCATGTTTGGACACGATGTGCACTGTGCAGCTCCTGAGCAGGAACAATACCAATGGTGATCGGTTCAGTGGCTGCTAATATCTTCTTTATTTTTTTTTTTTTTTTTAAACAGATGGCAATAATTGTACTTAAGACTGATCATTGTTCCCCACAGTAAAACAAAGTTTCACATTATGACCCGCTTTTATTAAAACACACCAAAGCAAAAAAAAAAAAAACGATCACCGCTAAATACCAACCGAAGCGACTACACGGGACCGGATTTCGGGTTTTCTCTGACTTAAGCTTCCTTTATTCTAAATTTAAGTGAAAACAGAGGCTTTTTAATCGGCCTTGTTTACAAGTCAACAACGCCTTTCTGTTAAAGTCTGATAACTTACCTTTTATCTTCAGATCATCGAGGGTGGGAACGACCAACCCGTATGATTTCTGTCGTGTGAAATTACACACTCTGCACGGTCTCCTGTCTGTCATTCTAAGTTCTTTCTGTGGTCTTTTCTGGGCTTCACTCTAACATTAACATCCACAGCAGTTGGCGTGAAAAGGTTCGAACCAACAACGCGGAACAGCCACGATGGCCCCTGTGGATTCTGGGATATGTAGTTTTATGCTATGCTAAAATGGCTAACACTACGTTCGCACTAAGAGGCTAAAGTGACTCCTATCCATTTTTTCTGATGATGTTGTGTAAATGTCTTTTTTTCAGGTCTGCGTGGACACAAAAATTCAACTTCTTCACATATCAGATTTGACGGTTCATAATAAAGTTCATAATAAGTTAAACTAACTTAAATTAAGTTAAATTAAATTAACCGTCAGTTAATAAATGTTTGGTATGTGAAATTCCTTTACCTTTTTTACCTTTTTTGGGGGGTGTGTGTGTGCAGAATTTCTCTTTATTTACTTCCTATTTATCTGCATATACATATTTCCTGAAAATATCTGGTTTATCTATTCAAAACAATAATAGATGTTACAAAAACGGCAGCACAGTGTTCAGATTTTTATTATTATGCACAAATGTGCCCGCCCACAACTTGTATTATTCGCTGGGTTGAGATGGATTTTTGAATTTAAAAAGTGGATCCGATATTTTCTTGGAAGCACTGCTCTAGGGCACGACACTGTTCATTGTTGTCTGACTTTGCAAAGTGATCATGACCAAAAAAGGCAAAACTTTTGAGAAAATTATATCAAAATCATATAAGTTACAATATTTAATAGAATTTTGTTTGACATGTAATGACAAATAGTTCACAATATAAATTTATTTATAATGCAAAATGAATCTATTAATAAAAGAACACACAGAAATAAGTCATTATAACTTGTTATCGAGTATTTAATCTGTTCACTGAAAAATGTACTGTGTTGGCTGAAGACGAGTAATTTAGTTAGTAGTTAAAATGAGTAAATAGTACTAAACCAGACATTGAACACCAGAAGAAGAAGAAGAACCAGATCTTTTGGCAACATGACCTTCGTTCTCCCACAGGAAAAGCAATCGAGCATGGAATCGCTCGACGAGTAGCGTCTGTCAAACAAACGAGGAGTAGGAAGATGGCATCCACCGAGCAACCAGAGCAACCAGCACAGGTCTCCTTTGACTCATCTTCAACATTTGTCTCTTGTGCACACAAAACAGCGGGGTCTTACAAAGTGTTGATATTTGGCGGCTCGTAAATGTCTCACTTTCTTTTCACGTATTTTAGCAACTACTCAGTTAGCGTTAGATAGCATGCTCGCTAGTTAGCATGCTAGCTAGTACTTCTGAAGTTACACCTCTCATATCAGACATGTTCGTGTTGACACACTCTACTCACTGTCAAGCTAACGTCCTTGTGCTTTAACATAAGTCATTCGGCTGTTTAGTGTTCGTCCCTCCACGTGAACGTGTAGCCTCGTTTCTTCCTTATTATGTGCAGTTAATGTTATGCTTGTGGAAAGGTTACTGTTAGCCGGACAAACCTGGTGGTTTGAACTCAACACTTTGCCAGGTCCGTACAGAACCGACGCAGACGAAAGGATTGACAGCCGTCAAAAGTTCAGGACTAACCCTAAACTGATACATTTACTGCGTATATTTTCAGCACAGATGCGCCTATTGTTGTGCATTTGCAGAATTTATGTTGACCAAACCTAAAGGAGTTAGCTGGTGCACAAGCAACCGACGTCTACTGAAAATAGTTTGGCTCTATTATGCACTTGCATTCACACTGTATACATTATATGAGTAAGAAGACGCCTACTCAACTATAGACATGGGATGATATAAACATTTCCATCTCGATTGACCTGATCAAAATAATTGCGATTCAAAATATTATCACAATGACTGAAAAATATAATATATATTTTAGATTCCTGACACTGCACCTGCAGTGGTAAGAAACATCACATATTGGATTTAAAAAATGTATACAATATGTACAATATGTAAATTTAATAAATCATAAGTCATGATGAGATGAAAGATGCATCTTCCCCTTGTGGCACACAAAAATCACAAGGGCTGTATATGGGTGAGTTAGACAGGATCTTCAAGTCACTCAAGTGAAATATCATTTTTTTTTTCTCCATTCACGATTATTGTGATAAAAGTAATCCCTCACAATCAACTCGTTTTAAGTGCTTTTTAATGTCTTATATTGTCCCATCACTACTCAGATGTTATGCCAAAGCGATGTCACAGGTTTCTTCCAATTTACATTTACAACATTTTAATGCATACAATTAATATAAATATATAATGGCAAAGTTTTTTTCTCCATTCACGATTATTGTGATAAAAGTAATCCTTCACAATCAACTCGTTTTAAGTGCTTTTTAATGTCTTATATTGTCCCATCACTACTCAGATGTTATGCCAAAGCGATGTCACAGGTTTCTTCCAATTTACATTTACAACATTTTAATGCATACAATTAATATAAATATATAATGGCAAAGATATTCATTTGTAGATAGATTGATAGACTGATTGATTGATTTGTTTGGCACTGAACACTTCTCTCAGATACAGCCACAGCTTGTTGCCCCACACTCCTAATCTTAAACCAGTCACTAATAAGCTAGAAGTAATTTTCGACAATAACCTGAGTGTTTCCTGTTCCCTTCTACATCAATACAGAGCAACCCATACATAGTGCAATGTCTATTTCACCTGCCTCAACATCAAGTTTAGTCTCTCTGCAGTGGCTCCTAATCTAACTTTTAATACTGTTATTTACTTACAAGGCAGTAAACAATTTAGCACCAGATTACATAAGTGAGCTTCTTATTCCTTACACACCACACAGACCTCTATAGTTTGCCGGCTGGGCTTTTTTAAGTGTTCCAGAGTCCAGGTTAGAGACCAAAGTTTACTGGGCCATTACAGGACTGGTGTTTGTTCACATGCAAGTCTTATTTAAACCTTCTTTTACCCTTTCATTGTTTGTTTTCTTTTAACCTTGGAAGACACATTGTGCTCATTCAGCTTGAAAATATCTCTTTGAGTAAAATTATTATTTATTATTATTTGCCCAATCACTGCTGTAGTAAAACTGACATACCGTGTGTCATCCAGTAGATGGCACTCTCATACAAGTCTTCTGTTTTCCTCCTCAGCCTGGCCTTCCACCTGGAGATTGTGGGGCAGCTTCCCCCAGAGAAACGCTGGTGAGAAATTTATACTTATTACTAGTGTCTTGACTAAAGTAATATGGGCAAGAATCACTACATTACTTATTTTTTATGTTAATGTTATTTGGATATGTATTAGAAGATAGAGAGAAACAACTGGTAGACAAATTAAATTTAATCTCATCTGCAAAAGGAAATGGTATTTTCCATATTAGACAAATTTTTTTCTAATGTTGTTGAATTTGCTCCATGTCATGATTCTCAGCCTTGGGTAATGAATTCTTCAAAACATTTTTTTTAACACAAGAACATTTTAAACTCTTAAGTACCTGTTGTTACCTATCTGTGTTTCTGTTTGTCACTGAAATCAGCTACCATATTATTTTGAAAGAATGAAAGCCTAAACTTGGCTGTTGATGACACATAGTGGAAAAAACGCTGTGTTTGTTTTTTTATGATCTGATGATTTAAAGATGTTTGTTTCCATCTTTTCATCAACAAACCACTTTTCCTTTTCTAATCAGATGATATTACACATTCCCCTGTGAGATCAAGTATTAAAGGCATCCAATTAGCAGCCAGTCATTTAGCACCACACTGATGTCTCCAAGCCCTTAATGAGTGTACTTTGTATTGTCTTGTATTGTATTTAGAAAGTAAAAAGCTTGTAGAAAGTTCTATTTTAACAGTGACTATGGTGCCACAGTTGCTTTAATCATGCTTAGCTCAAAACTTTGACCATGTAAACATCCTTAGTGTAGCCCTTGTTTTGTTTCAACATTACTATTGTTTGACAATTTGTAATGAAAATGTGTTAAATAGGACCTGCTTATAAGACATGTGAAACAAGTGTCTTATTGCTATGTGGGATGGAATGGATCAGAGTTACATTCACTGTCCTTGTGTGGACATAGCATCCAGGTTAGAGGAGTGTATTGTATTGTTCAACCTACATGTCTCAATGTCATTCACCATCATTCACTCTTCATCCTCCCCCATCATCCCTTCATGCCAAGGCTAATTTAAACCTGGGGTTATTGATTGTGGGAGCATTCTCCCAGGCTTTCTTTCAATTTACTTCAATTTCATCATCCCAGTGCGCTTCAAGACTGCCTCCTCAAAAAGGCCACCACCACCACACTCACTTGCAGCCCCTTTTCTTCTTTCTCTTTTTGATGAGCTGCTCTTTCCCAGTTAAGTGGATTATTACAGTAGGGATAATTCTTGTCACATGGCATTATTTGGATGAGGTGAATAATTGAAATTTGTGTCTGAAAGGATTTTATCTGGATGAGAGGAAAGGGAGTGCTGGCAGGGTTGGGAGAGCGGAGGGGAAGGGAGAGAGAGGGAGAGAGGAGGAGAGCGGGCAAGAGTATACGCATTTGTATAACATTTGTGTGCACATGTGCAAGTCAGACAATCCAGCGTGTCAGGCTGGGGACACCAGTCATGTTAACAGGTTCTGACTCACCTCACCCAGATCAGCAGGCCCTTGCACACTGCATGGTGTGGGCTCTTCTCTGTGGGAAGAGGACCCAGCTCAGTGGCGGGTGCTACGGCCTCTGCCCCCGTCTAAGTCAGAGGTGTATATCTGAACCTGCACTTACTGTTGAAAGATAAAAGCATGGGAGAAACTGTGTGTGTGCTCCATGGTTGATGAGTATACCAGTCACTGCCAGCCACTGTTGTTGCCTCTGGCTTTGCTCTTTACTGGAGTACCCGGAGAAAAAACATGCATAGATAGGGAGAACACGAAAACTCCATACAGAAAGGCCCTCGGTTGGACCAGGTCACAAACCAGTGTTGTTTTGCTGTAAGGCAACAGTGCTTGGCTTACTCTGGCGTGTGGCCCCTGCTGATTATTACTTTGATTACGCTTTTCTACTGTTTTTTAATAAAATGTCCAAAAACAGTTAAATATGACTTTCACAAACTATATGTATAAAATGCCTTCTGTCTTTCTCCAGGAGCTGTACAATAATGGAAGCAAAATTCAGTGTGTGTGTTGCTCATGTCAGACTAACTTATCATCGCTGCATGTCCACTTTGTGCTTGATTTTGTTAGAATGTCCTGCATGTAAAACTACTGCCTCATAGTGAGAAACTTTAAGTCTGGTGGCATGTGGAGATGAAGGTAGAGCTGAAGAATTTATCTTTATCAAAATTTAATCACAATTTGAAATGTCTCCATTAGAAATTTCAAAGACTGCATATTATTTGTTCTATTGAAGAATTAATATGCAGTCTTTTGATTGGTCTATGTTCTTTTGGTCTTTTTTTTTAAAAAAAAAAGATGAAATACATAAATGTCAACAATTCTTATCTTAAAGTTCTCATCTCTGCATTAGAGAATAGTAGTTTATATAATTAGGGTTGCAACCAGTGATTTTTTTCATAATCTGTCAAATATTTTGTTGATTGATTAGTTTGGTCTAGAAAATGTCAAGGAATATCCATACATGTCAATCAGTCTTTACCAAACCTTAAAATAATGTTTTTAAATGTCATGTTTTAACCACAAATCAAAATGATTTACTTTGAATGCTTTCATGGTTTTATAGAGCAAAATAAACAAAACAGAAAGTACTCAAATTTAAAAAGCTGAAAACAATTAAAATGGTTTCTTATATCTTTAACACAGAATATCTTGAGCTGAAGCTTCACTCAGAAAATTGTTACAAATCAAATGGCAATATACTGTATGTCAGAAAAATCACAGTTAAATCTTTCAGAAACCGTAATCTGCCCTATATGAAGGGTCATCCTGCTGTGTTGCTAATTTACAGGAGTGTTAACCCCTCGCCAAGTATGATTCACACGCTTTTTAGGCATCTGTAAGCCCATACTTACTTCATATACACTGAAAAATCACATGAAATAAAGTGTTTGAGTGTGGTGATTCAAGTGTGTGTGTTATGTGTGCATGTGTACCATTTGCTCACCTCTGTGTTTACATGTGAGTATAGTGTAAACTGAGCGTACATATGTGTTTAGATTTGGGTTTTAAGCCAGCAGAGGGCGGGTGGTAATGGGAGGGGAAAAAGAAGTGTATGAAGAACATCCCCGGTCTCAGAGCAACTTCAAAAGCTCCCCTTCCCCAGGATATTAAGTGACTGTGATGAAAAATTTAGCAAGCATTAAATAAGCCGCTTTGAAGTGATCTGTTCTTGCTCTGCAGTCTCAGAATTTCCGTAGCCGCTCCTCAGTAGCCATCATACCACAGAGGGAGAGAGTGGGGAAAAAGGAGGGTAGTGTGGGAGTTGTGGGAGACCTGGTTGGTTGGTAGAGGACATGGCAGCAGTAATCTGCTCAGCTGAAGACATGAAGGCACGACTGCTGCTACTGTCCCCTTTGGTCTGTCTCTTGCTCTTTTCTCCTCTCATCACCTCTCCCTCCCTGATGGCTCTTCTGCTGAGCCCTGTGAGTTGCAGTCAAACAGATGTTGTTCATATGGTAGCTCTAAAAAAGGATTTTTTTTTCTTCTTTAAGTGGGTGTAACACAAATGTAACACAGTGGTGATACCAGGAAGTCAGAGGTCACTCTTGGGTCTTGACTCAGTTATTTATTTTGTCTCTTTTAGACTTTTTTTTAAAAAACATTTAAAACACAAAAAACTAAATAACTAAAAATTTTAATTGATTTTTTTTTCTTTTTTCGCTGCCATAATAAAATGAATTAGAAATGGCCCCTTACATTAGATAAGCGATATTTCATTTCAGCTCACATTTATTACTGTTAAATCCATGACTTAAATGTTTGACTCCAGGTTTCAACATGCTTCAAATTAATTATTAGAGCAGAATAAGAAATGAGAGCCACTAATGAGTCTGGTATGGTAACTCCATTCTGTCATGAAACTAGGCTACAATTTAGTTAGTCAAGGGAACCTTCTGAGATTTTCCTTTTTTCCTCTTTGCTCATTACTTTAATTGTAATTGTAATCCTTTATTGGGGCTGTCTGCAGTAAAGGAGAGTTATGGTCCGAGTGGGGGCGCAAGCCATAGAGATATTTCATGATTATTGGGGAAGACGGTCACTAGGTGGCAGCCACTAGTTCGGCCTTGCTGTAATTACTGGGTGGGAAGTGATGGCTAGTGTATGTGCATGTGGGTGCAACGGTGTGTGAAGGGAGAAAGCTTTCTCAAATTCTGTCACACTCCTTGAAAGGGAAAAGTCAAATAAATTTGATCACTTGCCATCGCACAATCAATAGATTCTGTAACCTGTCACGTTGACTGTAAACAGAAGCACAGAACAAAGGCATGTATAGACATCATCTATCTTGATGTTTCTGTGGTTCATTCAAAATAACTAAATAAACCATCGCACACTGATGTAAGAAATGGGGATGACATCATGGCACCACTTTAATAATTTGTTTTCTTTGTCAGTACATTTACATGTGGAACATTTGCACATGCCAGTTTGTTTCAGTGATTGTGGTAAAGTTTTCTTTTTGAAAAGCATAAAAGCTTGATTCTTTTGTTTCTCAGCACAACACTCATCATACGCTGTTTGTTTCGGTGGTTAATGATACAGGAAAAGCCCTCCATTTTATTGTTGCTGTGTTGCACTTTTCTTCCCCTCCTCACCCAACCCGGCAGCCAGCCTCCTTAGAGGACTCTGTATGAATTCTCACTGTCATGTCCAAGGACGAGTGGCGCAGGGTCAGCTAATTGCTTTTATGATTATGATTTCACGTCAGATTTATCGTGCATGCTCGGAGCACATCTTTCAGGTCCTGCAGACGTTGCTTGCTTGGATGGGGAAAATGAGTTTACAGCTTCTGGCTGTGACTTCTTGTTTAAGTGCAGGTTGCACTTTTTGACTCATTAGAGTTGAATGCACAGGGTGAATCACACAGGCTTTTCCTGTAAAAGCCTCTTTTTTTTCTGTATCAGTAAGTGTACTTGTTTTTCTCATATTTGGCCACAAAAGAGCATTTACAGTATTTGCTTTGTCTCAAACATGTGCTAAAGTTTGGAGGTCATAAGTGAGGGATGACACAGACAAGGATTTTTGGTTTTTCTGTCGTTTGAACTTTTTATGAGCCATAAATCTCTCATCTTTGTTTCTGTTCGCAGATGAACTCATTGAGCATAGTCCCCTCATAGTATGCCAGAATTATCAGTTGACTTCTTTTTGATGTTGGTGACTTTTTTTTCTGATGGTTCCACCCACCTCTTTGAAAATTGTGTGCACAGATGAGTCGAACCCATTTTATAAATTGTATTTATTTTGTGGTTTCTGCCTCATGTGCAGAGCCGGACTAGATCTGCATTACCAATCCAGACAATAACATTTTTTCCCTTCTCAGGGCATTGGAAATCCTTTAATTTGCTGTAAAGTTCATAGTAAATGAAGAAGAAACTGTTGTCACTGCATGTCAATAATACAGATATTTTATGTGGAGAGTTTCATGTCATGACCCGTGGCTCTTGGTTTGTTGCATTTATTTAACCTCGCTCTGACCTTCCTGGCTGTGCTGTAGTGTGACTAGTGACAGATGCAGCCTGGGAATATGGTTTGGATAGTTTTCCAATGCTCAGAGGAATGCTGAAGCTAGTTTTACACAAAGTTCATTTTGGAGACATGTTAAGTCTGTGATTAAGCCAAATTCAATAAACTTTAATGAATACTTAGGACTTTATTTGTAGGTTTTTCGTCTCTGCAAGTACATTAATGTAAACAGCATGGTAACAGAGCTGTAATTTCCCATTCTCCCACAATTTAGTGAACTGTCATAATGTGTTTACTTAAGAATTGATAGAAATATGACACCGGTTTAATTACAGCGTAGTCACTTTGCCTCAATATACTTGGGAAAGTGGCCTTATTGAGCCGAGCTTCCTTTATACTCTATTCTGCTTTGTAATTACTTCAGCTTGATTTATTGTCTTTTCTTTGTGTTTATGGTTGTAAACTGCTCGAGTGAGTAACTTGGTCTGAGAGTGGCTTGTCTCCTTGCAGCAAGACTGGAAATCTCCCGATGAATCTGAGATGTCTCTGCTGTCAAGACTGCTCACATCGCTCTCAGCCTCCAATGTCACTTTCAAGGCATAATTACACAAGTTGTGTTGATTAGTATGAGAAGCAATTACACTGGCTTTCCGCTGCAAATGGAGACTGTGATGGCCCTTGATTGACAGGAAGCATCCTGGCTTTAATAAGTAAATGACTATGGTAATTCAGGTACTGAGACCCTTTGATTTGTCAGCATCTTTCTAATTTTTGTGATGTCCTCTAATTTTAATGAACATGAATTTGATTGAATCTGCCTTCAACTCCCTCTACCCCTTCACCCGTATGCCTGTCTATCCTCTTTGACCAACAAGGCAGCCATATGGTTATACTTCCAGAGCTCCTGAACAATCCTGCTGTTGGTGTTGTATTGTCTCTCTCTGCATTAATTTAGTTCATCAGAATACAAAAATTAATAAATAAACAAATAATGTGCAATTTTGGCATGCCGTTCCAAATGCTTTTCAGCACATTATGCTTTCACAAGAGTGTAAATCAGAGGAAAATTTATTTTTAATTGACATTTTGGGGAACATTTTTTTCTCTTTTTATCTGGCTTCCCAGTAAGTTATTAGCAGTTAATTTGTCGGCAAGCTCCCCTACAGCGCCAGATATTTGTTCAAATGCTGGGATCCCCTCAGTGCATTTGTAACTACACTTCAGAAAATGCTGCCCTGTCTAATTATGTAATATTAATACTGCCTTTTAGGCAAGTTTATTTTAATTGAATAATATTAGTTCTTACTAAGGGTAAGCTTTTCGAACAGTAATACTAAAAAAAACACTCTCTACCATATGCAATTGACAAAAGTGTACAGTAAAATCCAGAATGGATTCTGAGTGTGCAGTCTATTCATTTTATAAAAACAGTTCTTAAAGATTTAAAGCTTTTACAATAAGATATGTGTATTTTAGATATTTGAATTGTGGCCAAACATTTGAGTAATGCTGAAATTTGATTGGCCCTACCCTCAATGTCATATTTCTTTCTTTGTTAACCACAGTTGGCCTAATCAAGTAATTCCCTGTTTGTCTTAGTAACCCCCTATAGAGTCATACATGCATAAATATAATAAAATAATTTGCTCTTGCACTCCATAGCCTGGCTGTAATTTATATGGATTGAATGAGCACTGCATTGTGGAAAAGCACGAGTGGACCAAATGCTCGTTTGTCACCTTTAATAAATGTTGGAATGTAAATTATGAAGTTATGCTTCAGATGTAAATGCACTTTATTCCAGTCCTTTAATGTAAACAGCCCACTTCAATACATTAGGGGGTGCGTGAAGGACAGGGGGGTTTTGACTTGGAATTTTGACTGTTTTCACAATCAATAATAAACAGAAAAGAGCCGAGATGGGGAACATTATAACATATTTGAAGTTGGGTTCATAAATTATTGCATGTAAGCAGGCTTGTACACCAAAAATGTAAATACATTAATGTTATTAATAATGTAGTGACTAATAGTTCTATCAAGATGGTAATAGCAGTTTAATGGAATATGACAGCAAGAATGTATTACACTTCTTACATTAAGACGGGACCTCACATGACATTTATCAGGGATTTGTGAAACAATTTTTTTGATTATTTTGTTAAGTTAATTGCTCCCCCCCACCTCACAATGTCTTCTCTGGGAGAGGGGCAAAAATTGGTAATGGATATTAATTAATAAGTGTCAGTTTTGTGGGTTTGATTAAAAATAATGAAAGTGCAATGCTAATAGGATTTCAGACTTGCTCTGTGTGTGGCGCCCTGAGATTGTGGATTTATCTGGGAATCTAAAAAAAAAAGGAGATAGTGGGCTACTCAAGGCTTAAATGAAAGCAAGAATGAAATGAAAGAAAGAAATTCAGAAAATCTCAAAATTATCTCAAAAGTTGAGAACTAATGTGAGAATTTTGCACTCCAATTAGCCCAACTAGATGTATTATACTGAATAATACGTTTTAGTGTGTTACAATTGGAAAGTTGACTCTATTCTCACCTGCAGCTGATGGATTTTTTTTTCTGAATGAAAGAAAAAAAAAAATTTACACAAAAAAATCCTGGCAAACCTTTTATGACTACTGGGTCATGGTGTTCATATATGGTTTCTTTGACAGCAATATGATGTTTGGACATGTTTTTAAGAATGTTTCGATGTGTGTGTGTTTGTGTTTTTCTCCAAAGCTTCTCTTTCAAAATAAACACAACTACCTTGAAAGAGTATCATGAAAATTGAGCTGCACTTGGCACTGATTACAGTGTTGGATCTATGACTACATCCAAGTACACTACAGTCAACCTGGAGAATCCCTTGCCAAGACTTCTTTGTGTCTATGTGCCATCTTCAGCAGTAAGAAGACTTTTAAAAGCTATCATTAAGTTGGTGCACAAGTGTAGATCAGCAGTGAAACAGAGGCTGGCACAGTAAAAACACAGCCGTAGCCACTGACACAACTGACAATTATCCAACACCTGGACTGCCTCCCCTCCCTGGCATATGCGTCAAGACTGACGACTTCTTGTTAATGCAGTGATTAACAGGCAGATTGCATTTGTTTTTCCTGTGCAGCTCTTCTGGCAGCAGTGCTTTGCTTTCTTTTTGATTAAAGTAGTAGATGGATGGAAGAATTGTAGCTCTGTCATGAATTTCAAAGGACCGATGAGAGGGGGATGTCAGAAATGTAATAAAGAGAGGACAGTCAGAGGCCTTTTGTCCCACCCACCTGCGTTATGTTTATTGTGGGGTTTTGGTTTTTAAGGGAGGTATTGGTGGCCTGGAATCTGGTGGAAAGTGTGAACTCTGGTTGTCTATAGGATTACTTCATGGATTTTCCCTCTCCAATGCTATTTTTTAACTGTCATGGGGATAAGAAAAGGGGGATATCAAACAGCCTGTGCTTTTGAAATGCACAGAGTGGCATTGTCATGTGTTTTCCGTGTCAAGGTCAACAGAAAATGTCAGAACAGGTGCATGTCTGCCGCTGAGCTGCTTGCCAACTCAGCCCATTTGCTGTAACACACCACCCTGTGTGACACACTCGTTCACTGTTGTTGTCTTCATTCTTTTGGAGGAGGCTGGCAAAACATGTATTTTCCACTGTCATCACATGGGCTGATATAGAGTTGAATTGGGTATGTATGCCTAAGCTTTGACCATTGCCTTAGATTGTCATTTAGTGACAAAAAGAGTGGGTGTTGTATGGCAGTGATGTACCACATTCCTCTGTTCTTCTTTCTTTTCTTGTCTGAGTTTGGAAAAACTGATAAGATCTTGAGAGACATAACTTTAGGAGGGTAAAAAAAATCCCATCATTTTCAACCATAAAAAAAGATCATAATTTATTAGATTTAAGAAAGTGTTCTATAGGAGTATGCATTATGTACAACTGTAATCTTATATTCAGACTGCATCTGGCAAATGTCACACTTGATTTTGTCACTCATTACATCCTATAGCAAATTTAATCCCCAGTGTGTAACCTCACTATAGCTTAGAAGTGTTGAAATGAAGTATTATTATTCTGTGTGATATGTGTGCTCATATCCTAAAATGAGATGCTCAGAGATGCTACTTCTGTGACTCTGATGTAAGCAGTGCATTCTTTCTATACTCATCCTAGTTCCAAACTTAGATTCTCCCTGGCAGTAGGAGGTATCCAGAAAAGAAGAGTTGGCCAGCATTTTTCTCTGTCACTTAGTGTGATCAGGAGCAGACTGCATTTGCTCTTTTTTTAAAAACCAGATGAAAGGCCTTACTCATTTGATGATAATTTCAGTCTGCCTTATCTGTCGCTTTAGACATGTGGCCTATTGTCTTGGCAAGTGTGTCTAAATGTTTGTGACCGATCTCGGTAAAAGGCAGGCCACAAGGGTAAACTGCGAGGCTTTTTTCCTCCCCTTTGACTTCACCATATCATTCCTGACCAGTAGATGGCGGTGTTATTCTTCTTTGGCTCAGCTCCTGTCTGGGTTCATCTCCCTTTCATTGGGTTCATCCCTCTGCCCACTCGCTGAGTGAAGAGGGGTCTCACCCTGCATGAAGGGTCATGCCACCAATTCCTGGCCCCCTTTGAAGATCATGAAATTGCCGATCCAAGACACATGATTAGTGCATTCAGCCTATCAATTTGAGAAGAGTTGACGTGTGATTATAATGCCACCAGAATGTCACAATCTGTCTGGTTGTCTTTGTGAGCATACTCTCATTCTGTGGCACAGTGTGCCCAAGAAGGAATCATTTGATCAATAAAAGGACACTGCTCTCCCTCCATTGTCACTAGGTTCTCTATTCTGTTTTATTAGTCAATTTGGCAGGCTGGCTGTACTTGCACATTAAACTGATGCCAACTTGCTGCATCTTCACCCCAGCTTCCTGCTTTATTTGCTTATCATAAAGGTTCACTTCATATTGCTTCTCTCTCTCTCTCTCTCTCTCTCTCTCTCTCTCTCTCTCACTCACTGTGTGTGTTTGTTTCTGAGAGTGGGTACTGCCTCAGTGAGAGGAGCAGTTTGGATCAGCAGAGGAGGATAGGCTTGTCACAGTAAGTTGCTTGTGACGGCAGCAGCTCTTCTCTTGACACCACAACACAACTTCTGTGGTGTGTCGCTTGGACACAAGCTTCACATTGTTTGCTACTGTGCCGCTCACATTTTGCCTCAATCAACTAATTGAATGTGAAGTGCCACTGATGATATGAAGGACAACACACAGAGCAGTGGCAATCTCTCCTCCATGCTTGTTTATGTGGTCGTATCTGGTTGCTTTTCCAGTTTAGGTCACAAAAGATATGGATAAGGATAGGATGCCATATTTAAGCAAATCAGTTTTTTATTGGGTAGCGTAATGGTTAGCGCTCTTGCCTTTGCAGATTTGGGGATAAGGCCAATTGGACACTCTTAAAAAGGTGTGAGTGTGAGAGTGGTTGTATGTCTCAATGTGTGGCCCTGCGATGGACTGGCAACCTCTCGAGGGTGTACCCCACCCTTCACCCTATGTCAGCTGGAATTATGCACCAGCGCCCCTTCATGACAAGTGGTAGGAGATGAGTGAGAGTTTTTACTACTTGAAGCTTACTTTTTAAAACTTTGTCTTTTTATTTTTTTTTAAAATAAAATTTCTTTTATTTATAAAACAACTACTGATTGATGGTAATTTTAACTCCTGTATAAACCCCTTTATTTTCATAATTAAAGCACATTTACTCATCTAAAATTATATTTCTAAAATGGGACAGTTAACCTTACAATTTTGTAAAACAAATTAAGTTGAATTCATAATTTTATTGGTGAGGTAGATAAAATAATTGATAATTGAACAAATTTTTGATTATATGAAACATTTTTCATTGTTGTGTACTTAAACAAAAATGTTCAAGTGCACTGTACATTTTGGAACATTCAACTTTGAGCTCTCCTGTGTTTAAGTCTTGTCCCTGACTGAAAAGCACATGGAGCTGCTTGTCACAGAATGTCATCATTGACTCTTTGAAAAAAGAAAAAGAAAAGCTTCAAATTACAGGAAAGAGGCACTGCATTAAAGAACAAAGAGGATCGATGGCAGTACATTAAATTTATGCGAATGAAAAAAAAAGTCAACTAATTAAAATTGATTACTCCTGCTTTGTAAATGTGTTTCTGAATTAAATTATTGTATGAAAACATTTTGACCAATTGAGGAGCTGAGGAAGTATCCATTACTGGATTGCAGCTGAGAAGGGGCTGGAATGTTTTGTGGTGGCTAAGTAGTTTGTTGTGCTCCACTGCGACTCCCCTCTCACACCCCCCACTGCTAAAGTGCCATGGGTTAATCTCTGATGACCCTCATCTCTCAGAGCAGCTCCAGCCTCATGGTTTGGGCCTTTTACCTGAATTAAAAGGAATTTGTGGCCTATAAGAATTTTGGTCCAAAGTAAGTGAAAGTGGGGTGTCACTGACGGAGTCGCTGCTCTTTACTCATCGGGGCTCTCGGGGCTGCGCAGGCCCCGCTGGAGAGGTTCTTATCTAAACAGTCATCTGTCTCGCTGGTTTAGCAAGGGCAACCACAGGCAGCATGACTGACAGTTACACATTAAAAAATGTCAGATTCTGGTTAACAACATATTTCTTAAGCAATTTTTTTTTTGCTGCATGTTTCTCTTTAGGTTTAAATTTTACAAGAATACTACTTAGCTTACTTTTTTAATCCATTCTTTAGCCCTTTTCTTACGCTGAACCTGCTCAACTTTTCCGTGTATGTGATGACCTCTGAAAAGGAAATGCTGCTCAAGGGAAATTTTGGTCTCTACATACAGTGGTCTTGAAACTTTTGATGTCATGATTGTAGCATTGCCAGTGGCTCTAGCACTGACACTAATACTGTAGTGTATGTTATTTTTAAACCTTTGCAATGCAAATGATGTTTTCCATTAACCTTTTCATCTGTTTTTTTTAAAGTGAGGTATATTCAGTGAAGATTATAATGCACAAAAACACACACTCTTTACTTTTGCTGATTGTACTACAGTTTCAGCACATGTAGTGGGTTTTGATTATCTATTAATCTGTTAGTTTGTTCATAGCAGAAGATAGCAAATCTGTAATTTACTCAATCATTTATTAGATTTTACTGATATTTGTCAGTTATAGTTGCTCATTAAAATTTCTACTATTCAAAGTGGTGTAGGTTATAACAAAAACAAATGTCTCTCTTTCTCTTTTTTTTGAACACTTATTGTCAGAATGATTGAACTGTAGCAGGGCCTTCCTGCGATGTCTGAATTAGTGTGGATATAAAGGTTAGCTAAATGGCTGAGCCTACACCTCACTTCCTGATGTCTCTCAGGGTCAATAATTTTCTATAGCAGCTCCCATGAGGCCTTGCTTCCTCTGCCAAAGGTCACATTAAGGCGGGAAAGATATCACAATTAGAAGGGCATTTAAAGCTGCTTTTTTAAAAAGATTAAAAACCTATGTTGGCCACATCAAGCTGTCAGGCAAATAAAGGAAATGCAATTATTGCATTAAAACTTAATTCCTTTCTTGCAAGGCTCTGGTATCAGAGAGGTATTGGATTAAGTCATTTAAGGCAGCTACCCCTGATAATCATCCATGAAAGCGCCAAATTAATATAGAGCTTCATTTTTTGCGTCTCTCACTTTCTCTCACTTTTGGCCCTCTAAATGTGTGTTTAGGAGGGGGAAGAACTTGAGACTAGCCTAACGCAATTTTTGTTCATGTCTATCAGTGTGTTATTATATCAGGGGCACTCCTCCACAAATGTACAGGCCGAGGCAATTTGGAATGAATTGATTCACACTGAGACTGAATACTTTACTTGCTAATGATTTCCTTTTAGCCCCTCAGTTGAACCCCAGCACCTTCCTTCTAGGTCCATCATGCCCTCTGTCTTTGTGCAGATAAAATGTGTTCGTCTTTCTGTTCAACACAAAGGTACAGGTTTAAAAGTTGTGTGTGACATTTAATTTTCTGTAACAATAAGAGAAAGTAGATGTCACATGCTACATTTCATTTGTCTTAATATGCAATGTTTTGCGCCAAAAAGCCTATGATGAACCTATGGGTGAAAGTTTAATTTAGGTTAAAACTGAGCTGATAGATGTAGTTTATTATTTTTAAAATGTTATTTAAAAGAATTATTGTACTTTGACTGCTTTTGGAAAGTAGTGGCTTAGCTTGTCCTAAATTATTAAGATTAAAAACAAAAATCTTGAATCATGTCTTTTGAATCATCTTCCTCTTCTGCTGTCATTATAAATCATTTTATTTAGATATGCCTTTTAAAAAACTTTTTACAAGGCAGAGTTGAACAACAATATACTATAAAGCAATAAAAACTGTGCAGTAAATAGATTAATGAAATGAACAAGAGAGTATGAAAGTTTATTCAAAATCCTCAAATTTCTTAAAACAAAAAAATGTAAGACCACTTAGACATTACTGTTTGAGTAGAGAGAGGTTGAATTTCACAAACTGCTCATATATGAAACCTCAAACTGCAAACCTGCAAAACATCCATTGGTTATAGTTAAGTGATTTTACCAGTTAAAGCAAAAATATACAACTGGTTACATGAATTTCCTCAGGCATCCTTCCATGTGGTTCGAACATAATTGGATTTAATCTTCATTTCTCGCAATTCAAGGTATCACAATTGTAATTTTCAGACAAGTGCAGCACAAAGTCTTGTCCAATTCAAACTCAATAACACAGCCATAATCTTGTCCTTTCATCAACTGTGCTGTCTTTAAGTGTGTTGGTTAATGTTATCTCTTCCTATGATTGAGTTTTCACTTCTTTTTCAGCTTTACCTGACACTCCATTGGTTATCTGGTTAGCAAAGATCATTGCCCTTAACATGGAGCACTTTGGTATATTAGCAGTCAACGCTTTACAAGCAGCTTCGTGCTTTAGCATAATTATTGTTCACCCCCATACCCCCCTGCCAAAAGAAAAAGTTACACTGGTTTTGTTAAATGAAGGAAGTAAATTTACCTAAGTAATTTATGATTTAGTTTTTTATGCTGCCTTTCCAAATGTGCCATTCACTGTTATCCATCTTACCCCTTAAAAGCCCAGTTGTGTGCTACCCAACACTATAACTGGGGTGATCCATAAGTCAATAACAAGACAAGACTGAAATCTGTGCAATGTGGTTATAATTGATTGAGATGTCTGGGTGGAACTTGTGTGAAGCATCTATGTCATCTGCTAAGAACTGCACTTTTCCCCTCCCTGAAGATCTACCACTACAGTTTTAACCAAACATTTACCTCATTAGTTTGCCGCTGAGCTAGCTGTGGTCCTTACTAAGATGTCATACTTATGCCTGTTAAAACTGACACCATTTTCTTGTCAATATTGTGCTACTTAAATTTTAAGGGAATGTAAACATGGTTTGCCCATTCAGCATATTCTTCCTCTATTAGGTCATTTGCCTCTCATGGGGCCTACATCACTCTCTTGTGTGTGTGTTTTATACAGGAATAAGTATTAGAATATTAGATTTTATTGTGTTCATTATCTCTGGTTTCTGCCTTTACCACAAGTTGTCTTGTAGGCTCACTTAACACTAACAAACCAGACCTTTGCCAAGAGCTTTGTTATTTTTGTGTTGTTATCAAAGGAATATTTTATCTGTGTTTTGACTGCATCTTTCTGCCCAAAACATTGGTTAGTGGTTCACCATGCAAATGGTTTAATCTGCTTGTCACAATGAAGGTTCCGCGTGACTGACTTTAATAAGCCCTCAGCATATAGAGATCCAGGAAATTCCATACTCTTTGTGTAACCCTTATGTACATCAAGGTCACGGTGGTGTCACAGGGAAATGGTAGATGAATTGTGGCAGCATCTCTTGGTATGAGTGTAGTACATTTTGGTAAAATTCGCCATTGAATTTTCAATACTACACACAGCAAAGTACACAGGAAGGCTGAGGATGATGCTTGGTACTCTCCAGTGCATATCTAATTTGAATAAAGGTGCTCTTAAGTTGCTTTTCAGCACATTCTTTGCCTAGCAAGGATTTGTCAAATACATTTTCATAAGTTTAATAATCCTGTGTCATGATTCTCCACTGTAGTGTGTGTGTCACAGAAATCTTACTCTTTACACAGCGGCTTCCCTGCCACACCTACCCAGTGGACAAGTTTAAACTGCAATTCTTTTGGATTCAAACGGGTTCATAGTGTATGCAATGCATTACCCAAAACGAATTACCACTGGCAAGGTGCTCAATCATTTTGTATCTTTCAACACTAAGAGAAAAGAAGAGTAATCAAAACCTTTCAACCTATTAGAGGGATGACTTTTACAATTGAATCACGGGGACCACAGGTGCGATAATAAGTCATCTAAACCTTCCCTCCAGTGTGTTTCCCCTTTCTCTGTGTTCTTACATATTTATCTATTTTAGGAGGCGCCGCTTCACAGCACCCACTTCAAATTTATGTTTTAATGCCATTTGAGGAAGATTCTTTTTTTCCTCCCTCCAGTTCTTGGAAATGCATACTGTGGTGGAAAATTAAGGTGCATCTCGAAGGAAAACATAATAGAATCGATGAACGCACTGCACTTAAAACTACTGATGTTCTGATGCTATTTAACGTTCTAGTGCATTAACGTTTCAAGTCATTACAACATTCAGGCTGGGTGATTTGATCATGGCGGGTTTTTAACTGGAAGAATTACAGAAGTTTTCAGCCTAGGATTCTCAAGTTATTAGATACAAATGATCACCTCTGCATTAAGTATAGATTTTCCTCCACTGCGCACTTAAGAATGGAAGTTTGTCTTTAAGAGGGTAATAGCAAATTAAGCTCCATACTCCATTTGTCCAGCACTCATGATGGGCTAATTTTATAACTGCTGATTTGGTCATTCCCCACATTTAGCTGGAAAGTGGTCAGGTGGTCTTTCTCCTCACTGCTGGGTGTGGAGGCTTAGAAGCAACTATCAAATGGAATCCATTTGTCTCTTTTTTTTTTTTTTTTTTAACGAACCTTTTCCTTAAAAAAAGACTAGACTATTGTTTGTACTGTTAAAATCATCACTTTCCTGTGCACCTTGTCTTCTTCCTCTCCCATTATCTCACTGAGAAATGAAATCACATTTGTCTCTACCAGATTACCACTGCTGTAAAATTCCTACAGAACCCAAAAGTACGTCAGAGTCCTTTGGCCACCAGAAAAGCTTTCCTGAAGAAAAAAGGTAAGAGACGTTTAATCCTTGAGTTGATCTTTGTTGAATTCAGTTCTGAAAACCCAAAAATTTGAAATAAAAAAAAATGCTAATACTTATTTTTCTGTTTAAAAAATTGTGTTTTTTCAAATAAGATGAATCAGTAAGGGTCAAAGGTTAGCTCTTTGCCCTCGAGGCTTTAACTGGGGTCGATTTGTGACTTTGGCTTCAGAGTACATGATTCAGGAGCTGTGAATAAATGACACACCAGTTGTGATGCTCCTTTGGGTTCAGGAAAATTAATATTGACAAACTCTCTCTGCATTTCAATGGAATTATCAATATTGCCTTCCAGCATTTTAACCCTTTTACTTAATTTAACTCTTATTGTAAATTTGAGGCATGACATGGGGAGGTTTTCTAAGCAGGGATGGTGGAAATGTTTGCTGGCTCTTTGCAATTCATTGAAATTATTTCTGACACATGGTAGAATATTGTTTGTGCAATATAACTTGTAAATAGCTTTATTACTCTGGACTCATTTAAGTTGGTTCAATATAATGCAGCCATGGAAATGTGCAGTTTGACGCTATGTATTTCTTAGAGGCAGCCTATGGCTAAGCAGTAGCAATGTATGAGTAGGTGGCTTTTCTTCAAATGAACTGTCTTTGGTTAGTATTTTCATTTCAGTTGTTCATAAAAACTGTTTGCTATTTAAGGGACTGTACTGCTGCCATGCTGGGGGACATTGTCTCCACCATTAGTGTAGCCAAATAGTGAAAAGTGAGCCTAAAAGCTCCAAGACTGGGAAAGGTAACCTGAAACCAAATCCATGGTTGCCGGCTGCTGCTACACACATCTCATCTGGCTCTAATGACTCTTGGTATCTTTTGAAATTTCTTTGTCTTTGTGTCTCATTATTGACAACTAAGGCATGTTCACTATATACTGTTGGTTATCTCAAAGTGCAATAAGGCCTCATCAATACGAAATGATGTCATGCTACACCTCATTTTCTTCGTACTTTGTGCTTTGCTGTAAACTCTACAGAGCTCCACTATCCAAAATGGTATGCTCTTACTGCACTTTAAGTCCATGAAATATGTATGGCGCTTTGATGCAGATTTATTTTGGAAAGTCAGTTCCACTAAACATCTAAACAAGAACCCTCAATTTGCATAAGGACATCGATCTCAGGAAGAGAGAGGGTAAAGATGATAGAAAATAGAGTAATGTAACACTAAGCATAAAGTATGTTTGACTATCTCTCTCTGCAGAGAACTCTTCACTTGTATGGTATATATGTACATAAGTGAACTTGGAAATTTCATTCTTCATTTTCCTGTGTCGTCTGAGGAAAGTGCTCGTCATTAACCTCATACCTAATTAAATCAGTTTGTTTTTTTCCTTTTTACTTCATCTCAGTAATTTCAAGCTTAAAAGTATTTATTTAGTTTACATGAAATTATGTCAAACATATTTTTCCAAAGTAACCTTAAACAATGTATATTAAATATCTAGGTGATATTTAACAAGGAAATAATATAGACATAGTTCTGTATAATGTTTCAATGTTGATTCCCCAATTTTAATCGTTTTCCTTTTCTGTCCACATAATCACATTTCAGGATTCAATAGTAGATCTCCATACACTGCACAGTATATGTGTATCAACACATAACCAGTGTTTTTCATCTGCAGTCAATTGTGCTGCCTCTTAGCTATTTTTTTTTTAATTGAGACTGGCTCTATCATCAGAATCCAGTGGTGCTACATTTTGTTCTAAAAACATTTTGTTATAATCATTGGCTTTCTTCAAGTCTGTCTTACACATATTTGAAAAAACTACAAAGAACTGCTGGCATCTGCAGTAGAGTAACAGCAGGAAAAGCAGTAATTGGGTTTTTGTGAATCATGTATTCTTTTACACTTTGTAAAAAAGGTTAAAGAAGAGAGATACCACTCAGTCACTGACCTCCATCAAGTGTCCCACAGTGTTTATACACTTCCCTATCTCACAAGGTTAACAATTTATTTTTAATCTTCTATCCAAATCAGAACCAAAATAACTCATTCATAACTGGAGCCAAAACCTTCACTTGAAGAAAATATCATCCAAATATTTACCTTTTGAGTTATGCTCCTCAAAAACAAACATATAAACATAACCTACATTGTGAAGATAATCAGTACATTTAATATAATATGCAATAATAAATATGTTGAATGTAATGAGCTTCACCTCTCCTATGTATCTTTTCCTGTTTTTATCACTTCAATCAGTTATATTTCTCACAATTAAAATATAACATAAAAAACATACAGATCCTTTCCAAAAAATTAGAATATCGTTCCATTCAGAAAGTTAAACTTTCATATATTCATAGATTCATGGGCCACAATTTAATCAATTTCAGGTATTTATTTGTTTATTTTTTACATAATTTTGGCTTCCAGCTCATAAAACCCACAAAAACAGGATTTCAATAAATTAGAATACTGTGAAGAAATCATCAGGGCATGAATGTTTTAAACTGAGTGTCACACACCAGTCATCTACTAAACTCAAAGCACCTGCACAGGTTTCCCCAGGTGTTATTTAATTGCTTTGGTTTGGTTCAATTGTCTCAGTTCGGTTCAATATGGGGAAGACTGCAGACATGACAACTGCCCAGGAGACCATCATTGATACCCTCTATAGGATGGGTAAACCTCAAAAGCTTATAGCTAAGGAGGCTGGCTGTTCACAGAGTGCTGTGTCCAAGCATATCAATGGAAAGTCTAGTGGAAGGGAAAAATGTGGCAGGAGAAGATGCACTAGCAAAAGAGATGACCGTGGGCTTCAGCGGATTCTCAAACAGAGAAGATTCAAGAATCTGGCAGAGATCCAGAAAGAGTGGACTTAGGCAGGAGTCACAGCTTCAAAAACCACCACATTCAGACGAATCCGGGAGATGGGCTACAGCTGTCGGGTTCCTCGGGTCAAGCCACTTCTGAACCAGAGCCAACGTAGGAAGCGGCTCAACTGGGCCAAGGAGAAGAAGGACTGGACTGTTGGCCAGTGGTCCAAGGTCGTCTTTTCCGATGAAAGTAAAGTGTGCCTTTCATTTGGGAATCAAGGTCCAAGGGTTTGGAGGAAGACGGGTGAGGAACAGAACCCAAGCTGCTTGAGGTCCAGTGTGAAATATCCACAGTCAGTCATGATTTGGGGTGCAATGTCCAGTGCAGGTGTTGGTAAACTCTGCTTTCTTAAATCCAAGGTCACCGCAACAGAATGTTTTGGAGGACTTCATGATTCCTTCTGCTGAGGATCTGTATGGAGATGCAGATTTCATCTTCCAGCAGGACCTGGCCCCTGCTCATACTGCCAGAAGCACCAAAACCTGGTTTGATGCTCATGCCATCACAGTGCTTGACTGGCCAGCCAACTCGCCGGACCTAAACCCCATTGAGAATCTATGGGGTATTCTCAAGAGGAAAATGAGGGGCACCAGACCCAACAACAAAGAAGAGCTGACAGCAAGCATCAAAGAAATGTGGGCTTCCATAACTCCTATGCAATGCCACAGCCTGATTGCCTCAATGCCACGTCGCATCAAGGCAGTGATTAAGGCAAAGGGATTCCCAACCAAGTATTGATGATTGATATATCATTTTGAAAGTACCATATTTTGATTGATTTCTTTTTTTCTTTATTTATTTTCTGCAAAAACAGTATTCTAATTCACAGTATTCTAATTTATTGAAATCCTGTTTTTGTGGGTTTCATGAGCTGGAAGCCAAAATTATGTAAAAAAATAAACAAATACCTGAAATTGATTAAATTGTGGCCCATGAATATATGAACGTTTAACTTTCTGAATGGAATTATGGAAATTAAACAACTTTTTCACGATATTCTAATTTTTTGGAAAGGATCTGTATGTAATCTATGTCTACATACGTCTCTGTGTTTAGAGGAATATGTTTATTATATTTGGTGAAAGTTTACTTATTTTCTGCCTCACATTAGCCATAGCATTATAGTTAACATGGTTAAGGTTTGCACAGACATAACAGTGGGCCAATACTCACATTTTCTGTAATCAGCATGTACTGTCCTCTCGACCTTTTGACCTAGCAACTCAATCAGCCTCCTTCTCCGTCAGTAACGACAACAAATATGCCAGTCTTAATTTCTAATACAATTTAATGTCATATTTATGTAATAACTTCTGGATTTTACTCTATATTAACAGCCAGAAATGTCAAAGCACACATAAAATCAAACAATACCATCTCCTGGTAGAGTGGAATTTAAATTGGATTTCTCTTGCTGCCAGTACTTATGCTGGACAGCTGATGAAGGGGAAAATAGGGCCCACTTTGATTACATGTTGCTGAATCTTTACACAATAATCTCACTCGTGCATATTATTTCTCTGCACATTTGTACCCTAATCTGCATTAAAGAATGCCTCTCTGGTAATTTTTTTTCTCCAAAGAGACCTTAATAGTGTGCTTATTTCAATATTCATTGAAAAATATAATTTTTTCTTATGCTTCAGCTGTCAATTTCAGAGTATGAATTGGCAATTATAGAGTCCAGGATTTCTAGCTGCCTCTCTTGAGTCCATGTTGAATAAAGTGGCTGAAATATTGAAACTTGTCATTTAGATTAAATATAAATCAAGATTTAAGATCAGATTTTTTCTCTTCCTTTTGTATGAAGTGGGGAAATGGATTGCATATAAACTGTTTTGCAGCCATCTTGAAGCAATTTTGCTTTACTTTTTCATTGCCATTCAAGTAAATTTTATTGTGTTTGAGTGAAATATAATGTGCTGCAGTCTCATCTAGTGAATTGTGCCATCTATGTCCTCTACAATCAACAGATGTAACAGCTGAAGAGTGTTGGGACCCATTTTGGCACCACAATTTAACCCAGACAATTAGCAGTTACACACATAATTATCGAAAATATTCTAATTCTCGAGACAAAGTCAGGAACGTTTTCCAGCTTTCAGCATGTCACTTTGACCGTGGGCCATAAACTGACATACTCACACCCACTTTCAGATTACCAAACAGTTCATTTTGAGAAAGTAAAATATAGTAAGTACTACATACACTGGGCATTACAGGTAAATTCTGCATGTGAAACAGGCACAGTACATTCTCTGTCAGTGAGACATAAATGATGGCTTGACTTATTTCTTCTTTTTTTTTTTTTATACCATCCCAGTTGTTATTGACTTGAATAAATAATGCTAATAGATTTCACCCTCAGAGGGCCGTTGATCCAGGGTCATGGGGAACACAGGTAGACTGTTGGTCTATTACCATACCTGGTATGAAGGCAAGGGTAAGGTTCATCATTTCAGATATTAATAGGATCCTGTTTGTAAGAGGGGTTATGTGACTCACCTCTCGGACAAAAATGACAATGACCAAGGCCTGCGTAGAAGGTAAAGGGATTGATGTGGTTATAAATTACTCCACGGCGCCACCTAGCCTAGTCCTTGCCTACTTTGTCATTACTACAAGGCGATAAAGCAGGGAAATGAGAGCAGAGTCCGCTTTTTTAATACATAAATGAATACTCTATGAGAGTGGTCATTATTTAGGGCATGCCATTTTCAAGCAGCTGTATTGAACTAAATGACATGTAGAATCTTCCTCGCCACCACAGCATGGGAAACAGGTTGAAGTTGCACTTGCCTTCTTAATAACCCATTGACCTCCATCTATTTATGACCCCTGCCATGCATTTTATTTATTTTTTTTCTAAATACAATATTCAAAATGTAAGTAATTTTCACTCAAGGGCAACTTCATAATTCAGCTCTTGCAGGATAGCGAAAAAGGCATTCACCTTTTACCACCCAAAATATTTTAGTAAGCAATTTTTATAATTGGCTGTCCGGTCTAGGTCTTGACCCATAAAGTCCAGAAGTGCCAGAATTGGAGAAATGGATTTAATGCAAGAGCCTTGCTGCTTCTTTGCCCTTAAAAAATACCCAGAGAATATGAGCCACTGAAAATAGAGCTGTAAATAACCAGACGAGCAATGGGTTTTCCTTTAAATAAATACCGATCAGGTTTATGTTGAAAGACAATAGAAAACGTAGCCCAGATATGCAGTTTACAGTATTTATAGCTGTAATATCGAGGTGCCAGCACCGTAATTTCATGCCCCAATGAGAATGGCAAGGTCAAAGCAAATGCTTTGGCTGAGCATCTGCTAATACGGTGACTCATAAACAGGCACTGTGTGTATCAGGTGCACCAAATAATACAGTATAATGAAATACAGAATAGCTTTCCATTATTGTTCTTTTTTATGGTGTCGTCATTAGGTGTAATTTATGTCTTAAAAAATTCATCTCCCCACAGTTCGATCTGAAATGGAGGTCCAGGGGTCATTCCACAGGTTTTGGAGCCCGTAATAAATTTCACAATCCCTTTTTGGTCTTTTCCCTTTTATATGTAAAAATCACTTTCACATTTTCCTTTTTTCTTTTGGATCTAAGGGCCCTTTCATTTGGTTTTGTCTTTCCATCAACAAGAAAACAGATCAGAGCCAACAGTACAACTTAGCAAGCCAAGCTGTAATGTGATTAGAAAACAGTTTTAAGATTTCTGAGTATTTAATTTTAATTAATGTGGAAAAAAAACTTTCAGAAATTGCATTTCAAGGTGAAATGAAAAACCTTGTTTAAATTCCTTCTCATTCGGTGAAACTGAGATCTGTGCAGGTCTCACTCAATAGTCTGCCACCATGTAGTCTGCTGTGGTCAGATGAATCAGGAGCTCAGGGACACATTATTGCTTATTTGACAGTGCAGTCTGACTGCACAAACTCAGCACATGGTGACACCACTTCCTGGCACTCAGGACCTGCTGTAGACTACAGGATGGCCAATATTTGCCTTCAATTATTCAACAATTTTCATGGCCATTTTGAAATCCTTGGAGCATTTAAATAAGTGTCAGAAGGTACATCCCCTTGGCATAAGTTGTGTGGTACATCAAAAATGGCTTTATGCTTTTAGGGTTGTTCATACAGGAAGAGGTTAAAGTGGGAGGTTCAACCTGTTACTCAGATTTCACTCATTAAATGCTTCTTCAACATACTGTATGTTTAGCTATGAGAGAAAGACTAATTCATGTTTAGAAATAGAAGCTTGTGCTTTAAATGTTTACATAGATTATGTAAACATTTACATAACATAGTATTATGTAAACATTTAAACAGTCCTCAATGGAGTTACTGTACACTTTGTCTATGAAGGCCACTGCAGGCCATTATCAGAGATTTGGCCTTGTGCATTTACTTTTAATAAAAACATAAGTGCCATCTCTTGAAACATTGAAATGAACATTTTCCAATTTCTCTTGATGCCTTCAAAAACACAAAGGAAGCTTATTCTGAGCTTGTGTAAATTCTCTAAATCCATAGGGAATGGTTCTAGTAGAAAGCTTTCATACAAAGGGGATTTCTGTCAGTAAGCAAGGGAAATGGGTATGGGGGGAAAAATGGTAAAATGTGCAGGTAAAATGTGACGCTACAATGAGCAGTGTTATATTATAATTTAATAATATGTGCTCAAATGTTATTAAAAAGCTTAGCTTTTATTATTTTTTTATTTTAAACCAAGAACACATTATGTACCTACTACCTTTATTTTTTGTTTGTTTTCAGCCAGCATAAGTTGGTTATGCTGTTTGTTATTGTAGCACTTCAAAAGTAACATTTTCCTATTCCTACCAAGATCATCATTAAAGGATGATATTCAAAGCAACGGCAGCATTTGGTGTCTGAAATAAAATACTTTCTTGCCACAAAAGGAGATGTTCATATTAGATTCTTTTCTCCTCCCCCTGATTCACCATCAGGGAGCCCTTTGCAATTTAATCATCACTAAAATCATTAAAAAGATCTGAAGATTAAATTATATTGGCATTTGCAAAATTATGTAATACATTTACATTACAATGAAGAAATTAAAATAATGCATTTTCGCTGTCTGGGGTTTATGAAATCTCCACTTGGGAAATATAACTGGAGAAGTGGACAGACTCTTATTTTCTTTGCCTTTGGTGGCAGTTAATAGGCTAGCAGAGTTTCAGATTTCATTGTGTGAACCTTTCCACACTATCTTTCTTTGATGGATGTCTCTCAAACAGAAACTCTCAATGGAGATTCCCATTGCGAATCATTAAATGAAAATATTGTTTTTAGAATTACGTTGGTAAAATTCAATGAAGATTTGACTTACTTTCTTTAAATTGTACTTAAAAGATTTGTGAAACACTAGGGAAAAATGTAGGGATATATTATGATAGGCCCATTAACACACAGTTACTGCACCCCCCACTGTCTTTAAAGGTGAGTTTTTTTTTTTATTTTAGGGCTTACTGATGGAGAGGTAGAGTTGGCCATCCAGCGTTCTGGCAGCACAGAAGAAGTCCTGCCTCTGATTCCTGTAGCGGTCCCACATCCACTCCACACAACCCAACTGGCTAGTGAGTTTACCCTGGTTATCTTTCCCTTTTCTCCCTCGTGCATAAGCATTCTTTTTATATTCATGTTCAGTCTCCAAAAAATGTATTTTGGAGATCTTCACTGTTTTTTTATGAAGTTAAACCCACTAAACTGGATTATCCATGGCTCATCAAATATCAGGATCTTAACAAGAATTGCAGAATTATATTAAATGCAACATTTGCCTTGAAATCCAATACAATGCACAACAGTGGGCTTGAAGTCTCCTATGCCATTCTCTTTCAAGGGGCTTCTCTGTGGCAAGACCCCACACCACAACCTGTATCTTTATTACCTCAGGAGGTTATGAGTGCTGTCCACTGATTTACCAATGCAGAATGAAGTCCACGTAATGCTTAACCCATATGACAATGATTCCAGATGTATTCCACCCTCATTTATTACCACACTGTCCTTGACTCCCCTGGCATCTCATGTTTTGTAATGAAAGTGATGTTGATGGGATGGCCATGTAGTTAGGGAGACTAGCTGCTCTCCGTCCATAGTGGGGGGTTTTATATCAAAACGGCTATAAGGGAGCTGCATAATGAGGTGAGAGCGGGGAGTCTTGTATGGGGGGTCATGCTGAAAAGAGGGGGCTACCTCCCTTTGATGTCCTTGTTATGGGGACGGTGCACCAGGACCCGCATCCATCTCTGTCGAAGTAATGGATACTCTGATCTCTATTTCCACACTGTAGAAGGACAGGAAGGCCTCCACTGAACCCAATAAATTTGAGAGGAGATTGGAAAAACGGGGGATGAGACCACAGTTCCACAGCTTAAGTGACCAAATAAAAAAAGGAAGATGGCAGAGTGGAAGTAGTAGAGGAAAAGAAGAGACAGGAACAATGAGGGGTCCTAAAGGGGGGGAAGAGCATGTGAAGACCCCAGTGATGCAGTGGTGCTTACTCAGGGTCAACCACCTATCCCAAGGACTCCGATGCCTTTCAGAAGCACAGTATTTGGAGATATGTGACAGTATATTGCAGCTATAATGTTGATGAAGACCTAAATGTATGTGGTTACCATGTGGATGTTGGAGAATAATTCAAAATTTTCAATAGGAAAGGTTACAGATTCTGCCCTGAATGCTGCTGAGGCAGCAAGGAACCATGCCCTTGAGTAATTTGATGAAGGTGTGTTAAAAAAAAGCACTCACCTTGAAAATATACCATACAGTCCAATATGACAGGGGCTCTCATTTTATTTGCATGATAAATTCCACAAGTGGTCAGGCATAAGATCAGTCTGGTTTACTTCAGTCCAGTAAACATGCACCACATAACCCATTTTGTGAAATCAGACCTGTTATAGAATATCAGTGGTGTACTTCAGTAGCTTAGCCTCTAATAATATTCTATTTGGATCCCACCAGAGTGAATAAAAGAAAATCTCATATATTTCCTCCAAACCTGTTTGTTGTTTAGTGACATTTTCAGTTGAATGCCTCTCTTATGTGGGGGAATTTCCACTTTGACAGACAGTTAGCCTACCTAGATGACAGCTTGCACAATGACACACTTTCACATTATCTGTCACTTAGCAAGACAATCATCGACCTCTGAACACACAAACAATCCTTTTTGTTCATGAGAGTTTTTTAAAGAGTTTTATATGTCGAATATCAGTCTTTTCTGCTAGAGCGGTACCCTTTTAATGTTCTGTTAGTATATATGAAATAATTAACATCACAAAAGGATACTTTGTGTTGCATTGTTTATATTAAGGCCACATAATAATTGCTTAAGGAACCAATAATGTCTTTGTCTTAAAAAAAATTGAACTGTTAGTTTTGCATGCTTTAACTCATTTAAAACATAATATCCACTAACCATTGTGCAAACCCTGGTGAATTATCCTTTTAACTACAACAAATGAGATTTAGCATGGATTACAAACTTATCTGAAAGAAATAGTTATGCCATTTGTACTTGTATGACATTCAGTTTCATGCTGCAGTATTTTCACAGAATTACTGTATGTTCTCAGTGTGCCAGAGCTGGAAGCATTATCATGAGCAAGCATTTTACTCCCATTAAAAGTGAAACAGACCAGTCTTCTAATCAGCACCTCAACAAATGTTTTTATCTTCCAGGGTCACCAGGCTACAGATGGAGAGACTATGGTGCCCTCACCATCATTATAGTGGGCATAGCCTTTGGCTTTCATCAGCTTTACAAGGCAAGTTACACCCTGCACTTTAGACCGACCATCCATTGACTTAGTTTTCACAGTTACTGTTTCTCTAAAATTTGTTATATGCATTATGTTTGCCATCCTAAGATCTGTCAGTACTGCCTCTTCCTGATATTGCATTTAAATTGGTGGGCTTAGCTAGTACATCAGTTTATGATGAATTGTGGTGCTTGAATAGAAGGCACTTCTGCAGTATGTAACATCACTCTGGTCTTGTTATTAAAGCTACCCTGCTTTACGTCAAAGCATGATCTCATTTGAACCCCTTCTTTTTACTTCCCCTTCCCTCCTCCTCTTGGATACACATTTTTTTTTACTCCAACAAATATAGTTGCTAACACAGCACACAACCATTTTTTTGCTGTCCTACAGTCTAAAAATAATCACCTTGGTTTTTATCTGGCTTAGCAGCCCTTGAACATGAGCTCATGAGGCCCCTTGTCCCCGGTGACATTAATCCCATAGTGGTTGTTAGTAGTAGTCTGAGTGGCATGTGGAAGCCATTACTCTCATTTTAGAGGAGGACAGGCGCTCCAGCAGTAGCTCTTGGCCTAGATGACAGGCCATTCTCCTCTGTGCCTGTAAGGGAGAGACAGGGAGCACGTATCATGTACATGCATACATGCCTACCCAACCCTGTCAGACATATTGGCTTCTATTTAGATCCTGTTATGTCCAATAATTTCATTCTTTAATACAGAGCCTTTTATAAGGCTACACACGCACAGTCAGGGTCTCCTGTTTCGTATTCCTCTACCTCTGTGGTCTTTCATCGATGAAAACACACCCTGTACCAGCTTATAAGCAGCAGGGTTTGCCAGCCTCAGGTCTCCTGGGAGGTGGGATTCCCTGGTGGGACAGCACAGGTTGCTGTCATGTCACTGGAGCGTAGCGCCAGTCGCACCATATGTCCAGACTTCTGCCCATACTTTATTTACGTTATAGCACACCTTGTAAACATCACACTCCCAGCAACCCACTTATTAATTACCACGTGTTGACACTCATTTAATCTTTTTCTCTAAAAAGTGTTTATTACTTGTGCTGGTGTGCCTGCTCGCCACCTGCACTGGGGAGAAAACACAGCTCGGGCAGCAGCAAGCTGCTGTGAATGGGTGATCCTTCTTCAATCTTAAAACCAAGGAAAATGGTTATGTTTTTGAATTAATATTTAGAATCCGTATTTCTATTGTCAGACATCCATACATATGATTTGATAAAGTTTTATTTATTCAGTGGCAGAGAAAAGATTAACAATATAACATTATTTTGGGAGGTCGTAGACTATATTCACTGCTCACCATGTTTTTTTTCTGCTTTGTGTCCATTTCATTCATTGGTATTGCTAAGTATATGTTTTTGACAGAAGTTACTTTTATTAGGGATTAGTATAATTGTTTTTATTATTTTCACAATAGTATCAAAAAAACTTAATGCTTGATGAAAAACCTGTAATCAAAAATATAGATTTTTGTCATATAACCCCATGGTTTCAACATGCTATAGTTGTGTATGATTACATCAGCTGCTTGGACACTGCTTAAACATGTGCCGAATGATGCAGATTAGACAATTAGGCATTGGTTCAACAGAACAATGCCTTTTAACCCATCACAGCTAAGTGTAGGTGGTCATGTCTTCTTCTTGTCTTTTTGCCCCTTCCCACTGAACAGAGGTGTAATTTTGTGGCATGCTTTTAATTGCAGAAATACATCCTTCCCCTCATTATGGGCAGGCAAGACGACAAGAAGCATCTGCAGAGGATGGAGAGCAACATTGCGGCAATGAGTGGCACGCTGACACAGACAGGTGAAGATTAATATCTTCATCACTTTCTCCCTCCTTAACATTTTCCCTCATTTATCTGTCACCAAAATCGGGGGGCCCTGCACGTTTTTAACAAATGACGCTGCTGTCATTTCGCTTTAATTTGAAATTGCTTGTTTACTGTCAGGCTCAGGCTCAATTAATTACGTTTCGCTGAAAAGCTCTTAACCTCGGAATATTAATGAGGAGTAGGGAAATGACAACTTTTCTTCCCTCCACTCGTCCCCCGCACTCCCCCCTTCCATCCATCTCCCCTTGCACCAACTTCACCCCCATCTAAACCTCCACCACCATCATTGTCATCCACCTTCTTCCCCATAGGTGGTGAGAAAGTTCAATTTAATTTTGTGTATGAGAGAGAGAGAGAGTGAGTGAGAGAGGGAGAGGGAGAGGGAGAGAGACATGTGCAGCACGGCACTGTGTGTTGTCCAGGCTCACCACTGGCCCTAGTGTGATTAAGTGTATGTTGACAGGTGCGGCTCCCATGTTGGACAGGTGAGGAATCTCAACCTGCCTCTCAGACATGAAGAAAGAGGGAGAGAGAAAAAGAGAGAGAGAGACACACAGAGGTTGGGAGATGCTTTCCTAGCTCTTTGTCAGTATAATTAAAAATCCCAGGAGGCATAAATGAGGGAGATACTCTGAGAAAGTTTGGTCTTGTTAGCAGCTCTGTTGAGCTGGACTGTGTTTTTTAAACCACAGTTTTAAAGCCTAATGAGTTAACAAAGATAATGAATGTAAAAGAAGCTTTAAATGGATTTCCAATACCCTAATAAGATTGTATGATAATGACAATAATGTTTTGTTTAGCACTTTTGTTTACTGAGTTATACAGTGCTTCTGAATAGTATAAAACTACAATATACTATTAAATGAAAGTAAGTAAACTCTTGAGGTGAGCGAGAGACAGAAGAGAGAGACCAGGAGCAGATGTACAACAGTTGTATCAAGTTTAGAATTAGTTATGTCATGTTTATGAACTACAGTGTCAATTATACAAGCAGCAGCAGAGATTATTGATAAGAAATTGTACTGAAAATAAAATAATAATAATAGCATCAAAAACTGGATCTGGATCCTGCAGCCTGTAAGATGAGGACAGAGAGAGAGAGAGAGGACAGGAAAGGAAGACACAGACTTGGGAGAGAAAAAATAAATTGGTTTGGTTAGGTTTCGGTTAGGTGTGTGTTTAACTTTTGTTTGTGAAATGTGAATTATAAATCCTAATATATATTTTAATTAAATCATTTGCCTTGAAAATTTGATGTTGAAGTCTCAGTAATGTGTGCATGAGCTCAGTCTACCTGTCTGTATGAGGTATGAAAAAAAAGGCCAAACTTTGCCTCAGAAGTTAATAATAATCATCCTAGATAAACTTTTCAGTAATGTACTAGTCTTTGACCTTTGTTTGTGTGGAGGTTGGGAAGTAAAAATACAATCAACCCTCTTTGATTTGTACTGTTTTTGTCGTTGGTTGTTGTTTGTTTAATTTTCCATCTTCAAATTGAAATAAATTGAATCACCTGTCACGAAACCAGTATACTGTGGATGAAACAGTTGCTAATAGCATTTTATCCAGCCACACCCATGCTATTGTTTTCTGGCTTGCAAAGGTAGGTGGAGGGTTAGTATTTGTGAGAGATTGCGTGCGAGGTGCGCCACCCTGAATCTGATTAACAAATATATGCCCTTTTATGTTCCTTTTCTCCCAACTATGCAAACACATTTCCTCCGATTATTTTGCTGCCCATTCTTCTTCTACTTATCACTATCTGGAGATTTGCCAACCCGCAAACCATGTTTTGTTTGTCAGTAAACATGGAGTTTCACAGAGTGCTCCTATTTTTTTGCTGGGAGAAGGTAAGCCTCCAATGGGAAAAAAAGTGCCTTTTCTTTATCCACTGTGGGGAACTAATTTGCTATGACTGCAGTAGCCCAGCTGCTATTGTAGTTAATGACTGTTGTAGTTAACAGTTGGGGAGAGGGGTTGCAATTACATTGAGAGTTTTCTCTCCCTGCTTTCTCTTTGTCTTTCTCTCCCTCTCATTCCCTCTCTCCTCGCTGCACTGAGTAATAGCGGCCGACTGCCTTGCTGCTGCCAATTGCTTGAACCCCCTTTTGTTAAAGTTCATGTATTTCTCTAGTGCCGGGTGCAATGAGGTGATGTATTCTTTTGAATGGGGACTACATTAGTCTCTCTCACCAGCCTCTGCTCGAGAGTAAGGGCTTTGACTCCCATTATGATTTGCCTACAACTTCACACAGACAATTAATGAATGGATCTTGGAACTCCTTCAGCATGCCCAGCCTGTAATGGAATTGTGCGGCTGTTTGGGCACTCTGTCGGTGGGAGCCATATTGGTGACCAGCTGGCCATTAAAGACAGAGACAGCCCTGGACATATGTAGTGTACATTATATTGAGGTATTTACTGAATAATTTACTGAATATACAATGTGCACCCTCCTCACAGCAGCTGCAAGCCCCACACATGTCATCTTGTCTTCTCTCTCTCTCTCTCTCTCTCTCTCTCTCTCTCTCTCTCACTCACACAAACACATATACAATATACACTCAGCATCTGCAGTCTCCTTCTGATTCATGCCTGGCCAAAGTCATTGACTTTGTTATTTTTGGCTTCATATTTATGACAACTACGTATAAGAAGTTATGCATTTTTGTCAAGAGTCGGAGAGTCTACAATGGAGGGGAGACTTTGTGGAGAGCAATGAAAAGAGCTGGTCTGTGAATTGCTTGGCTGAAGTGACTGAAAAAATGGTACCAATGGTAATTCAGGAGGTACAACATTACAGGCTGGCAGACTGACCCACACATCTGGATAAGATGTTCTGTGGTGAAGCAGAATTGGAGACTAATAGGGCAGCTTTTGCCTTTACGTGCACACCCTGTCACAATTACACCTTTTTAAGCAGGGATGGCCGTGGTATTTTTGTTTTATTGCTCTTTCCAAAAAGGTTTGTTACATTCTGCATCACAAACTCGGTAGAAAACTCAAATTGTTTGCACAATGTCTTTTTTTTTTTTTGGCCCCCTCCAACGATCCTGCTCAAACTCGTATTCCGTCAGATTCTGTGACTATGAAAAGATCAAACATTTCAGCACCCCACCCATATTGATACAACTCCACCCATTTAAACACAGGTGTCACTACAAGATATTAGTGTCTTTGAAAGATCAAATATTTTGGCTTTGTTGGTTTTTCAAAAGAAGCATGGACTCCAAGCTTGTCTCTGTCTTTTGTCTTGGGCTGGGTAACTTGATGTGAACAAAAGGTTCTTTACATCCTGTCCAGCCAGCGGCAGCCCAGGCCTTTAACCATTGGACTGACAACCTCAGTAGTGGACCGCCACAATATCTGTTGATGTTAATCCTATTAGGCTTGATTTAACACTTTACACGCCCATGATTTATATGAATGTTTATTGGTTTTCTGTAATATAATCAGCTCGGGGAAACTTAATGCATTGTTTGGTAATACACGCGTGACTGGAAGCAGGGGGCAACAAACTGTGCCTGGTGTTATTTGAAATCATACACCCACATCCAACACCAACACTTGAACTAATTCAATCTTCAAAGTCAATGGAAAAAGAACAATATTTATTAGGATTAGGGGGGACATTTTGTCTGGCAGCCTCCTCCCAAATAAGAGCCTTGTTTTTTCCTTTGTTGATCGTTTGAGGATTTAAGATGCATTAGAAGGCAGTGTCTGGGTGGATAATGGAAGGTTAGAGACTGTTATTTGATTTAAGTTCAGACACTAGAGATTAATATCTCCATCCTCTGTACGCCCACCCGCCCCACCGTCCACCCCCAGTGCCTCTGACCAAAATACTGCGACTAAAGTTACGGGGTATTAGCTTTGATTACAATTCTTAGAGTACAGCTTTGATCAGTGACATAAGTTTTTTCCTCATCAGCTCTTTCGTCATCCTCTGGAAAGAAGATATTCAATTTTGTGCCACTAAAACAAACATTACACAAACATATTACCTTTGAAAATAAATAAATAAGTTTTAAAATTTGCTGAATTTACCATCTGTTGTTCTGCTTGTTTCCACAGTAAGCCAGCTGCAGCAGACCCTGGGCTCCATCCAGGAACTCCTGATCCAGCAGCAGCAGAGAATACAAGAGCTCTCTCAGGAATTGAATACAACAGAGGTAGCTACCCCATGTCATCAGCATATCCGCATCATTCACTATTCGCCCAACATACATCGCTCAAATAATTTGCCCACTTTTCTACAATACTGGTGGCTAAGTTGAAAGTTTGAGATTTCTCTCCAATTTTTCAGTTTTATTTAGCAGTTTGTAATGGAATGACATTAACATATCTAATGCAATTGAACTCTTTGGTTAAAAACAACAGTCAATTCTAACTTAATAAATCTGTTAAAACTGATGAAATTTCTGTAATATTGTCTTACTGTAAACTAACAGGAGATAAAACAAATTTAATAAGCTTCCTTGTACTTCAGATATTAAATTTTCCAGGACTTCCTTTTTAAAAAGTCTGTTATAATGTGATTAATGATTTGTGGGAAGCTAGACAGGCAGTAACTCTTAAATTACAGAAGAGCTACGTAAACGAAAAAATTCAGGTTCAAACCTCCAGATTGATGAGCAGCGCTTTCTCGAGGCCTCTCGCTACCAAGAGTCGTAACTACCTAAGACGGACAGCCTTATTAAACTGTATATCATCAGAACACAAGCTGCAAAATAGTATGATGCATCTCATCATGGGACTATAATCTTTAACCGTATGGTCGTTTATCTTCGTCTTGATTTTTATAGACAGTGTTCGTAATCTTCTCAAAATTATAAGCGTTTAGGTGAATCGCACTGAGTGATTGTTCTAAAAACTTATGTGCAAGGATGAAATGTTTCTTGCGTTTATAACACTGCTCATAAATCACTTAATGATCTCTGGGCTCTTAAAAAGTGCCTTGGAAGAGACAATCTTAGACAATGTTTTATGTCCGCAGCTGTTAAGCACACGGGTGTTTCACTGTAGCATCTGGATATCTCAGGAAAACATATGCAGACACATCTGTTTCGGCACAAACAAGGAAGAAAAATATGAATCTCTTCCCTGGACAAGGTTCATCAAAAACTGACAACTCATATCTAATTTTGTGCTGCTTAAAGTTCTTAGCCACACAGTATCTCTGGTGTAGAAAACAGAAAACAGTGGTACCACAAAGCAGCATCTGTGACTGCCTGGGAGCGATGGTCTGATTTTAACCCACACTGGTCTGAAACAGACCTATTTAAGGCGTTGCGTCAGACAGACTGACCAATGATTATGGTTATTGCTCTTCATTTATCATCTTCAAATCATAGATTGGATTCAAAATTGTTGATCTTAAATTTTTCCTGAGAGTCGGCACAAGGCTGTCTGTTGTGTCAGGCCTTGAAGGAAATTGGAAAATTGTTTTCAGGTCTGGGATGTTTGATGAGAAACACGTGTTGATGCTGGGGAGCTACTTATCATTCACCGTTTGTGGCTTTCGGGGGTTTACTTCACCACGCTGCTCAAAGTACACCACGCTTAGCAATTATACCTCTCAACACGGAAATGTGCCTTTAACCCAAAACACATGGAGACTTCTGTTTCTTCAGCTGCTAAGTAAACGTTTCTCGTAGTTTGGAAACCGCTTACTTGTCGAGTTTGTTTACTGTCCCAAAACTGGGGAATTCTTTTTGGAAGTGGGTTAACTGACTCTGAGACAGTGTCCACAGGCAGCATGCGCTGATGCTGCACATTTACAGAATGCAGGGCTTGAGGCAATTGCTCTCTTTTTGAATGCTTCCTCAATATCATGACTCCTGCAATAAATGAAAGCTTTAGTATTGTACCACAGGTGTTAAAGACTGACTTTCCTGAGGTTTAGTCATCCCCAGTTTTAAACAGTTAGGTCTATTTTTGTGTTATTATCATCACAAATGTGACTGTTAACTGTGTTTGTCCTGCTGTCTCAACTCACTGATCATTCTATTTATTAGTGGATCCCACATAGAAGATTAGAAACCGCCTCTTTGCTTGTGTGAGACACTCTGCCAGTGGGAAAGTGCATAAATAGAGTGAAATCAATTGCATTGTACCAATGTTTCCACTCAAAAACCCTCCTCTGGGGACTTCCCTTTGAAACTAATTCCATCATAAATATACATGTTACACGAAAACACACTGCCAGCCGACAGAGTAACTGTGAATTAATTTGCCTTCAGACTCTCTTAAACAAGGCTTGTTAAAGATCTTATCTTGTTGCTAATGGTCCACAGGCATTTATCTTCATTTATCCAGATGCGCTACGGCTGCCGTCCTTGGGTACTGCTGGAGTTGATGGGTTTTTTTTGTTTTTTTTTCCAGTTTGTTTTGTATGTGTGTGCATGGATATATGTACACAATTTTTCTCCTTTTTTCCTCAAAGCACTTCATTAAGTAGCAAAAAGGCTGACCTCCATCAGACCCAGGCACCCACCTGAGACATATTACTTACAAGGCTTTTAAACCATTTAAAGGCAATCTTTACTATGTACAGTATTTACACATCAAAAAATACACCCAGCCAGTGCAGTGGTGTTTGATAATAGTTTTAATAGTTGGTACCTTTGTCATAGTTTTTATTCTGTTTTTGGTTGGTTGCTTCATTTGTTATGCCTCTGCACTGGGGACTGATGTTTTTGGATTGTCTGTTCCTTGTTGTGAATGCTATATCTCAGGAAGCTAGTGAGGGAATTTCTTAATTTTAGGCACAAATGTACAGTTTGACTCAGGGATGAACTAAATAGATTTTTGTGCTTGAAGGCCAAGGTTCAGTTCTTCTGTCCCATTATTCTGAGAGTTATACATCAATAGAGTAATATGGAGCCAAGAATAAATTATTAATCAATGTTTAGGTCACTGACAATTATTCACTGGAATAATACATTTCAAATTTTATAGCTATGACTTCCATTTAAAAAAAAAAAAAACCTATGCACTTATTAAACTGCTTCAAAGTTTTCACAGTATATATTTTAAGTCTGGACAAACATGGAAATAAACAGCGACTTCACTAATTGGCAGGCGTAAGCAACCATGAGGTAATAATTTTAGTGTGTCAGTTGTATATTTATCCATGATGCAGTGTTCATGGGTAATTATGCTCTCCATCCTGCACCTGTACACCAGGATGTGTGAAAGAAGTCAAACATTGCTCAAAACAAGAGAGTGCTTGTTCATTATTTAGTTCACTCCCATATAAAACCACAAAGCTTTGTCTGTCTTTGTCTCTATAGAACAATGTTATCACAAAGGTAGTGAACATAAACATTTATCTTCTTGCTTAGACATTATTGCTACAGCGAAGGGTAGCATGCATAAAAAAAAGTTTTGAAGCTCACACAGTAGTAAAAAGGAAGAGCCTTTACCATCTGCATTAGTACTCGTGTAATTATGTAGTAATGACTATTGAGTGCTTATTGTTCAGAACATCATGATGTTGATGGGCTCACATGACCCTATTTCAAGATCAATTATATAGTATATAACATAATTGTAAGAATAATATACAGGCAAAGCTCTTTGTTCTGGTTCTTTAAGTTATGTGTCTCTTCATAGCTGTTAAATAATTTCACAAGTCAAATATTTTTATTATAAACATTGGATATGTGTCAGTAATTCAGACAGGCCTTCTAAGATCAGATTCTAAGATGGCAGAAATCTCTCCAGTCACTGATAGTCCACCACCACTCAACCCACCTAAGCACCCACTGCACTTAACACAAGATTCTTTCACAATGTGTGTATAAACACTGATATAATGTATCTCAAAGCTGAAATCCAGTCCTGGCCCAACATTTAATTAGGTTTCCTCAGACTTAATTAGACATATGTCAGAGGTAGTGTTGTGTGACAAGCCTTGATGTGCGATATTATATGGTGCTGCTCAGCAGATAATGCAAATTATGGATGTAGCTAGAGGTTAACAGTTATATTCTACAGCTTTTTTTCCTCACATGAAGTATATAGAAATTCTATTTTTTAAGCTAAATATTTGCCTTCGAAGTCTTTTAGATCAGCCTCTATAGCAATCCTTTTTTTGCGACGTAAAAATGGGAGAGAAGCAGAATCTGGCATTATTATACTGCTGCCTTAGGGAGGCAAGGGATTAAGATGGTTCTAATGAGGTGACGACTGTAATAAGAGTG